>JAHWFO010005870.1:311396-354740 GCA_023313115.1 Rhysida immarginata | reverse complement strand
AGAAATTCAGGCGTCGACTACTAAGGTCATTTTGCGCCTTTTTACACAAGTTATGCAGCCCGGGACAAACACAAACATCCATGCCCACGGCGAGATTCGAACCCACGGCCGGGCGGACTCGAGAACTAGAAAGCCTACGCCCTAGCCCTCTCGGCCACCTGGCCGGCAGCATAATATCAGGGACTTAACTTGTAACTTAATAGATAATTTGAAGGACCTCATACACTGGTTTCCATAAATTAAGGGATTTACAGAATGGAACCTTTCAGTACATTCGATCAGCACCAAACTTGGTAAGGCTGTCTTCTAGGTCATATAAACACAATTCAATCATAAACACAGAGTGGCAGCACTGCAACGTAAGTGCATGGACACCTTGACACAAAAACTTGTAGCAACCCTCCCCCTCTAGTTTTGTAAACTGTCAACGATGTTTACATGATTGGGGGATGGCAAACTATTCCTGAACCAATGATGTTTGCAGGTTCTGTAGTGTTCGCGGAAGTGGTACTCGCCCAACAGTCTTCTTAGAGCATCCAATCCGTGCACAGGGACAGTGCTGGTCAATCCATGTGCGCGACGTCTTCTGTATACCTTTTGCAGGAAACATTAACCCAAGTGGCTGTTGACAATGTTCCTGGCTGTGCTTTGCCTGTTCCTATCGGCAGATAGAGCAAGGTAGCGGTCTTGTCTGGGCATGGTGATCCTTGGATGACCCTGACTAAAGCGTCTGCATCCTGTCAAAACCGTATCCACAACTTGAAATGATGCTAGTCGACACATTCAGTGCCTGAGACACTTCAACCTGAGATTGGCCTGCTTCCAGTCGTGCAATTAGTTGTCTTCTCATTTCACTCTCTAAATGGACACGATGAGCCATTAGCAACAATTATCGAATGCTCAATTGCCAATGAATGTTAAAAAACATATTCTTTATGACAAGTGCGCTATGACCTGTGTCGCAAGGTCAATGAGTTAAGTGTGTTCCATCGCCTATGGTGCTGCCACCTGTGCATTTAATGATGGAATGGAGTTTACAGGGCCTACAGAATGGCCCTACCAAATTTGTGCAGAAGGGCCTTATTCTGCAAATCCCTTAATTTATGGACACCAATGTATTTTATTTGAAAGGCCCTTCTAATAATTTTATTTTATTGTTTTTTCCCTAAATAAATAAATAAATGGGAGGAAATAAACCATGAACTACGGAAAAAGTTAAGAAAATAAGAGGTTTCTCTAATTCATATGGACGATGGTTTTTAGAGACACCCATTTATTCATGCCATTAGAGATTCATGGAATATACACGTTTAAGTGGATATGACAACAAAATTTTATTTTGATTCCCCCTAGCTATCTCAATAACGCCATCTATAAGTGGCGCCCGGTTACGAGAAAAGTAAATATTATTCTTTTATCGTAACAAAAATAAGCAAGCAGATGCAAAGTTTTAAAACGCTGTAAACATGGCTTTATTTTAAGGCAGGGAAAGAGCAAGATTATTAAGGGTTTCCCCACGGCCTATTTTTTACTATCTCGTAGGCCGTGGTTTTCCCTGTTGGCCTTTGACATTCAATATTAAAAATAGATAGATGGCGAACTACGCTCAAACATCGAAAATTATCTATACTCAAGGACAGCTTTTTGCGATTAATCTTTTGATTTAACAAAAGGAAAATTGAGTTTCTTATGTTCATTAGGGACTCTACTGAAATATAATAATGTGTATATAAATGTTTAATGTAGTCATAATAAGTTTGTTGCGAGGCGATGCCACAAGTTGTCGTGATTATTTTTTGCCTTTTTTATTTTTTCGTTTAGAAGGCAAATTTCATTTTGCTAAACGCATTAATTATTTTAAAGTCACTTACATAATCGTCCTTCGCCTCTCCCTCCGTTCATTTTCATTAAGTAGTGCTCATTAAATTTAAATTAATGAAATAACAGTTTCACTTTAGCATAAAGATTATTTTAAAGATAATGTTATCGACGATGTTCTCATCGCCATCTCTTGCTATCATCATGAACCAAATGAAAATATGCCAGACTTTTCTGTCATTGCATCAAACCTTTATGTACTCAAGGGTTGATTGACCCGCTTTGGTTACTTATGATTGCGTTGCAAATATTTTTGAAATAGTGAAATTGTTTTGTATTCTTATCCCTGAATGTTTCTAGGAATTTGATCAAAATGGAAGAACTCCTTTAGCACTTAATGAAAAATATTTCCTTTGATGACTAATCACTAATTCTCAAGCACTTCGTGACGTTTTCCTTAAGTATATTTTCTCTCTGAAATTATATAATGTTAATAAAGTTTTATCTCAAATATTCATACCTTATTTCCTCTTCCATATGGTGAGATTGTCGAGAAAGAATACACGGGGAAAAAAGTTATTAAATATTTAACCCGTATTTAAGAAAGTGCGCATGTAAAAAAACAAAAAATATAAAAGACCTCAGTGTTTGTGCCAGGGAGTATTTCCCGGAAACATTCACAGTTTTTGCACATCCGTCTCAAGATATAAAAGCCCCATTGAAAATAGTAAATTATTCCGTAGTCCAAGAAATTAATCACTTCAAGGAATTAAAAATGGATAAAAAGTTGATGACAGAAAGTGGGACTTAAAAAGTAGGAAATAAAGAAAAGGTAAAAAATTGGGGTAAAAATATCCCTCTACATTTTTATCCCCATTTCCTATTTAATCCGCTTTTTACTCCCCATTTTATAAATAAGAGAATTGAATTTTTCAGGCGTAACGTTTATAAAATCGAAAAGAACTCCATATTCTTTGGTTTCTCACCGTTCGATTGAATGATATATCACATGCCATACGCTGCCACTTGAAAAATGTTAATACAGTCGAACCCACATTTAACAAACGCGGTTATAATGAAAATGCGGTTATAGCGGGGTTAATTGAAATCCCCAACAATAGATTCACTGAAACTGTACAAATTTTCTCCGGTTATAACGAAATCTGATAAGTTATATACACTGAACTTACTTATCAAGCCCACTTATCCGTTAGGGTCGTCAGGGCATGGAGGATCTCCAGCGATCGCGATCTTCCGACATCAGGCGCATGTCCTCCCTGGTAATACCCAAGCGACTCGAACCCAGATTCTCCATGTAGTCCAGCCACCTGGTTCTAGGCCGACCCCTTGGTCTCTTCCCACCGGCTTGGAAAGTAACAACTGTCTAGGAAGACCCGTTTGCGGCATCCGTATCACGTGGCCACCAGCACAACTGAGATCTCTCAATGCGGAGAAGTAGCGGCTCAACATTTAAAGACTCCCTTATTGTGCTGCTGTGCACTCTATCTAGTAGGGTAACACCTCTCAGAAATCTCATTTCGGCCACTTGTACCTGCGATCGCACTCTTTCGGCCATTACCCAAGACTCATGACCATAGGTGAGAATGGAGACAAAGATAGATCTGAAGACGGAGAGCCACAGTTCACGTCTGACAGCTTCCTGCACCGATCCGAGCATCCAATTCTTTTTCCTGCCGCCCATCACTCGTGAATGCAATCCCGAGATACTTGAACTTCTCCACCTGTCTCAATGGGGCTCCTCTAACATGGAGAACGCACTGAGCAGGCTGTCTTGAAAGGACTTTAATAACGTAAAAACTATTAATGATAGAAGAATGATCGATATCGCATTCGATAGAGGATAGAACAAAGCATGTTTTAGACCATCACTGATTTCGTGCTGACCTCATTGGCTGACGCAATCGCAGCGCAAAGTTGAGTCAGAAAATCTGCTCTATGGCGGATATTAAATTAGTCTAGCTCCGGCTTCCTTTGTGCTACCACGACGTTTTATTGTCATTTGTTTTATCTTTCTGCGCTTTATAAAATGGCTTAAAATTTAAACCTCAATATTTAATTGTGTCTAAGATATCGGCCTTCGAAGTGTGGAAATTTCGCAAAAATTACAGAATTTCCAAATTTATACCTAATAAACACGAGAAAAATTATAGAAACCGTCACAGGAATATAGATCGAGAGATGGGGAATCCAAAAATACCCGGATGTCCGATGTTGAGCGTCAATGAGCTCAACAGGAACGCCTCAAAGTTGAGGCGCCGCGCCGCCAAGATGAACTATAGCTCGATACGAATGCGCCAATAACTGAAAGTTCGACGCAAATAACATATCTGATGATATAAACGTTTCTACATGGAGTGATAGACTTCAATCAGTGGAAGTCCATAACGAGCCATAACCGTCAACATTAACAGCATCTTCATCAAATATAATTTAAGTAAGGAGCGACATATATGCGAAAATTTGGGAGACTGAATTCATATTTCGTTTTATATTCAGTATCAATGAATTTGGATATTCATGTAATGTTTATAATAGATTTTAGTTTGAGAAGGACTTGAAGCACCCACATAACAGTAGCGTGATATGTTTGCTCCATCAGTTTCATCAGTCCAATGTGAATGATTTCATGCTGTGCATTCATTGTAGAACAAATTTAAAACTATTAGACACGCTGCAGGTGTGTGCCTAAGACGCGGGATGTAGTATCTTCTGCGTCAAGTTGATGAGCCACATTTGTAGACTAGTCGCCAACATTTCGACCGTTTTGCCAGAACAGATACACAAAGCTAAGAAGAGACGTGCAGTGATGGACAAAGAAGATTTAGATGAAAATTCAATAGGCTAAATCTATGAATCAAAAATATGATGAGAGATCGGCAGAATTAGATAGCATAAGTTTAGTTCATTTTATTGCATGGTATGCACCGGTAATGAATATAAGACATATCAAGAGAAAAGACGTTGATGATACAGATGGCCATGAAGCCACTGAACAACAAAATACTGATAATGAAAACGATGAAGTTTATGACATTTTTAGTTCAAACATCAATGCATATAGACGCAGAAATGTGGACACAGAGTGATTAGATACCGTCATTATAGCATCGATGACACAATCAATTAGAAGCCTGAAATGGTTAAATTGTTCTATCCATTTCGCAATGAAGTTGTAGATGTATTTGATGTATACAAATTCATCCAATTGTACGATGCGAACGAGGTGTACATTTTAGCCAAAAGGAAAGAATACGAAAGTAACAGATATAGATGCATTGATGGAAGAACTTAGAGAACTGTGCAAGAAAGACGACGACATTGCAAAAAACTTGCAAAGAGAACAAAATGATAGATGAGTACATGCGAAGTGTTGTTGGCGAGGCGGGGGTTATGAGAACAACGATGAATTCGAATACGAGACCGGCAAGGCCATCGCACTTGTAAGAAAGTGTAGCAATGTGATGTCCAATCATCTGCAGAGTAATGTGATCAGAGAGAGTTGATCTTAGAATTTATACCCAGAATATGCACACGCGATAGCGAATGCATACATGTGTACTTGGCCCGTACTGCTGGCAATGGCAAAATATTTACGATAGAAATTAATCATGGAAACATTAAACCTTAAATTTATTCGGACAACGGCAGAATACAATTCGTAATGCTTATATAGTCTGTGCGTCCACTGGTAAGGCTGCAGTGAACTTGAACGGGAACACTCTGCACTGTTTAGAATCTGTACACTCAGTATTTAGAATCACACCGCAGAGCAAAAGGGTCAGTGGATTGACTCCTAAGGTCCTACAACAATATCATCTCCAATTCCTTTCTGTGAAATGTGTAATAATTGATGAGTTAAGTATGGTCAGTTCGGATGAATGATCCCCAATATCATCGACAATTCATTTCATTTGTCACGAGTGATGTGCGATGTGCCAGAGTAATGAAATATTCTCAACTATACTGACCAAGATCGGCAATGGTGAAAGATTGCTTTCTCAGGAGAAAGCAGTTGATTTAGAGAAGATTTAAAAGTAAACAATGGTGCATGGAAAATTTGCCTGATATAGTTAGGCTGTTTTATCGCAACAACAGCGTTGATGCTCCCAACAAGAATGCTATCATGTGTAATAAGTTGTTTTGCCAGTAATAAAATTAATGGTTATGGCCGCAGAAGTGAATTAGATCCAGCAAGAACAAAACTACACAAGATAGGTATTGTCGAATTAGGAGGCTTGAATTATCCTACATGCTTGGCTATTGATTCACCGTACATGTTGAGAGTGAACATTGATGTGGACGATGGATTTGTAAACGGTGCGATCGGTGTACTCACAAGGGACCGTAAAAAAGGAAGCTAATTTTGTATGAAACAATGACGAGGTCCTTGGATAAGTGCGTGACAAATATCAGCGCCAGACATCAAGGAGTTTCCAAGTTATAGTCATTTATTGTTCCCATTATAAGTCTATTGAGCAAATCCGAAAATGTTCGAAATCATTTTTCTAATGTGGTTTATTGACCCTGTGCTCACTCCTGCACAACATGTGAAAGAGATGAGCGTAGTAGGTTATGGTTTTGAGTTCGAAAAGAAAGAAACGAGTGAACGACATCTACAACATCAGCAAAAACAATGCATCTGTCGTTTAAGGTTATAGTTGCCAAATGAAGAAATGGGCACGAATCAAATGTAAGCCACCTTTGATTTCCAGGTTCAAAGACAACATAAATGATGCTTTGAAATGGACAGCGATCACTAAACTTACAGTGAACATCAATTTAGGTGGCACAATCAAATGTAAACGTGAACAGTTCCCATTGGTGCCAATCGCTGAGATCACGGCACTTAAATCCCAAAGTGCTACATTTGATCGTATCTTCTATGATTATGACATATCAGAATAAAATCAACTGTTAATGTTTGGATTGAATAGAGTAACCAGTATAGATGAATTATATTTAACTAACTCAAAACATTACTGTAATTGCTATCTCACTCCAGATAGTCAAGCACCTTTGATGGAAAAGTTCAGAGACAAATACAAGAGATTGAAATCGCACATGCTGCTAACATTCACCAAACGGTAAAAAATTCATATTAAAAATGAAAAACAACGATACTATTAGCTACAACAATGATGATGATTCCATTGAACAACAGAATATTTTAAACGTTATAGTTACCAATCTCAATGCACAGTATTTAGTACCTGATTACTTGGCAATAAGTGAGACTTGGATGAATGCAGGTGAACCTGTACATATACACTGTCATATCACTGAATTATGATCACCCGCTTAGTAATGGGATTAGCCAACCTTCGCCAATATAACTGCTGCTAGGCGTCGTTGCATGGATACAAGAAGTGCGCGGTATGTGTCCGATGGTATAGCAGTCCATTCCGCTTGAAGCGCTGTCCATAGAGCTTCGAGAGTCATAGGTGGAGGGTCCAGCTGCCGTACATGGCGATCAAGGTGCTCCCACAGATGTTCGATTGGATTGATGTCCGGCGAATTAGCGGGCCAAGGGAGCACTCGAAATTCAGTAGAGTGTTCCTCGAACCAATCCAGAAGGAGAAGCGCCTTGTGGCAGGATGCATTGTCCTGCTGGAACACACCATCACATTGGGGGAACATCGGGAGCATGTACGAGTGCACCTGGTCCGCTACGATTGACAGATAGCCACAGGCATTCAAATTGCCCTCTAGACGAACCAGTGGACGTAACTGCTCCCAACAGAAGATCCCCCACACATGCACACAACCACCGCCAGCCTGTTTCCGGCCCACAAAAGACTCCTGCAGTCTCTTATCATGGCATTCACGACGCACTCGCCATCGTCCGTCAATCTTATGGAGCAAAAACCTTGACTCGTTGGAGAAGGCGACCTTAGCCACTCGTCTGTGGTCCAATGGCGGTGCTCACGTGCAAAGTCTAGGCGTCGTTGACGAAGACCCCTGGTCAACATGGCTGCAGCAACCATGCGTCGACTGTTCAGGCCCTTGCGTAGCAGGGTGCGTTTCACGATAATGTCTGATACACGTCTGTTGGCACCACGGTTGAATTCTGGTGGTCAGTTGATGGACTGTGGCTCTCCTTTCACCTTTTACGAGTCGTCGTAGGCGCCGCTCACCCTTTTGGTCGATGGCTCGTAACCCTTTACAGTGATGGCATTGGGACGCGATTTCTGTCCCTGCTGTCCACTCTTTGTACATCTTCACTACAGCGGACCGTGAACAGTTCACAAATCGCGCCGTTTCGGAGATGGTGCCACCCTTGCTTCGATAGCCTATTATCATCCCTTTTTGGATGTCCGTTAAATCCGGACGTTTACGTATCTTGAGGCTCATGCACCTGCTGTTTCATGCACCAGCTTTAAAGCTTTCTCAGCCTGTTATGCAAATTTTGCAATGTGTAATCGTTGGTGGGGCGAATTATGCGTGTGCCTTGAAGGGATGCTGGTCATAATTCATTGATATGACAGAGTAGATGGATTCGAATCGAGAACACAAATGAATCAGTCTGATTGTATTAGATTCGATGCACTCACCAAACATGGTACAATAAGTTATAGGAAAGCAGGCGGTGTTGCGATCTTCAGAAATATTAAGTCTGTAACCGAATGCGAACATACACTGATAGACTGGTCAAACTATAGATGACTGATTGACGCTGGTATCGGTAATATTTGTATGGTTAAAGTGTGGTGAGATTTTTACTAGGCATTGTTTAAAATCATCCTAATGTTCGATATCTGATATGACAATGTTGTTGTCCAGTGCGATGATGAAATATTCACCTATCAAAGACAACATGGAGGTGGATACTGATGTGCAAATTATGATATTTGGAGACTTCAATGTAGATGCTATATTAAACTTACAGCTCTTGGCTTTGTGAAGAAACGTTTCAATCTAGATTACATGCCCATCGAATCACCTACCACATTGGGTGGCAGTACTACAAATTTGATATTGATTCTAATCTGTTGACATTTGTATCATACTTCTCTTATCACAGACCACTGATCTGTAAGTTTGAATGACTTATAATTAAGGTTCGGTTAAAAATAACGAATCTGGTTAAAAAATTATGATATATTGCAAGTATATTGAACATTTTATGTCAGAAATTAAAATTTTTAAATTGTGTTGTACAAAATGATTTCTTATTCGCCATGTAGCCACAAGACGTATTCTACGACTTAACTAGCGGCCGTGTCCCAACACAGCCCCGTACAATTTTTTTTTTTCATTTTCAAATGCGTATTAATTAATAAAGGCTCTTTTTATACTTTACTTAAATGTCCTTTGTCATTCTGTAAGTTATAATGCCTAGGTAAAGTATGTAACATCTTCACAAGAAACTGATATTTCATAGTTTGCCTAAAACCATCAGGCATTCTACAGATTTCCTAGGCATTCTATACAATACCGGGATTTCACACATTGACGGTAACATATACATCAATTTGGGACACTCTGTACATGCTGTTCTCATACAGATGAACACAGATAAGTAAAAGAAGCCTCATAATCATATGCTACAGGTACAACGCATTTCAAGCATTATTTTTTACAGGGTGATCTCAAATATTATTTTTTTCTTCAATTTGTTGCTGGCCTCCTATTTGCCTTCGGGACAAAACCTTCGCTGAAATATAGGAGGCGTAAACTGTTCTTTACACCCCTGAAGTTTCAGGATAATTTGTCAAGTATTTTTCTAGACATTCGACAAAACGTCTAAAATCGAATGTATCCACAGTCAGTATAGTTTCCAAAACAGAGAAACCAGGTTATACAAATTATAGAATTTTTAGTCACAACTGTATACAGGGTGTAAATTTTAAGTTGACAAAGCAGAATAACTCGAAAAATAAGCTTCACACGAAAAAATGCGTAGAATCCAAAGTTGATTATTTTCGAGGGGGCATCTGCTGGTGCTAAAATTAGCCCACCCCCCCCGGCCCCTGGGGGTGGGGCGGGGGGCAACTTTAAAATTTCAAATGGGAACCCCTATTTTTTATTGCAGATTCAGGTCCTACATAAAAAACTACGTACATTTTGTCTGAAACATTTTTTTTATTTTTGGTAGATGGCGCTGTAATTCAAGAAAATCCATTTTCTCATTTTTGCGTGGAAATAACTAATTTATTATTCATTTCGATTCCTACATTGTTTTAACTACAATGTAATTTGAAGACATTTCGTCAACAAACAAATAACGTAAACATTGGCATTTTTTTCAGAATGTTTACATTTTAAATTCTGATCTTTAGAAGAAAAGATTGTAATTTTTCAACTGTTTTTGTGAGTGTACAACGCCGTATTGCTTTTGAATTTACATTATGAATTATCTTTCTGTGGAAGAAAAAATTGAGATGGTGTACATTTATGGAGAAAGTGGGAGAAATTTTGATAATGCAGTCGCGCTTTATGCTCAGCGTTTTCCTGGCCAAACGCGATCACGGTCTTCTTTTGTTCGAGTTATTAAACAATTTACTGCGGAAGGTAGTGTGAACCAGAAAAAAAGAACCCGTGCAGCTACTGTTTGTGGAGAAAACAATCAAGTGTCAGTCCTAGCTGCTGTGGCTCATAATCCACATGCGAGCACAAGAGAAATATCAAGGCAATCAGGAATTTCACATATGAGTGTTTGGAAAATGCTGAAGCTCCACAAATTTCATCCATATCATGTATCTATGCATCAGGAACTACATGGCAATGACCACCAAAACCGTCTAACGTTTTGTCACTGGGCACTTCAGCAGATGCAAACAAACCAACATTTTTTTGCACGAGTTCTTTTCTCCGATGAGTCAACATTCACAAACCACGGGGAAGTTAATCGACATAACATGCATTACTGGAGTGAACAGAACCCACACTGGATTCGAGAAGTCAACCATCAGCGACCTTGGTCAATTAATGTTTGGTGTGGGATAATTGGCGATAAACTTATCGGTCCATATTTTATAGACGGTAATTTGAATGGCAACAAATATCGTAACCTACTTGAAAATGAACTACCAGATCTACTTGAAGACCTGAGTATTGAACTTCGACAACACATGTGGTTTCAACATGATGGTTGTCCAGCGCATTATTCATTAGTAGCGCGCGAAGTACTACATCGACTTTACCATGGTCGCTGGATCGGCAGGGAAGGTCCTGTGAATTGGCCAGCCAGATCGCCTGACCTTACATCGCCAGATTTTTTCTTATGGGGTTACCTCAAAGATATCGTTTATAAGGAAACGCCAACCACTCGCGAAAACATGATTCAAAGAATAAGAGATGCTTGCGCTGCAATTACACCAGACATGTTATCAAGATGTGTTCAGGAATTTACAAAACGAGTCAATAAATGCATCGAAGTTGGAGGTCATCAATTTGAACATTTAATTTCATAAAACGGCGAGATGCAAGGGATTTAAGGACAACAAGCAGGCCGAAAGTGAGAGGCGAGGGGACTCACTGGAAATACAAGCACCCCGAAATTCATTTACTTGCAAGTATTTGCAAATAAGAAAAAATAAAACGAAAACAATCGGTCCTTTTAAGGACCACCAAATCTTAAACGGGAATAACTTCATCTTTACACAGTCTTTTACTTTTTTACTCTGTTAGTTAATGAGTTCACTCGTTAGTACGTAGGATGTTCGGTTAGTTAGTTAGCTAATCAGTTGATTTGTTTGATAATTATAAAGTTGTGTGGCCTCATGACCACGAAACAAAACAAAATTATCCTAATCCGCGGCAAAAAATAATAAAATAATAACTTTGCGGCAAAATTTACGAAGTAAATAAGTATTTTTTATTTCTCCGTAACCATTTCCACGCAAAAATGAGAAAATGGATTTTCTTGAATTACAGCGCCATCTACCAAAAATAAAAAAAAATGTTTCAGACAAAATGTACGTAGTTTTTTATGTAGGACCTGAATCTGCAATAAAAAATAGGGGTTCCCATTTGAAATTTTAAAGTTGCCCCCCGCCCCACCCCCAGGGGCCGGGGGGGGTGGGCTAATTTTAGCACCAGAAGATGCCCCCTCGAAAATAATCAACTTTGGATTATACGCATTTTTTCGTGTGAAGCTTATTTTTCGAGTTATTCTGCTTTGTCAACTTAAAATTTACACCCTGTATAACAAAGACCACTTCCAATCAGCAACAAGAATTGATCCTCCCTTTTATCCGCACTTTTAAGCCCCATTTTTTTTTTTTTATCAAAACATTGCCGATCCTTGATTTGAACCTCAGCTAAAGTCTTGTTAATTTACGCTTTGAAGCGAATTAACATTAAAAATGTATATAATATTGTATTACGGATTACCTTTTGTAGTGCAACGATGATTTTCCCAAATTTTGTCGGACTTTTTCGTATTTTTTTTTTTTTTAATAATTTGGACGAATGAATTTGGCTTGCTTTTATGAGTCTCAGGATCGCAGGTTCGTATTCGAGCGAGAGCTGCCAGTTTATTTCAAGAAATGCTTTATTTCTATTAACACATTAGATGTCAACATCTTAAAATAATGACTTTGCAGAATTATAATTTTTTAATCAAATGGTGTTTTTTTTTCTTTTAATAAATATCAATTTTGGTGAATTCCATGCTTTTTTCTTTTATGTTCGAACCGCTTCCTTTTTCTTTCAGCTCATATTGCTATAGTGAATTCGATTTTATTTCAATGTTCTCCTTCTTATAATAAGTATTTAAAAAATCAATAAAACTTTATTTTAATAATAACAAAGGCCAACGATGAAAAACTTTTTGAATGAATTTGTCTTATTCTTGTGTATTTGTGTGTGTGCGGAATCCGAATTTGCTTTTTGGGCTAAAGGGAAATTTATCACGCCCCAAACCCTGAATAATATATGTTTTAAACATCACACATCACACCCCAAACATGTAAAATGTTTCGTTGAAAAACAAGAATATGTTGATGATGAGAAAACTGAGGTCAGTTACAGCAGAGAGCAATAATGGGTTACAGATTCAGCGCAAAAAGAAGCATAAGAATCAGCTCTTAACGTTAAAAAAGTTTTTAAAAAGACATTTTCTGTTTGCCTGTGTAATTGGAGTTGAGGTAATAATAGGCCCCCGAAGCCGACGAGAGATAATTAGATATTATCTCGAAACCGAAAAGGTAAAAGAGGAAAAGAAAAGAAAAAGAAGTTATAATAAATCGTCTATCGAAATTCAAATCTCATAATCAAGATGATTTAGAAAACGCGAAATCATTTCGAGGAGCGCACGTTGTCATTTCAAGAGTCTTTCTTCATTGGAAGGAACTTGAAAAAGACCCCTTTTATCTATGTTACAATCATAGCCGGACTTACATCCAGTTACCACAACACCTAAAAAGCATTTTAAGAAAATACTTGAAAAATGTAGTAAGAGAATTATCAGCAAAAACGTGCACTGACGAAGGTCTCCATTAAAAAGG
The DNA here is from genome assembly GCA_023313115.1 of Rhysida immarginata. Lineage (NCBI taxonomy): Eukaryota > Metazoa > Arthropoda > Chilopoda > Scolopendromorpha > Scolopendridae > Rhysida > Rhysida immarginata. The sequence goes on along the minus strand of JAHWFO010005870.1, from coordinate 341,451 downwards.
ATCGTATTTCCAACTAAATTAAATACAAACACGAGATTTAGTACAAATCTACCAACAATCATTGCATTCGGATATTGCATTTAAGACTTATTTAGAATTAACCGACTGGTCGGATATTTTGGAGATTTCTTCAAGTAGTGAGGATATGTTCGCCCGATTTAACACACACTTTAACTTGGGATGGAATAGATATTTTACTAAACCACATTATAACAAACTTATCCCAAATAATACCCCTACAGGCAAGCCTTGGATTACAACTGAATTATTACAAAAGATTAAACGCAAGAACATTCTATATCTAAAATCTAGAAGAAATCCAACCTCGGATTCAATTAAGAAATATAAACAGTATTCTAACTTATTTAAAATGGATATACGTCAAATAAAATCAGTTTACTATGAGAAAATATTTAGTACCCTTAAATCTGTGAAAAACAAGTAGAACCTATTAACGACCTTGGTAAAAGGTCGGAAGCGTGGAAATACCCCCTTTATACTACCTCTACTCCTAACGTAAATGACTTAACAGAATTCCTTAGAGTGATGCTCCCAGAAGCTGACGATGGTAACATAACATGGCAACCTGTACCTGATTTAAATCATGGTAACTTTACCTCAAGTTTTTTTTGGTACCCCTGCTACACCAGAAGAAATTAGTAGTACAATTTCTGGGCTCAAATCAAATCCATCACTCGATCCACTGGGGTACAGGTCAGATATTGTAATTCCCTTAAACAGGTGATATCTGAACCCCTCGCTAATATATTTAACTCCACTTTATTATCAGGAGAATACCCACCTATTTTGAAGTTAGCACAAATTACCCCAATACATAAGAATGGAGACATTACCAACTACAAAAATTATAGACCAATTTCGTCGTTACCTATTTTTTCTAAAGTTTTTAAAAAACTATTTCACAAGCGATTGTTACGGTTCATCATTGATAATGGGTTTATCCACCAAAGCCAGCATGGGTTTATACCGCGCAAAATTACAGATACAGCCTGTTACGAATTGATTGAGTTCATTACTTCTGAAATGGCGGATAACAAACTGGTAGGAGGACTGTTTGTGGATTTTGTCAAAGCATTTGATTCTGTTTCAATTCCTCTATTATTGCTGAAGTTATGCACACAGTACCACGTAAATGGTCCTCCTTTAAATTGGCTTTCAAGTTTCTTGTACGAAAATATTACATGAGATATGAAAGTACCGAGTCACCACTAGTTACTAGAAATCATGAAGTACCACAGGGATCAATCCTGTCACCTCTTCTATTTGGCCTTTTTAGAAATGATCTCCCCATTAAATTTGTACACACTAAGGTCATTACGTACGCTGATGATGTGGTACTGTTGACCGCTCATAGAAATCCTGCGGAACTCGTCTCACATTTGAATATGACATCATTAGAATTAGCCACATGGTCGGCATCAAATAACATCAAAGTTAATATCTCAAAAACTAAATTTATGATATTTTTCCAGAAGGATAAGAAGCTGATACCTCAAAATCCTGAAGTTTTATATAATGGCAAATCAATAATCCAGGTGGAATGCCTTTAGATACCTAGGTCTAATATTACAACATAACTTAACTTGGGATAAGCAAATCGAAGCCCTAATGTTTAAAGTAAACTGCCAAATGGGATTAATCTCAAAGTTACATTATTTACCTCGTAAGATCTTAATACTATTGTATTATACGTGGATACAATCCAACTTATGTTATGGTATACTGTTTTGGGGCACTACAACTTCAGGTAACCTTCTACGAATTTTGAGATTGCAAAAGTGGTTTATGCGAGTGCTACTAAATGCGCCGACAGGCACCTCAGTCTCATCTTACTTCAAAATCTATAAGTTACTAACAGTTAATCAATTCATAAAATTACAGATGTGCACCTTAGTCTACAAAGCATTAAACTTTCTATTAATATTGTCACCCCCCCCCCCCCTGGGCATATATGAGTCTAAGAACTTCACATAATTATCCTACACGTCATTTAGAAAAATGTATTTACCAAAAACCATTAGAAATTATCGTAATAACTGTCTATCAATTCTTGGTATTAATACTTGGGCGGAGATACCACGTGAAATCTGAGAGCTATACTTTGTTTTTTGTTTTTTTTTACAGCACCCAGAATTAGCAAAGTGTACTGTATTATTGTTAAATTATGGTTAGCTAATCTAATTTAGTTTTAAGTAAACTAACCTTTTTAACATTTTGAATTGTAGATATTTTTTGTATCCCCTTAGGTCTCACATGTCGGTCTTTGGGCATACTTGACCTAGGGGTTACAGTTGTATTAAACTTTCTTTAAGTAAATAAATAAATAAATAAATAAATAAACAAATAAATAAAAATCTTTGGCGGTCAGTGGTCTATTACCATGATATTACTCCATGGTCGAAGCCATCTAGTGAGAGAAGTTTTCCCAAATCATGTTTTTCACAATGGCCAGTATAGTTTACCAATCTCTAACTTCTATAATAATCATGCTACTATGGTCAGGTGACTTTCCAGAGCCGCGGCCTGTCTTTCTTGTAGTTTATGATTGTGTTTCGACGGCGACGTAAGTCGGAGAGTCGACAACAGGAACGATAACAACATGATTTAAACCGTTAAGCTTCTTCCCTAAAATACTGCAATGTCTTTGTTTAAAAGAGTTCTCGTTCGAATTTTGCGCACGCCCAATGTCTTCTATGGGTGAGTAATGATAATATGCAATTTCGAATCGTAGTATAGTTTTTATGAATTTTCATGATAATGAAATCTCATTTGTTTGTTTTCGTTATTTTATGTCCTTGCAGCTCCAGAAGGAATTACCCTAATGGTACAGGAGTAAGTAATGAGTTAGTTATTTGCATTTAATCCGAAATTAAATTAACCGAAAATATGACCGACAATTAATGTATTTTTCCGTCTGTAAATTAAATAAATAACCGGGTAGATCTTTTGGCAATGCTTAATATTTATCATGACTGACGATCGTTTCGGTAATCTTAAGCCATTTTCAAAGTCAAGAATTACAAACTATTGAAATTAACAATATAATATCGACGTAACAATGTATTCACAACAGTTTGATAATTTAATAAAAGACTGTAACAATATAACATATTAGAGTAGATTTTTTTTAAAGTTTTGAATAGTATTTGACTTTTTTTTCAGTTTCAGAAATGAAATGAGCATATCTTGATGAATTTCACATGCTGAATTCAAATATAACAATGAAATTTGTCGATTTGCTCTAGTTTCCATGCATATCATCGTTGGAATTCACTGAGCTCTATTGAGCAACATATAAATCGCAAATGAGCCCAGTAAGACCTGTTTCTCTCTACAGTGTTTACTAAGCATACAAGGGGTGATTCTTTGGGTTATTTTAAGAATCTATTGTCCTTGTATGATTTTCTGAATGCCGCTTTGTGTCGAAGATACAAGGCGATAAAGGTATCTCGACAAAAAACAATATCTTTTAACAACATTCTGATTACTAAAAACTGGTTTTTACACTCACTACAAGGTTTGAAGTGTGAAGGGGGCCATCTGAAGTTGTTAGTTTACACTATTCCAGTGGAAAATGTAGATTTGAGAAATCTGATAGTTGATGGGTGTAATCAGCACCATCTCTACTCAAAGCCTGAGCGCGAAAATTTCATACATTGTTACATCAACAAGTGGAGTCATAATTTAGGGCTTATTATTGGTAGAAATACTATGTATGATGATGATGTAACTATGTATGGAGTTTTTGCGCTCAGGCTTTGAGTAGAGGTAGTGTTGGTGTAATGCAGTAAGAAACAACCGTGGTGTTTTTGAAAGAGTTCGACAGTCAATGAGGAGAAGATTGGATTCATGCATCCTAGCTATTTAGTCATCCTATTGGTAGTCATTTACAGCAGTTATTGTAGATTAAGAAGCTGTACATGTAATATTAGGTAATAAAATATTGTTCTTGTGGAAAAACGTTTATCGCCCTGTATCTTCAAAAATAAGCGGCATTCCGAAAATCATCAAAGGAGACAAAGTTTCTTAAAATAACCCAAGGAATGACTCCTTGAATTTTTATCATATGTTTAGTAAATGCCCTGTATATTACCTTAGACATCGTAGACATGCAAATTAGGACACGTAGCATTCTTTGTGGTGTATTTGGAACCTTTTCATCACGTGCCACGCAGAAGACCTCGACCTCCAGTGCCATTGGGGTGTCCTATAACTTTATACCTGGCCACACCCAAAAGATCAGAGGTGCCGCCGCCACCTCCCCTCCACATTCCATTCCCACTAGCTCTGAGGTGCTGCTCACGTGATGTTGACGTACACTCTTAGTACAATGGGGCTGTTAACTTCTTAATTACATTTAATTACTGTGGTGCAATTAATTAATTAATAAATTTTTTATTTACCTTTGAATTTCCTTGATTTGGGTGTCTCCATTGGAGTGGGGTCTTGTTTAGTGATGGTCGATACCGATACTAGAGCGATACTTATAAAACCGATATTATCACGATACCGATACTTTCGCGAAACCGATACTAATCCGATACTTTGGGGTCTTCGATATAAATTCCGGCGTTATTTTGTTTCCATTATTAAACCAACCCGAAAGCTTTCAGATTATTAACCGTGTTTTCATGTGTATGCCTTCTCATTGGCCGCTTCATTTAACCCATTCTAATTTCGTCCAATTCCATACGGCCTTATCCTTGCCATTTCTGTATATAAAGAAGTTCTATGATTCTAAGAAGTTCTATGATTTACCGAAAACATAGGCTCCCTAAAAAAAGCTTCAGATCCAGCCTCTGGTGTGGTAGCTATTGCTGTTAAGAGGTATCTAGGTATATTAATCACACTAAGATTGTCACACCTAACCTCTTCAATATGGAAGCAGTTTCCATTGTCATAAAAGCTGCTAATGTTGGAGAGGTCAAGTTTACTTCCCTGTACAATCCACCCAGGCACAAATTAGACCCTCGCGACTTAGATGAACTACTGTCTGGGCCCACCCCAGTCGTTGTGGTGGGTGATTTGAATGCGAAGCACCCACACTGGAACTCCAGATGCACTAATCAAAGTGGCTTGGTACTTTATAGGTACATGGTAGATCAGATCGACACTTCCGTTATTGGCCGTCTTGTGGGGGGGGGGGGGGTTCTAGAAATTTTGGCGTCGACTACAAAGGTCATCTTGCGCCTTTTACACAAGTTATAACAGTACGCAGCCCGGGACAAACACAAACATCCATGCCCACGGCGGGATTCGAACCCGCGGCCAGGTGGACTCGAGAACTAGAAAGCCTACGCCCTAGCCCTCTCGGCCACCTGACCGGCCCGTCTTGGAAGATACATACTTCTGTGATCACTCATCCGTTAGTGACGTGCTCGACCTAGCTGTTCTCAAGGGGTTTTTCAAAGCCTATAATATTTTACAGTAAATGCCTTACCATCTGATCACCTACCAGTTGCACTAAATTTTGAAGCAAACAATCAAGCCGGTGGGTAAGAGACCAAGGGGTCGGCCTAGAACCAGGTGGCTAGACTACATGGAGAATCTGGGTTCCAGTCGCTTAGATATTATCAGGGAGGACATGCGCCTGATGGCGGAAGATCGCGTTCGCTGGAGATCCTCCATAGGGCTGCTGCCCCCCGCGACCCTAACGGATAAGCGGGTTTGAAAAGTAAGTAAGTACAATCAACTGGGTTGTTATGGCGTCCAAGTCGCTGGAAGTGCTTCTTGAGTTTGGTTAATGTGTTCACATATGCCTCAGAATTAATGGTGCTGCCTCTCGGCATCACACCAATGATTATGACACCATCACAGTCCCAAAACACAGTGATCATGACCTTACTAGCAGAAGCAGTTGCTTTGAATTTTTTCTTCTGTGGAGAGTACGGATGACGCCATTCCATCGATTGTCGTTTTGTTTCGGGCTCAAAATGGTGCACCCAGGTTTCATCAGCTGTCACAATCCGGGACAAGAAGGCTTCCCCCTCAGCTTCAAAACGTTGCAGCTTTGTGGTTCCTCCGTAAGACAGCGCAGAAGCCATCGTGAACACGTTTTCGTGTAATCAAGAGCACGATGATTTCACCCATACTTCCTTTGCTGATTGACAGCTTCAGGGCCAACTGGCGAGTCGTTCTGCGTGTGTCCTGACGAATAAGCGCATCAGCACGCTGCATCTTGTCAGGTGTGACAGCCGAGGATGGCCGCCCCGAACCAACACCTCCTAGACAGAAGGCCTGATAACGGAACGTCATACATTGTTACATCATCATTAGTCGACCAAATTTAGGGCTTATTATTGGTAGAGATAGCATTAACAATGGTCGACTAACGATGATGTAACAATGTATGACGTTTCCGTTACCAGGCCTTCTGTCTAGGTGGTGTTGCCCGAACGCGGCAAATCTTGGAGCTCTGCCGAACCGCTTTCTGATGACCTCACCCTCTGTGTCCAGCGACTAAGCGTACTTCTGTCGACTTCTGATGCTCCATAAACTGCACATAAACCTTTGCGAATGTTTCCAACCGTTTCTTGCTCCGCAGTGAGAAATTCAATGACGATACGCTGCTTGTAACGTACATCACTTACAGATGCCATGTTGTTCCATTGCTGCACGTATGCTATCCGTCCGAAGAAACTGAAACTTTGCGCGCGCACTCCGAAAACTTCAAAGAATGCATATCTCAAGTTTCGCATTCATACCATTGTTGGGGACGGAGAAAAAAATTGTGGTGCATTACAGGGCCGTAGCCAGGACGTTATCTTGGGGGGGGGGGTCGATTTTCAAAAATCCCGGAGCTTTTTTCAACAATTCCACCGAGTCGGACCTTTTTTCAAAAATTCCACTGAGTCGGACCTTTTTCCGTATTTGGGAGACTGACCTTTTTCCATAATGGGTTGGTCGTCGACCCCCCCTCGTCCCCCCCCCTCTCGGTTACGGGCCTGCATTACTTTCTGGGCTACCCTCGTAGTTTAGAAATAGTCTGCATCAACAGACGAGCGTACGTCGATAAACGAGTTTATTGCCAGTTGAATTCATTGCTCATGCCAGATCTACTATGAAACTAGTGAAACAGGACCCCAAAATGATTTTAGCTTAAAAGTTAATTTTTAATTCAAATTTAAATAAATTTTATTATAAGTTTTCAAAATTTTGCATAAAATTTGATTTATACTTGTATTCTTTAAGTGTATTAAATTTTAAACCTTTGTCAGTTTTTTTGCGTGGTCCAAAAGTCTCAGCACAAATTATTTCCAAAACCGACTTGAAAAAAATAAAATCTGATACCTATTTCTAAAAGTGTACACCAATGCGAAACGGATATGGGGATCTACATTTTGGAGCACATGATAAACATGGCCGTCATCTTAAAATCTGCGATATCGGATGGAAATCGATTTCTTCAAATAGAAAATGGGTTATCACATATCAAATAACACGAGAATTTCTCAGTAACTCATTCCACTTGACCGATCTCTCACTGTTTAAAACATACCTTTATTGAAAAATTACATGGCAATTTGAAATTGAAATGTTCGTGATTTTGTTGGATCTGGATTTGGGGTGATCCGGAGCTCAGGGGAATGAAGCAATTGAAATATAGCGGATGAGTTCAACCGTCGCCACCCAGAGAGACTGCTGTTGCGTGCCTCCTGTCAAATTCAAAGAAAGTAATAGTCGTTACGAAACCGCTACCGATGATGGTCTAGCGGCGCCATTGAACATGCATATGTCATTGCCAAACAAACTTAGTGATCATAACTTCCCAATCGTGATAAATATATCAAAACCGATTACTGGAATGAATTCCTGGGAAAATTCTCGGGCGGTTTGATATGTCACACGACTCGTTTTGAAAAATTTGACTTTCTAAAATGGCATATTTCAAGATAGCGTTCAAGTTCGTCATGGTCCCCATATCTATTTCAGTGGTGTGCTCAAATTTTCCTGTCGGTTTTTGGAAATAAGAAGCTGTACCGGTATTTTTGTACGACCATCCTTTATGGTTTGATTCACGAATTTGATCGTCCTTCATTTGCATTATATTTTAAATATCAATAATTCTTATAATAAGTAATCACTATGCAAGTGAAATTGAGGTAAAAAATTGTAGTGTTTTTGCAGTTTTTCATTTAAAAATGACTGAGCGATTAAGATGAACTTTATAAATGTTAGGAAGATTTATCTATTGATTGTTTTTTTTTTTTTTAATTTTTCAGAGTTCGGGTTCAGGCGGAACAATCAAGTAAAGAAATTGAAATATACTTACTTCGGGTTTCTACTTTATTAGGTGCAATTTCCTAGTATTAGGTTGGAACTTCTGCTGCAGAAGATCTGTGGCTGATGTAACATTTTCTACGAGATAGACTGTTAGACTCCACCAGTGTTTGGAACTGTTGAGCATGAACTATATTCACCATTTCCCAAGCATGGCTGTATACTTTTTGCAACTGCTGCTTAGTAATGGATGGCTGTTGTTGCATCCGAATAGCCAATATAATTTCACCATTTCCGGGAAAAACGTAAATCCTCACTTGATTTAAGAAATAATCACCAAAGTCCGCTCTGCCATTTAACGACTTTTTATTCGTGAATAAATTGCTAATGTATGAGTATAATTCAATTTTAATTGAAATGTTTTATTTTTCTGAATAGAACTTAAATAGATTAAACTTAGTTACTTGAATGAGGAGCGCTAATCGTTTGCTACAGCAGTACGTCGTGCGCAGAAGTAGTAGTGACAATTCAGGTACAAACAGATATTGATTCTGTCAAATGACGACATTTTTCCATTAAAACCTCATAAACTTCTTCCTGAGACTGCTTAGCTGTCTAAGTTATTTTCGTTGAAAACTAAATTCCTCATTCAATGATACGTCGAGCTCTTCGCCATAGATGATAACGCTGCTAAGTTATAAAGAGCACGAAAATGTTCAGCCACCACTTATAAATTCGAATTTTAATCCTACGTGTGTAAGCTGAGTGGTCACTTTATTATAACCACCTCCTAAATACGTCATTCGACCACATTTTGCCTTTAATATTGCGTCGAATTTTTTTGGCATGGATTCTACGAGATGTTGATAAGTAGTTTGTGGGATCTGAGACCATAACACTTTCCAGTTGCGTGAGATTTGGTGGTTGTGGAACCAGCCGTCTGAGTACTTTTTCAACTTCATCCTACAAATACTCAGTGGAATTGAGATATATAGATCTGGGCCACCTAAGCAAAGTAAACTCTCCTTCGTGTTCGTGAAACAGTCCTGCACCATATGAGTACCATGACAGGATGCATTATCTTGTTGAAAGTAACCATCTACATTGAGATAACCATCAACATGGCAGGATAAACTTGGTTAGCAATGATAGTTAGATATGTTGTGCGTTCAGAGATCATTTGAGAGGATCCTCGTTTAAGATGTGCTGTAATTTTCTACATTGTTCCCTTCTGGTGTCTTTTAGAATTTCTGAACACGCTTACTTCCGCCCGAGCATTCACTATTTGATGACGAACCACAAGTTGCACGTTGAGATCCAGTTTTGATGACTGCCCAGCTGAAGACTCCAAGCTCAGGTCTTGACATTCTCCTCTGGCTTCTTTTATCAACAAGGGTTTACCGTCCACAGAAGTCACGATAGCTACATATTTTTTACTTTCCAACCCCTCTCTATAACTCGAAACTGTGGTACGTGAAATTTCAGGAGAGTCGCAGTTTCTGAAATGCTCATTCCAGCCCGTCTTGCACCTATCACCATGCTACGTTGGAAGTCAGTCAGGTCACTGGTTCCCCCTTTTTTGCTTTGGTCGCTTAACTATACACCATCTCGTTATGTCGGTAGAGAAACTCACTTGACTAAAGTGACCTCTTTAGAAAGTAGTCTATTTACATGTTACTCCTATGTCACATGACTCAGACCTTTTTTGTCTTTATGCTTTTTTCTTTTTCCTTTTTTTTAAGGCCATGATTTGGGAAAACTTCTCTCACTAGATGGCTTCTTCTCTTGCACTAGTCATGTGGCAACCATTTACCTGCAGACTGGAAAAGAGAAGAATGGTACGTGACGAAGTGTTCCACCCGATGAGTGCTGCAAAACTGGCGAAGAAAAGCCACCCGATAAGTGGACTTCGAGGATTGTTGTGGCACGAAGATAACGCTCCTGCTCATAAGGCAGTTCGGACTGCGGATTTTTGTGGAGCAGTGTCTCTCCCGATTGCGCCATCCACTTTAATTACCGGCCTGGCTATCTGCGATTTCTCCGTGTTTCCACGTATGAGAAATGAGCTTCATGGGATTGAATTTTCTTGCGATGAAGAGGTTGCAGCGTCATTAAGGGACGTAACGGTTGGAAACGAGCCTTTTCTGATTGGTTTAAACGGATGAATCTGTGCATGAAGATTCCAGTGGAGAGTACTTTGAAAAAGATTCATAAAACACTTTGTTTTAAACATCTTCTGTTCGTAGCTACTGCATTTCGCTTTTGCACTATTGTCAATGGAGGTTATAACTTGCCGTTGTCGATCGGTCACAATATATTGGCTCGACGATTTAGTGAAATGCAAAATTATTAGTACACCCGAGAAACCATTATACAAAAAAAATCCCACCATGTTGTGCTGGAATCGAGCTCGCCTGGCATCATTTGCCTTGTCTCGTTTGAATTCGTTCCACTTGATTTTGCCCATTTTTTTGTCAGCATATTCCAGGTGCAAAAAAATTGCCCGATTAAATAGCGGTCAAGTGCGTCTTGAGCTGTTCACCTGACACAAGGAGTGCTTCTAATAAAGTGATCTCTCCTTGTAGTTTAAACTTCATTAATAGAATTTAAAAAACTATTTACATATCGTATTTTAAAATTATAATTGACTTTTTTTTTAAATTCTTTTCCAAAGAGAAGGTGGAGGTGCATTCGCTAAACGAGGACATTTTGAAGAAGAAAGTTATTTCAGAAAGTTGGTAATTTTTAAAAAATCTTTTAACTATTTTAAACTAACGAGAGATTTCCTGGAACTACATTTACGTTTTGTATAAATTTAAATGGTCAAATTAAAAGTAATATTTGATATTAGCGATCATAGCTCATGCTTTAAATTATTCATCAAAAAATTGCTAAATAGAATTCAAAAATGAAAATGGGTTGCATTAAATGAGTTAGACTATAAATTATAAACGTTAATTTAATTGGTAGTAAGCAGATGCGCCTAATTATAATCTCGTTTCTTCTTTTAAGCAAGCGGAACAAATTTCAAGAATAAAGACTGAAATGGAGATTGAGATTGCTCACCACGAAGAGCAGATTATGCACCACGAAAAGGCGATCGAACGCCAGAAGCAGCGGTTACAGGAGATGCTCGAAACAATGGAGGAGTATAAAAAAGAACCAGAGGAATGAAAACTAATATTTTCATGAAAGGAGATTCTGTTCATCAAACGAGATTCTGTTCATCAAACAAGATATCTAATAATACAAAAAAAATTCATTATTATTTAAGATATCTAATGTTTAAATTATTTTTAAAATAACTGAAAACTTAACAAATCTTAAGTATATATCTGTGGTCAACTTATTTGGCAGAAAGGATAAAATAAATGGAGTAAAACCAAATTTAAAAAAGTGGTTTATCGAATCTGTTAGACCATTCTTTTAGCATTTCTCGAAGTGGTCTCCCTCGGCTTCTATACAAAGTTTCATCCTCTTGAACCAAACGGACATGCATTTTTTCCACTGTTGGGCAGTGATCTTCAAAATATATACAGGGTGGTCTATTTAAGTGTAGACATGGAATTATCTCGAAAACAAACCATTGTACCAAAAAATGTCTAAAATCAAAAGTGAATTAGTTCGTGGGGGGGGGGGGGGGGGGGAACCCACCCCCCCCCACCAGGGCCGGGGGGAGGTAACTTTGAAATCTTAAACAGGAGCCCCTATTTTCAATGGTATATTAGAAGCAGTCTTGGGGGGAGCAGTCCTATAGAGGCCAAGTCTGTGCGTGTGTATTTAAAAATATTGGATTTTTGAAATTCTGACTTCGAATTCTTAAAGACCATCAAAAAGTAGAATAGGATTGTCTGTAAGACCCACCCTCTTATCTCTGTCTTCATCGATAAAATTGGGTTCAAAACTTTAAAAGTTACACACTTTTAAGCAGGGCTGTGGAACGACTTGATTTACGTTATGTTATAACGTTACGTTACGCATTTTGTTATTAGGTTTCGTTACGTTATGTTTTTTGTTACTTGATTTCGTTATGGTAGGTGTTACGTTACTGAATATCGTTATCTTAGAAAATAACGTTATTATAACGTTTTAAAGCAGGGCTATTGAACGAATTGATTTATGTAATGTTATAACGTGACGTTACGCATTTTCTTATTAGGTTGCGTTACGTTATGCTTTTTGCTACTTGATATCGTGATCTTAGAAAATTACGTTATCATAATGTTTTAATAATAATATTTTATTTTTTTGTATGAAGGGAGTTCATGCTTGAATGACAGTCACCTCCCTGTTATCAATGGACTCCTCCAGAACCCCAACACTCCTGATTATATATATTTCCTACGCTTGTTTCCCGCAGCCTAGATTTTGCTATGTTTCCATTATTATCCCGCTTCAAGAAATTTCGTTACGTTATACATGATACCGCTATTAATATCGTTATTTCGTTACGTTTCAGTTACGTTCCACAGGCCTGATATCGTTATTTCGTTACGTTTCCGTTACAGTCCGCAGCCCAGATTTTGTTATGTTTCCGTTATTATCCTACTTTAAAAAATTTCGTTACGTTAAGCATTATAATATCGCTATTAATATCGTTATTTCGTTACGTTTCAGTTACGTTCCACAGCCCTGCTTTTAAGGCTTCTATCTCCTAAACGGTTGGATCAATTGAAAAAACACCAAGAATAAAACATTTCCCGTATGTTTCTCGTAAATTATGTACAGTCTGAATAAACCATTAAAAACCGGGGTTCCTATTTAATATTTCAAAGTTACCTCTTCACAAGGGGGGAGGGGTTAGTTTTTTGGCTAATGGAACTCCCTGAGCTTATTCTTATTACGGGGAACAAAAAGAAGTCGCAAGGTGCCAAGTCTGGAAAACAGGGGGTATGCGTCAACATATTGATCCGATTTTTACAGAAAAACCTGAGTTGTCTTAATGGCGGCACGTTGCTGGAGCCTTGGCATGACGCCACAACTAAACTCTTGTTCCGGTCTTCGGACGCTTCTCCTTCCATTTTTCTAGGACTTTGCCACGCAGGTTGTCACTTACCACTCTGTTGTAACTTGTTTTCAAGCACAACAGTGCACACATGGCCAGTGGAACAGAAGAAAGATGCCACCATCACCTTCCCAGAACTCCGAAAACGTTTGCATTTCCTTGGTAGCCTTGCCCTTTCGGGAGTCACTGTTTGGATTGTTCCTTAGTTTCGAGGTCGTTATGATAGAGCCATGTTTCGTCACCTGTGCAGATGCGTAGCCTCCGAAAAAGACAGTTTCCATCTTGGATTTCAACAACTGTTTTTTTTTCGTTTGTTGTAAACAATGAAGATTGGATTGTTGCTCGATCTACTTTGGTCATGTGACTTAAGTGCCCCGGCCTGTCTTTCTAGTTATATTTGGGAGGTGTCGTTGACACGTTTTGATGCCCCGTTATTGAATCTTTCGAATAATTCTTGGCACCACTGCACTCGGGCTGCATTCTGCTCTTCGGTCAACAAACGAGGGATCCATCGTGATGAAACTTTCCCGAGTTGCAGGAGGTCACGCAAGATTGTTTAAACTGCTGATGATCCGATGCCCAGGCTTAACTCAATTTGGGAATAGCTTACGTGATTGTCATTCGCGATCATAACCGACACAGCGTGTAACTGCATCAGCTCTAAACTCGCGATACCAGGACGAAACTGTGGATTTACTCGGAGTTCTGCCAGGAAGTATCTTTTGTAAAGTTTTAAAACAATCCGATATTTGTAATCCTTTGAAATAACCTTATAAAATCCTTTGGTTACGAGCTTTAGAATTGGCTGCATTGTGTTTTTACGAGCTTTAGAATTATCCCACGCGAAAACAATGCACCGTGGCACGCTCAAATCTTGCCTGCGACCATATAATAGGATGAAGTACTCGGAGAATGTGTAACAAATTTCTTGAGATGCGTGCGGCGTTCCTGGCAAACAATTTTTAGAGTGCCCTTCGTATTTGTATCTGTGCAAGAAGCTAATTCTCCTCTCACGATGAACACAAATATTGGAAACTCTTCATAAAGTAACAAAATCTTAAGAACATGGTGTAGGATCACAAGATGGCCAAAAAGTCAATGGTTACCGCAGTATGGTCAGTCGCATGAGAAAGACTAAAGGCAGTTTCACATTACCACCTTTGCGAACGAAAATCGGACGAAAAATATCGGTGTTACCTCGTTTCGGTGACTTCAATTGCGAGGTGCCACTTCAAAAGATAAGTTACGTCAATTATGGAGAGTCACTGCCGCGAGAGCAAATGAACGAGATAGAAAAAATGGCAATGAGCCAAGAAGAGAAGAGATGTCACCGCTCTCGACAGCGCGTCCCCGTTGGAGGCAATCGACAAGGCCGACGTAGAAAAAATGGAGTTTGGGGATTGGTAGAGCAGCGGGACATGCAAATGAGAGGACGGAAAAAACTGAATAAAAGAGGAAGAAGTGGAGGAATGTGAAGGATTCGATACGATTGCAAAAGCCATGCAATTCGCTCCCACCCCGTCGCCCCCCATGGAAGACAGCAGGCCGGTAAGAAGAATTCTGATAGTATAAATAATGAGTATACTTATAAATTTCAGAAGAGGATTAAGCCGTTGACAAGGAGTGTAAGACGGGAGCTGCCCCTTTCGAAACCCATCCGGTACGGCCGCAAGGACGGCAGGCCTCATGCCTATAACACGGCAAAAACGTTCGTCCCGCTGGATATAGAGTTTCGAAGGAAATTCGACGTTCTCCAAGGTTGGCACGGTTGCCATATTCTTCGTCACTAAAGCCGACCTATTTCATGGGACACGAAATAAGGCATTCGACGGAGAACCTTCGGAAATTACAACAGGCCAGTAAAACTTTGAACTATATCGAGTTTTTAAATACGCCAATCCATTAAGTGCAACTGCTAGTGACTTTATTGACATTAGCGCGGTGAATGGATCTAAATTTAATGTCTCTGATTTTCTTCCTCACGCCAATTTGAAGCAAGGAGAGTTTATGCGTTCTGGTGAGGTCAACGCCCGGCCACTGAGCCCCCAGCTAGGAAGCAGAGGAGGGAGTACGCCTGCGCCTTCGGCTACAGCGTTTTCTATCGCCAACAGCATCTCGTCCCCGAAGGGAAGCCAGGAACAGCGTCGCGCTCGCTATCAGCGAAACTTAGCTGGTAATGTCGACAGGGCCCTGTTCGGCTTGCCGCGCTCGGCGAGCAGCGGTGCGGCGTATGGTATTATATTTCTGCATTAATTAGTAACAAGACTGTTTCTTCGTTTAAGTTGAAAGTTAGCTTGGCTAGTGTTAATGCTTGGTTTTATTGCTAATTGCAGTTCATCCCTATCGGAGGACCAACTCCTTAAGGTCGCCGTATGCTTATTCGCCGGTGGCCGCTTCAATGCTCACTTGGGATTCTCATATTGGACGCCTCGACTCGTCACGCTCCGGATCTAGGATTGACAAGCTTTTTTCGAGGTGGTGAAAGCAGCAACTTCCAAGGTGTGGAAGCAGCAAAGCCATTACGCCAACAATGAAGTTTATTACAAACTCGTATTTATTAATAATACATTACAAAATGTTTCCGTACTTATTTATTAATGAGAATTCATCAAGAAATGTCTTTTAATGTTTTTATTTTCTGAATGGTCTCATTAAAAAGTATTACATATATATCCGTTGTGTCCCGTTCCTTTCTCTGTTCACGTTAATGTTCACTCTGCTATAAAAGTACGTGACAATCGGACGGCATTTTCGCAGCCCAATGTAGCTTTCACATTACATGCGAATCGGTTGCCTGGTGCATACGATGCGAAAATCATGCGCCCAGTTCGATCAGATATTTTTCGCATCGGACCGATTCCACCATATGCGGAGAGCCAATCAAAAATGCCGTTTAAAGCTATTGTTTACGTATGCTCGAGGAAGAAGAATATTGTTGTCTGTCTATCATTGTTCAGTATTTTTCTCGGATGGAATGTTTGCAGTTATAAAAGAGATACTGAAAATGAGTTATGTTTATAAAATGTCTAATTGTTGAGATTAATTAAATTAATGAATTAACTAAAATAGCTCCATATTATTTCGCTGAACAACAGTATGCTTTTAAAAATGTTAATATTCTTTGCCTGCGTACCAGAATGCACCGCCTTGCAAACACTAAACGTTTCTTTCTTAAAATTAATGATGATGATGATCGATAATCACGATACCCGGCAGACATGTTTGTTTTCTTTGCGCATTTATTTGCGCATGCCGACAGCGCTATTACAGTGGCTAGAAGTAATAGTGTGGCAATTGAATACAGTCTAGGCTGTCTAAGACGGTCTCCTCCAAGACGGACTAAAATTATAACGGTCGAAAATTATGTCGCCCGGATTTGGGAATAGGCTTTCCCATGTTAAATTGTATGCCTATAACAGACTCCTTATAACAGTCACAACCTTATAAAGGACCAAAAAATGTGGTCCAAAGACAGCACGGTAATCTCCTTAACGGACTTTACGTTCGTTAATGGACTTTGTTCGTGAGTAACATACCCTCGATCAAGGCATCATTGCTCATTAATGAACGATTTTTACATATAATTTTTTCTTTTCGTACTGATATTTTAAAGGCATTTTTATATTAAATTTTGGATTATGTTTTAAATTTAACTTAATCCACAATTTAATATAAATAAACTTATTTTTCAGTATCTGCAATTTTATTCTCGTAGCCAGTGGCGGTATTGCAATTTTCCTTTTTTTCTTCTTCGAAAACATTTAGTAGCCATGTATTATAAAAGCAAGCGATGCTATTTATTGTAATCTTTAAATTTAAATTAATTATCATTCAAGAATTTAAAGTTTTGATGGAAAAAATATTAAAGATCATTTTATTTATGTTGGGGATTCCCCATTGGGATTCCCTATCGGGGATTTACCATTCCTTACGAGTGTCAGTAGCTCGTGATTATTTATAACAGTCTTGACTGATATATGTTATAACAGTCAAGACCGTTATTCCTAAAAAGGACTAATTTTATAAAGGACCCTATTCATGTCGCCCTTGGAAGACCGTCTTAGACAGCCTGGACTGTACTAAATGCAGGCATGAGATTGTAATGATGACTGATGACACCGCCAGATGGCATGACAATCTAATGCGCCGACAATTACTCTATAATGCATGGGATTCAATGTAAGTTTAACAGCACGAACGCTTTAAAAATACTTGTTTAATAAAATAAAATACGATTGTAAACTTGAAATAATATCCAGATAAACTAATTAAATGAATTTCAAAGCAGTATTCGTTTTATTTATTATTTAATCGAATAGTCATTTTTCTCATTTCTTGGTTGTTTTATATTTGCTTTACGGTTTCGTTATGTGTCTCTAAATTAAAATTTAAAATATAATAATATAACCCTGCAGTAACAAATAGCATTATCAAGTTCTACGTTCTTACGCGCTTGCACTTTCTGGTAAAAACACCAAACGAAAAAAGAAGTGCAAAACGTGAAAAAAGTAAACTTTTAAAGCTCAGACGTACACAATAACATGTAATAAATTATAAATTATGAAATTTGTAAAATATAAAAAGAACATTTCAATTTAAAAACCATTACACTTTTCCATGTAATTATCTTCTGCGCTTAACTTTTTATAACAACAGCTATTCGATTAAATAATAAATAAAACGAATACTGCTTTGAAATTCATTTAATTAGTTTTTCTGGATATTATTTCAAGTTTACAATCTTATTTTATTTTATTAAACAAGTATTTTTAAAGCGTTCGTGCTGTTAAACTTACATTGAATCCCATGCATTATAGAGTAATTGTCGGCGCATTGGATTGTCGTGCCATCTGGCGGTGTCATCAGTCATGATGACACGAACTCAGCGGCAATGGACACACTATTACTTCTAGCCACTGTAGCGCTATCAATGTGTAAGCAACCTGCGAATTTCGGACGCCTGATTCGTAGACGGTTGTCGTGTGCCAATGAGATTTCTGCCTTCCGAAATTCGGCCTATATTTTGTCGTCCGATTTTCGTTCGCAAAAGTGGTAATGTGAAACAGCCTTTACTCATGAAGATTTTTTACAATGTTGGTTAATTTCTACATTGTCTAAGCGATATTCAAGTTTGCGCCATGTTTTTTTGCAACATTTCTTGTGTAAAACCAGCAATAGCGTCAGCAATCCTTCTCAATGTACCCAGGTTAGGTGCACGTGTTGAAAACTCTGTCCTTCAAATTCCAAATAAAACAATAAAAAGAAAATTGCGAAATTCGATCAAAACAACAATCTTATTTTAAATTTGAAATGAATTTTGTCTCCTTATAATGGGGAAAAATTGTGTAATAATAAAACAAAATTAAAATTAAAGTCACCAATCTTGAAAAAACTTTGGAGATGAAACCAGTCTATTGAGGATGTAGATGAAGTTCTTGTGTAGTCTATTGAAGATGGTAGAAATAAAACCAGTCTATTGAGGATGTAGATGAAGTTCTTGTGTAGATGATGTTGATAGGAGAAGACGGTGATCTTGAAGTACTGATGAAATTTTGAAGTGTTGATCCAAATTTTTGGGGTAAATTTCAAATAATAACGTTTTCGAGAATTTTTTTCTCATCATCAGTTGGTAAAATATTTGACAGTTGTAAACAGTTTAAAAAAAATTTTTTAGATATATACCAGAGGAGGAAACTTAATGCTAAATCAAGGGGCTTGGGATCAAATGCTCGCCAGCGATAACACAGGCACTTGTCTAAAGAATTGCCTGGAAAAGTCCACACTTATCATCGTGCACCTATATCTGGTAGCCATTCAGTAAAGTATAAGAAAATAAATTTGAACATTAAAAAAAGCTGAAAATAATTTTTTAGCTCTCAAGGTATTATAGGGACTTTCTTTGGTAGTAGAATTTCAACAGAAAGTTATTAAAATAAATATCTTAAATGTATATTTAATCCAATGATGTCAGCAACAATAAAGACTTCATTATTCTTTTTTGTTGTTGACATCTTTAGTTTGAACGTACGTCCACAGTATTCATCGAGAATTATGCCTGGTGCTTATAATTTTCTTAAACACGTTTGAAGCGCTCATAGATGGGTCGATCTAGTCTTTATTGTTGTTGACATCATTGTGCATAGCCTGCAATGGGTGCGTTCGCGAAACAGCCACTTTTTCCACTATTTCCACTTTGTCATTCCAGAAACCAGCACCAGTGAATTCATGGAGTTCGAGAATTCAAAGTGATTCACTTTTTCCTCCAACTTCCTGTCACTTTCCTCACCCACAAAAAGCCAGTGGAAAAAGTGAAAAATGGCGTGCGTATGATGAGAAAATTAAAAGCAGATCGAGTTTTTAGTAAATCGATTAATCAAATATTGAGTAAACTAAAACCAGATCGAGTAATTTTGTATTCAATTTGTATTTTTTTAAAATTGCATTCTTAACCAGTTGTAAAACTGATTTTTTAAATTACTATTTTAACCAATAAATTTTTAAATAATTTAAAACCATAAAATTGCATAATTATTCTCAAAAACACGTGATTTAAATTAAGTTATAGACATCAGTGTATAATTACATTCCGTATGTAATAACCAATTTAATGTTAATGTATTTGCATTAAATTTGTGTATCTATTTATTTTAATTTATTTTTAATAGTTCACTGCTAATAGCATAGTAAAACTAATCGAATTATAATATAATATGCAAATGAGAACAGTTTACTACGAATTGTTTAAAAACGATTAAAAAAATAAGTCTTACAAAGCAAATTATTAAAGTACAGACTATTAAACTCAAGAAAATTATAAAATAGGCTTCTTTATGAAGTTTACGTTCGTAATTTATCTTGATTTTACCAAATTATTATTTTTTTTTTCATTTTACTTTTGCACGTTTTAAAATATTTCCTTCACCTTATTCACTCTTTTCTCATGTTTTATTAGTTTTCTACATATGTCTCCACAAAGCAGGAGTAAATGACTCATGTACTCTTTCACAAAGCCTTCGTGGATTAAGGGGCCCCACCAGGTTTTAGGCTTTGGTCTTCATGGCAATCGCCATTACTTCATCATTCACTGAGGCGTTCGCGATTCTCTCGCTTTTCGTGAATTCATTCCAATTACCAGTGGCTGTTTCGCGAACGCACCCACTGATAAGAGAAAGCCCGGCAGAAATGCGAATAAACAACCAAAATTTTCCAGTCAGTGTTGATGTTAAAATGCGGCACGGCAGAAAAAACAAACGCGAAAAACAAATTCAGCTGGAGAACTCAGACTTCAGAGACGCAAAACTTCCGTTTCGTTTCTCCTTTTGGGGGCTATGTTGTCGATCATTGAAAATGAAATACAGACAGGTAATCTAGCTCTAATCTGCTGTTCACTTGCACCCTAAGACTTACTTATACCGTCGTAGTTTAAAATGGTAATTATATAACATGAAATACTGTGGTTTTGAAGGCATTTTCAGATCGAAGGGGACCGGAAGTGCCGCCATTAACGATGAAAATTTGAGCGAAACGATTCACTATACCGTAGCATAGCCCCCTAGATAGTATAGCCCCCTATACCGCTATTACTATCTAGGGGGCTATGACCGTAGCCACCGTATATGTAAAGACTATACGAATACTATTCCTGAAAGAAGTGGCTATCCGACCTGTAGAGAACCATATAACTTTATCAGGATATCTTTGGTTTGTTCTGGAATTATCCTATCTGAAGATGGTATAACACAGTTTTGACTTATCTGAGCTTTATTCCAGTACTTAGTCTAGGTTGGTAGAACCGCGAACCAGCCCTAAACGAAATAAGAATCATGGTCGAAGAAGAATCGACGTGCGATGTTGGCGCCATCCGATGGCAAAAACTGTCAGTGGGCAAACAAACAAACAACAAACAGAAAATGATAAGATAAGATAAGATCATGAAATAATGGCCAATTTATAAAATCAGCGACGGTGGACGTTGTCACAACAAAGAAAAAATCTAACAATGGGTTATCTAAAATGGGTTATTTCCCGATTATACTATCGGGTGGGTTCGCTTCTAGTTTAATTATAAATTTAAGTTTAAGTTTCCGTTCGTATTGAATTATATTTATTTTCTATTTGTTATTATTATTATTATTATTATTATTATTATTATTATTATTATTATTAGAATCATTTTAATCTAAATTCTACTGAAAATCTTCGTTTTAAATTATATTATTAGTATTTTGCTGTTACTTTTTTATTATTATTGTCTTTGTTCTTTTTGTCCTTCTTCGTATTCATGTTTTTTAATTCACTTTAGATTTATGATTTTCTTTTATTAATTAAGCGTGTTTTCCTATTTTAGTTGATACGTATCTCATTAACCCCGTTTTGGGCTCTTGCCTGTAGGGGGACAACACGGGGGCTCGTTCTTTCAGCTGATTCTGGCTGTCAGTTCTCTCCCCGCTGTTGTTACATTATTATTATTATTATTATTATTATTATTATTATTATTATTATTATTATTATTGTTTGGGGAAGCCAAACTCGGATCAAGTCCAGAAGCCAATCCCAGAGGCGGACCCAAAAGAGGGCCAAGCCCAAGGGACTCAAATGCAAGAGAGGGAAAGTTACGCACTCGTGGGAGTATTGACGTTTGGGTGTAGGAATTTCCTAACTATGTGACAGGTGTTTAGAATTGTGGCTTTCCTGTAAGGTTTTGTATAAGTGTGGGTTTAAATTTAATGTTGACAGGCTTTTGTGTACCGAATGTGGAATAACCCCAGTGGCAGAAAGAACGATAGGAACAACGTGTACTCTGTTAACTGCCCAAAGGCGTTTTATTTCGTGTGCAAGATCCGTATATTTAGTGATTTTGTCAGTGTATGTCTTTTGTAAATTGTGTGTGTTGGGGATGGATATATCAATTATGTAAGTCACTTTGTTATGCTTGTCTACTAGTGTGATGTCTGGTCTGTTAAGAGGGATAGTTTTGTCAGTGATTATAGCTATGTCAAAAAATAGTTTATGTGTGGTGTTCTCTAAGACAGTGTCAGGGATATATTTATAGTATGGAGTGTGAATGTCCCTTAGCTTGTGTATCTTAGCTAGATGTTGATGTATGATGTTGGCTACCTGGTTATGTCTGTGTAAATAATCTGTCTGCGTAAGTATTTTGCAACTGGATATGACATGTTGGGTGGTTTCCTCTGCGATATGGCATTTCCTGCAAGACCCATCAGTCGAATTTTTGATAATATATTTTCTATAGCTTTTAGTGTTAATAACCTAGTTTTGTATGGCAATCATGGTTACTTCAGTTTTCCCAAAGAGACTCCCTTCACTCAACCAAAAGTTCGACGCTTTTTTGTCGACGTGCGGCTGGTTGAGGTCAGAAGGATGTCTACCGTGGATTGCTTTCCGAGCCATGATTGAAGTTTAGTGCATGTTGTATGAATATTATGGGTGTTCTGCACGATGTTCAGATTCACAGGTGTGTATTTTGTATCAGCCATGCAGATTGCTTTGTGTAATGGTGATGTGTGTTGTTTAGAGTAAAAGAATTCTCTGAGTAACTGAGTCTGTTTCTGGTGTAGATCTATTATATCAATAAGACCTCTGCCTCCCTCTGAACGAGGCAGGGTGAGTCTTTCAATAGCTGGCTGTGGATGGTGCTTTCTGTGCTTTGTAAGCAGTTTACGTTGTTTCCTTTCAAGTCCCTCAAGATCTGTGTGTCCACTGTACGACTCCAAAGGAGTAGGAGAGTATTGGTGTGGCATAAGTATTGATGGCCTTCTGGAATTTAAATGCGTTTTAAATATTGTCTCTAGCCTATGAAGATATTGTTTAGTGAGTGTATTCTTTATGTGTTTGTGCTCCAGAAGCTTGGCTTGCTTAAATCCTAGATATTTGTAAAATTCGTCATTTTCCATAGCAGCAATGTGATCTGGTTCATCTAATGTGAAGCCCCCTTCCCTGAGTACTCCATTTTCAATGTGAATGGTTTTGCATTTGTCCAACCCAAATTGCATGTGTATGTCTTTTGAAAAAGTTTGTGTAATGTCAAGTAATTGATGCAAATGTATTTGCGTGGAGGCGTAGATTTTCATGTCATCCATGTAGAGTAAGTGTGAAAGCGTGTAGTGGCAGCTTTTATTGTGTTTAATTCTGTAGCCGTAAGTTGTGCTGTTCAGTCTGTTTGAAATTGCATTTAGTGCAAGACAAAACCAGAGTGGGCTCAGTGAGTCACCTGGAAGATGCCCCGGTTTATCTGTATTTTGTCAGTCGTGATGGTTTCACTGTTGAGTATGAGGTGTAGTATAGTTCTCCAATGCAGCATTGCACTTTCTAAAAATGTGATAAATGTGGGGTTTATTTTATAGGCTATAATAGTAGTGTATATAAAAGCCATGAGTGTGGGACACTATCAAAGGCCTTTTTGTAATCAATGTAAGCTGCATGGAGGTGGCGATGTTTGTTGTGAGTTAGCTGTAGGACTACACTGTCTATCAGGAGTTGCTTCTTACAACCCATGTGATTTCTACGGCATCCATTTTGTTGCTCAGTGAGAATGTTGTTTGTGTCTATGTGTGTATAAATTTTGTTTGCGATACAGGCAGTTATTATTTTGTAAAGTGTAGGCAGACATGTGATAGGTCTATATTGTGTGGGATCTGTAGTGTTATGTGACTTTAGTACCATGTATATTATTCCTTGTGTAAGGAAATGTGGCAATGTCTGTGGTGTTTGCAAAGTGTTGGAGATCTGTTTTGCAAGGGCCAGATGCAAACAGGTGAAGCGCTTACACCAGAAGTTCTGAATCCTATCTATACCTGGAGCCTTCCAATTGTGAGTATATTTAATGACTTGTGAGAGTTCATCTGCTGTTATGTCAGTATAAGGCATGTTTGATAGTGTGGATGCTAATTGCTCCTCTTCCCTGATCCAGCTAGCTTCTCTATTATGTTCAACTGAGACAGACCAAAGAGACGACCAATAATGTTGGAGTGCTGTTTGTGTTGGCAGACCAGTGTTTTGTGTCTGTGTATAATCTTTGTTAACTGCTTATAGAATGTCTTCTCATTGTTTGCGAATAACTTGTTCTGCTGTTTGCGCTGAGTGCATGTTTTGTATCTCTTCAGGCGTTGTGTTTTTGCAGCTAACTTTTGTTTTAATGTGTCCATATATTCTGTAATGTGGTGATTGTGCTGTTCATGTCTGGTGTGTGTTTTAATCTTCTTAAATAATTGTCTGAGGCGTTTGTTCTGCTTTGATGAAGTGTTGTTTTTAGTGTACTGTGTAAGTCTACCTAACTGCTTGCAGATTTCGTCAATCTCAGACTCAATCCGCTTTTGCCATTTAGGTTTCTGTTGGGTGTATAATTTTTGTGTGTTTTTTATGGATTGGTTTCCTACCCAGTGTGGATATAACTGTAAGAGCCCCAGTGTAAATAAGTAGGTGTATGTATTCTAAAGATAGATTTTCTTCAATGTACTGTGGTAAGATATAAAGAAGTGTACTTCTCTAATTTTTGGTCAGGGTATACCTGGTATCTCAAATAGGTGCAAGCGCTTGAAAAATAGGCTTTTTTGGTAACGTTTTTCAACATTTTAGCAAATCTACTTGGAATATAAACATAAAAATTGGTTTGTGGGCTATTTATATCATGTGAAAACTATGTATCAAGTTTTATTAAAATCCCATAAGTAGATTTGGATTTTGCTGCTTTCACTGGAGTCTTCCCTTAAAGATAGACTCCGAAACTAGGCGCAACAGGTAAAGCAAATTGGGAAGCTCCACCGCCCAGAAATGTCATGGCCGAAAGTGAGTGAAGATGATGCAAAACACATGGCTAAACACGAGCGTAGCTGATTAATACTTCTTTCACACGCCGATCACGGAGTGATAAGTTTATCTTTTCGTTTACTTTGTATTTGAAGTATTTTATTATATTTTAGAAACCATTTTTCGATCAAAGTTTCAATTTCAATTTCGTTTCGATCGTCTTTCAGTTACGTATTTTCATTTTAGTTACGTAGTTTTGATTTCTGCTTGTGGAAAATGATCGCCGATCCTTTTTCGTGTCTGTTTGTACACTTGTATGCAGAACAACTTTGATGATTGGTTTTGTATTAATTATTCCTCGGGCCCAAAATCTTCAAAAACAAAGCAGCCAGACAGCTAACTACTCCACGGGTCACTCCTGACCAGACTATCATGGCTTCAATTTCCTTCACTTTGGTGGCGCTGTTAACAGTAGGATTCGGAGTCTATCTTTAATATACGGCATTAGCCGGGTACTGACTGAGCGAGCAGCCTCGCGAGGCAGCCTCGGTTTCAAGGAAACTGCGCAAACGTTTGCCTCGCGAGCATTTTTATTACTCTCAGTTCAGACTGCACATACGTTCATTTTGTAAAGAAAAAGAAGAAAAAATCTATGAATACAGATTGCAACAATGGAACAAATTATTTGAAGAAATGTGTTTTGATGATGAAGAAAAAAAATTTACATGGATGTCTGAGACTGAATTTGAAACTCTCTACCTCTTGTAAATGCCAAAATACTTAAGAATGACACAAAATTTATTACTCTCAGTTAATTTCCTGGCTTATACTTCGCCATGCGTCTTCCTTTAACCCTCTATTTGTATATTCTACGCATTGTAAATCCAAAATCTATTGAAAGAACCATATAATTCGATGAGCTTTAAAACAACCTCTTTCTCCATAGCGAGGCAAGATAGAACCGTCTTGAGTGCGCGAGGCATTTGTTCTGAGGCGCCTTTGAGCATCGACAAAAACCGACTCGGGATGGCTCGGGCGAGGCAACACGTGCGTTTTCCTCACGCGAGGCACGTCCTGAACGGCCGAGCATTTGCCTCACACGTCTGCCTCGCGAGGCTGCTCGCTCAGTCAGTACCTGGCTAGTGGTTACATTCCCGAGGCCAACGAGAGACAGGCCAGGGCCAACACCACCTAAAGAGAAAGCCAGAACGCGGAAACGTCATACATTGTTAAAACGTCATAGGTAGTCAACTTTAATCGCATTTCTACCAATAATAAGCCCTAAATTATGACTAGGTATGATGATGTAACAATGTATGAAATTTTCGCGCTCAGGCTTTGAGTAGAGGTGGTGTTGCCAGGGCACTCACAAGTCACATGATCATCGGGGTCCGGCCAACAATTCATCTTTCTTTGTCTCCATCTTGGATTTTAACAATCAGTATTTTTTCGTTTGTTGGAAACAATGAAGGATGGATTGTTGCCCGGACCCCGATGATCATGTGACTTTTGAGTGCCCTGGCATCACCTCCTTTATTATTACAGACCTGTTTTACTGAAGAATTCCCATTGTTGTTTTTGGCATTTCTCAGTTTTGCCATGGCGCTGTTTAACCTCCCTTTGCTTACCATGTGAGATAAATAAAATGTAGTGCAAACAAAATAAAAAGGGTACATAACGTATTAAAATTTTTTTGCATAGAATCTTTTATTTTAAAAAGGAGTTAAATAGCGAATAAAAAGAAACTTAAATTTGGTTAATGAAATGAATGCTTATTCAGTTTGATTTTAACGTCACTAAAAAGTCACCTGACCATCTTAATCCAAGCAACAATGTAACCTTCATTGTTGGAAACAATCAGATAGGGAGGTTAAACAGCGCCATGGCAAAATTGAGAAATGCAAAAAGCAACAATGGAATTATTCAGTAAAACAGGTCTATAATAATAAAGGAGGTCATGGCCCTGGCCTCGCTAGGCCTCGCTACATTCCTGAAAGACCTGACAAAAATAGAAAAGTGCACAACGTAATGATTGTTGAATTCCTCGTGATGAATTCAACACGCTACTTACGTCGCATTCGACTATTTTTCATTTTCTCTATCATTCGCTGATTTTCCATCTGCCAACATGGCTTCAACAAACACTTCTGCCAATCAGTTTTTTCAAGATATGAACGATTTAGATAATGATATAAGAAACGCAATACACGAACGATTACTTGAATTTTTAAAATTTCATGGCCCAGTGCCAAAACCACAGCTGGCGAAAATAATTCGCAAGGAATTTACCGTATTTATGGGTTTAGCCCTCGAAGAACTGATAAAGAATGAAATTATCAGCAAAGAAAATGATGTATATTCACTGAATATATCCTCTATGGATGAAACGGTATCATTGTATTCAAAATTATACAGTCGATGTAACATAAGCTTAACATAAAGTATTCTTGTCTTCCACTTTATAACTTTATTGCTTGTCAACAATCTGAAGTAATATTCCGTTCTGCTTACTATTCTGTGCCAAATGTAATTTATTATAAGTCTTTTCAATTAGTTTCCTCTTTACTAATTTCTCCTTACTAATTTTTTTTTTTCTCCAAGGAATGACGGATTTGCCCATGTTATTTTTCATTGGATGCTATAAAAAAAAAAAATGCTATATACCTCATGGTTTCGCAAAAAAGCTCCATGCTTTCTTTTTTTTTTTTTTTGTCCTGATGGAAAAAATTGGTTCATGTCTTTAATTTGATCAGTATTAAACATTTTTTTTCTTATAATAAGTTTTCCTGTTTCATTTTCAGGCAGTCCTAAAGTATTACAAGGTGCTTCTAAAAAGTTCGGTGAAATATTGGATGGATATAACTGAACGTCAAATGGAAATAGAGCGAATTGTCAACGCTGAATTTTACGAAGCTATTTTGAAGCGCTTACTGCTGCGCATCAACCTTGTTCGCCCACATTTGTACAGGAGTGGAAAGTGGAGTCTGCTGCCCGCAGACTTCGATCCGTGTATGCAATTTCTTGGCTCAACGCCGAAAACGTATGCAAGATGATACCGAAATCCACTCCATTCCATTCAGCGACATACCTGTCAAGTCGCCGGAAGCATCGCCTATGGATTTTTCTTGCTTTGACCTACTTAAACGGGCTTTTGGAAAGAGACGACTGCAAACAGTAGAGAGTCTTTGTAAAGCGTGTCAACAGGAATGGTTACGAATTGATCTTGGGTGTTCTCGTTCCAGCCTTTGGCAGTGGAAATTGCGATGCAGGGGAATAGCAGCGACGCATGGCTACCAGATTGAACACATTCGAAGGTGGCGAAAGGGGTTTTCCACCTTTTCTGGCCCTCAGTAACTTGTTACCATAAATCCCTGTCACGGTCCGTTCGTAGACGATACAAACTAGGTACGTTTATCGTCATGACGTCAGATATGAATGCCCGAGCTCTCGAGGAAAAAATGCGGAACGCTGATGAGATCGAGAGAAAGAAAACCAACCCGGGAAGGCGAAATGAGGTAGACCCAAGACGGAAGTCGGAAAACGTAAAGGAAGTTGAAGGGGTCTTGGGGTAATAGACTATTACTCCATGGAAGGAGTCATTACCGCTACTGCTTCCAATGAAGATGGAAGAAATTCATGCTCGGCAAATTTGGATTTAGTTCGAGAGCTTTCTAACGAAAATACGATAAAGGAAAGCGACTCGGGATTTCTGAAGGAGCGTAAGCCAGGAAGGGGAATTCCTGACGAACATTTGGTTTTCTTTTCGTTTGGAAACGAGGAGAACGACGTTCGACGAACGACGGTAGGAGAAATTTTCCGTGCGACTGCTGACGTTTATGGAATCTTCCCATACGGCTTCCGCGGATATCTCCAGGAAGACTTAAGCCTGTTGCACAAAAACCGACTTTTCTCCGTTTTTTGGGTGTTTTGGAATGTTCTCCGACTTTTCACGTTTTTCAGAAATCGACACCGTTTTACATTTGCCGTCTTTTTTGCGTTTTTGAACTTTGTCCGACTTTTCACCGACTTTCTTCCGACTTTTGGATTTCCAACCGAGTTGGAATTTTCTCCGTTTTTTCAAAAACCGCACCAATCAGGTGAGCTCTGAGAGCGCTATGCATTGTGGGCGTCGTCGAAGCCAGAAGTCAGATCAAAGCCGCCATTACAAATAAGCTCAAAAGTTTCACGTTGTCGTTGCAAAAAAAAAAAAAAAAAAATATGGAAAATTCGAAAGGCAAGCAGCTTAAACTTTTAAAAGAAAAGTTAATAAAGGAAGTAGAGGCGAGACCGGCTGCATATTTTCAGACCTTCGTATGTTACAGACGGAGGCGGAGCTTGTAAAACCTAAAGCGCTTCCCATTGGTCCTTTTCACGCCTGGGCCATCGAAGCAATAATAACTTAGGTTATCCATCCAGAATGTTTTTAATAAAAAAAATATGAATAAGTTGCTTTAATAGAGCTTACATATTTTCAAAAATATCAAGAACAAAATCGTAGGTTTCTGCAGATCAAGAGAAAGAAATCAACTCGCTGTCGTGATCTCTGTTGGAGAGAATGGCACCGCAAGGGCAGAAATTACGCTCAGAAGGAGACTCCACGAATTCTGATTGCACTATCGCATATGGCTTTCACTTATGACATATGACTTAAATAGATGCAAAACCATTCGACGCACTATTCAAAAGTTTACGATGAAAAAAAACAAACAAAAATTACCACCAAACGTACGCATTTTATAAATATCTAAATTTTGCTTATGTCCACTGAATGTCGTTGTAGCGCAGTGGTAAGCTTTGTGCTTCACATACCAAAGGTGGTGCGTTCAAATCCCGTCATTGATAATTTATGCTTTTTTTTCCTCCTGCTAAATTCGTTTAAAATGTAAAATGCAGTGGAAGAATAGTATTCTAAATTTTTCTTCTGCTATTTTTTTCATAGCAAGTATTCTAAAATATTTTTAATGACTTTGAAATAGTAATTGTTGGAAGAATAGTGAAGATTTTGAAAGTGATCTTGTATAATCATTAAAAAAAAAAAAAGCT
>JAHWFO010005870.1:290229-310996 GCA_023313115.1 Rhysida immarginata | reverse complement strand
TTTTCTTTTAAAAAAAAAAAAAAAAAAAAAATATGGAAAATTCGAAAGGCAAGCAGCTTAAACTTTTAAAAGAAAAGTTAATAAAGGAAGTAGAGGCGAGACCGGCTGCATATTTTCAGACCTTCGTATGTTACAGACGGAGGCGGAGCTTGTAAAACCTAAAGCGCTTCCCATTGGTCCTTTTCACGCCTGGGCCATCGAAGCAATAATAACTTAGGTTATCCATCCAGAATGTTTTTAATAAAAAAATATGAATAAGTTGCTTTAATAGAGCTTACATATTTTCAAAAATATCAAGAACAAAATCGTAGGTTTCTGCAGATCAAGAGAAAGAAATCAACTCGCTGTCGTGATCTCTGTTGGAGAGAATGGCACCGCAAGGGCAGAAATTACGCTCAGAAGGAGACTCCACGAATTCTGATTGCACTATCGCATATGGCTTTCACTTATGACATATGACTTAAATAGATGCAAAACCATTCGACGCACTATTCAAAAGTTTACGATGAAAAAAAACAAACAAAAATTACCACCAAACGTACGCATTTTATAAATATCTAAATTTTGCTTATGTCCACTGAATGTCGTTGTAGCGCAGTGGTAAGCTTTGTGCTTCACATACCAAAGGTGGTGCGTTCAAATCCCGTCATTGATAATTTATGCTTTTTTTTCCTCCTGCTAAATTCGTTTAAAATGTAAAATGCAGTGGAAGAATAGTATTCTAAATTTTTCTTCTGCTATTTTTTTCATAGCAAGTATTCTAAAATATTTTTAATGACTTTGAAATAGTAATTGTTGGAAGAATAGTGAAGATTTTGAAAGTGATCTTGTATAATCATTAAAAAAAAAAAAAGCTCTCGTAAATTTTGAGACCCACCATT
Source organism: Rhysida immarginata (assembly GCA_023313115.1). Lineage (NCBI taxonomy): Eukaryota > Metazoa > Arthropoda > Chilopoda > Scolopendromorpha > Scolopendridae > Rhysida > Rhysida immarginata. The sequence goes on along the minus strand of JAHWFO010005870.1, from coordinate 310,115 downwards.
TCACTTTTTCAACATATGAAGTTCTGAAAATACGCAGACCGGCTATTTGGAACTCGTCGAGGAGCCATGTTGATTTAACCATAGCCAACATGATAGGTATGATTTAACTCCCTATCATGTTGGCTATGATTTAACTCAAGTCTCACAGTCAGCCCCATATACATCATGCTCGATTCCACCAATCACATAAGAGTTCGCGTCGTCGATTTGTCAAAAAACGGATAATGTAAAACGGTTCGGAAAAAGCTACGTTTTTTTTCAAAACTTCCAAAAAAGTTCTGCAATCCAGAAAAACGGACAAAGTTTCAAAACGGAGAAAAGTCGGTTTTTGTGCACCGACCTTTAGGCTGCATCGAGGGACTCGACGCTTAAATGATATCAAAGCCTATGATATCAATGGAATTAACGGTAAGCAACATAAACTCTTGCCATTAAGGTTTACCGAACTATCTATCGTGACCACCATTCTTTCCCACATAACTGCGTACTAAGAATTCGAGTTGCGGTCATATGATATTGTGTTCAGCTCTTCGTGCGGTATCTTGCTATGGTAACTCTATTCCGGAACGTAAAGCCTAACTACAGTTTACGACGAGGCATTTCCTGTAGTGCTCCATAATTAAATTATTTCTTCAAAGAAAATTAGCTGTGAAGTCTTTCGGCCATTAAGTTTTCGAAGTTTCATTCAGGTCGACTATTGCTTAGCTTGTGAAGCTATGTGAAGGTTCAGAACTTACTCTCCCAAGTACTTAATAAATTAAAGCGTAGTTCACACGCAATCGTCCATAATGGCCTGTGTCTTTGTGTGATGGTGCTAAACATTTTATATTTTAATCAACAATAGAGTGGTGCGTCAATCGGTGTTCATTAAGTTGTAGTAAAGTGTACTACGTGCGTCTCGTTTCACGAAAGTGCTGTGTTCACCCAAGCGTTAATGATAGCGGTGAAGTATGTTTATTACTTTAGTGAAATTTGTGAATATTAATTTCTACAGTGAATGATCAAGTCGAATATTAATTTCTTAGTCCATACACGCTCCCTAAATTAATGGGAATAACAAAGCTATACACTACAATGTCTCATATTAGAGTGAAGTGTGTTTTTCTATATAGATGAAATCTATAATTATCGATTTCTATAGTGCTTAGTCAATTTGGTGTGCTTATCGTTACCGACGAGCTTCCATGAATTGGTGGTGTTACAAAGTTAGTGCATCATTGTTTTGTGCTAAAACAAATCAACATACCCCATCGGTGCTAATGCTAATATTATTAGTGCTAATTAGACTGCATAGTAGCGAGTGCTACTCAGTTCATTCTAGCCAGTGGCTTGGCTTCTTTTAGCGTTATCAAGTTTGATTGTTTTTGCCTTCAAGTTGAAGTGTGTTTACCTTAATATACGTTGAATAAATTATCTTACAATCATTAGTCCCTTACTTCTGTTTTACCCATTACATTTCCACTGCCACGTGACAATCCCTAACAACTCACCGTTTGTAACTTTATTTAAGTTTTTGTTTTCTGGACTTTTTACAATTATTATTATTGTATCCTTTTGTTTTTTTTTGTTTTTTAACCACTTCTGGCTTTTATCTTCCTGAAATTAATGCCGACTTAATATCAAAATTTCAACTCAAGATTTTGCATGGCTTTCGTTTATGGAAAAACGGCTGATTTTCTCAAGTTATTTAGAAATCCTCTCCAAATACCTTACTTTTGATGAAACCGATTTTTATCAGGAAACTGTCTGAATTGATCTTCTATGAAAAATAGTCGAGTTTTCATCAGAACTTACTTATTCATCTTTATTTCCAGACTTTTTGAAAATAGCCGTGTGACAATAATATATGCAAAAAAAATCATAAATGCAAAGTATCATCTGAAGCCTCTACGAGAGCAATGTCGTGCCATTTAAACAAAGAAACTTTGGTTGTGTTCCTGGGAACTTCCTCAGTATAGTTGGGCAGTAACTTCTTAGGAACTATTAACTGGGCTTACCTGTTTATTTACTTAGATAGGGACCCAAACCCACACCTATCCCAATTCCATTTGAGACATTTGTTAGTTTGTTTTAATGTTTACGGAGGCCATTTATTTTTATTTTATGTAAATTTTAAAATTCCCTACTTGTATTTTTATATGAATTTAAGGGTTTTATTTTTTGATTAATAAAAATGTGAATTGATTGAATAAATGAATGAAAAGTTTAATATTTTAATTTTTTTTCTGAGGAAATATTAAACAAATTTAAAAAAATACATTCCGCTCTCAGTTGTACAAGCCCGAATAAAAATACGATTCAAATGCAAATTGCACAATTATGTTAACTTTGCATTTGAAATTAATTTTGATCAATTGATTAAAGGAATTCAAGACCAAATTCTATTTCAAAATCTAAATGAGAAGTCATTGGAGATTTTAAAATTTTATTTTCAACAAAATAGCAAAAGCAGCATTACGAACTAGAACAATGGTTGATAAAAGTATAACCCATACAAAATGATTAATAAAATACAGTATTAATAAAAAAGCTTGTTAGATTCTGGTTTGGCACTTGGATTAATTGGCTTCTGCTATTATGAAAAAACTATTATGTAAATCTGACGAAACGAGAAATATAAATATTCTTCTAAAATTCGTGAGACAAAAAAAAGTTATAATAGAGGATAAGCATTTTCTTAAAAAAACAGGCTCCGTGGCAGCTTTAGTGATGGGAAGATGGGAGTGTTATATTAACATCAGCAATGGTCTCTTGATGAATAATTTCGGTGGTGTCACTGTATAGTGCGTGGCGTATAGGCATGATGGCGTCATCAAAATGGTGCCTTTTCGCTTTAGAAAATCATTATTATCTCTGATATTTACTATCTGATTTGCTTATGTAACATAGTTTTTAAAGTAATTTAGAGGCCTATCAGAAAGGTCTTTGCAGTATTTACTCTAAATTAAACTGTTTTTGAGATACTTCCATTTTATTGTTTCCATATGAGGAATGCCAAACATAAAACCGCAATGTCTCCTTAAAATAAAACTAAATTGATTGCACGAGGAAAGTGTATATGATCAATCTTGTAGAGAACTGTTTTCTAGTTATTTCTAGTTTTGTTTGGGACAACTTCGTAGTCTCAAGAAACTGAAATAGTTAAGAGCATAATTTTCTATTACAGGCTTATAAACGCAAACGTCGATTGGACGATTCTTTTTTCTTACATCGTTTTTTAGCAGATTTTCGCGATTTGATTTCATGGATCAATGACATGAAATCCATCACTTCTGCTGGTCTGAAACGTATTTCAGAAAATATGCAATGTCTCAGTTAATGTTTGACCGATTTACTTTTGGAATGTAAAGATAATTTTAAAGATAATTAAAATCTCTATAAAAAGCTTCTTAGAGATTTCTCTCTAAAATTAATGTTATTTGAGATATTTTAGTCAGAATGGCTTTAATTTACATTAGCTGTGTTTTTTGTTCTGTTTCGAAAATATAATGGCATTACTTTATAATCGTTGTCAGAGTTTGGTTAGCATAATGGGACTTGTCATCTTTCTTCTGGAATTGTGTTATATGTTCTTTAAAACGATCAGCGAAGTTGCTGGATGAAAGTCCTATATAAAACTTGTCACAAACTCCGCAGTCTAGGCAATTTACACCGGAACGGGAATGCTTATTGGTACTGGTATGGACAGGAGGGTTCAAGGTAAGAAAATAGGGGGTGGAAGAACGGAACGAGATATGGAGGCCAAGCGAAGAAAGGAAATTAGTTAGACAGTAGAAATGGGGGCCAAGGAAGGGTATGGAGACCCAATACTTGGGCGGGAATGGGAATGGAGGTTTAGGCATGGTTATTAGATGAACTTGTTGCATATTATCCATAGCCTATCCATGTTCATCTAATAACCATGGTTTAGGGTTGAGAAGGGCGAATTCTTTGCGACGTAATAGACGGAAAAAGATGGAGAAAAAATGCGGAATTCAGAGTATCGAAAAGGTGGGTTTAGAGGTAGCTTGAGAGCGCGGTTTATGAGGAAGCAGAGGGAAGCAAGTTTATTGAAGAAGTGTGTGACGAAGAATGGTGGATTAGGTTAGATGTCGTAGGTTTACGGTAAACAGAGAAAGAGAAGCGATGGGTGACGGGGAAAAAGATGGGAATAAGTGGCGAAACTAGTCGGAAACGCTGTTCTCCGTTTATTGTATTGTAAAGTCTTTACCAATTTTGCTTATGTTAATAGATCAGAAATTGCATCTTGAATTCTTATTGACGAAAGCCAATAAGCATATTCTGATGTTATAGTACCTATAAAATTGGTTCCAGCTAGCAGTGCAGAAATTTTGAATGGGCCTAGTGTAAGATAAAGTGTTTAGTTTTGATATTGGTATAGTGTAAGATAAAGTGCATATGAAGCAATAATTCCCCTGCTGAACATGGATAGGCTATGGATAATAGGCAACTTGCTCCTATTCCCTTGACTTTTAACTTAAGAAGATGTTACTGCGGAAAGAGCAAGTGAAATCCATCATGCAGATGAAATCCATCAAGAACGTAACAAGTACCGAGATATTCGAGTACGAAGGCAATGAGGAACTCCCTGATAACAATAATCACATTCTTGTACTACCAAAAGAGATCGACTGTGATGATAGTAATATAAGCGACGGTGAAGATGACAAACATAATAACATTTTACACACACTCTATTGAGTCTGCAGCTTTTATTAATACTGGTAATACTAATGTCTCTTATTTATAGGTGTAATATTTAATAGAATATAAATGACTTTCAATAGATAAAGTAATTTTTTCCCTCTAGTTTTTCGAAAAAGAACAAAAATACACAAACAGTGTAAATTAAAGCCACTCTGATCAAAATGTCTCAAATATCATTAGAGGAAAATCGCTAAGAAGCTTTTAATAGAAATTATAATTACCTTTAAAATGAGGTATTGCAAAAATAAATCGGACAAAAATAAACTGAGATATTGCATATTGTCTGAAATAAATTTCAAACCAGCTGATGTGAGATTACGAGGCTGTTCCACACAAAACTAGAAATATCTGTTAATATTTGCATAAGCAAACAAATATGTCTGGACATTCTTATAGAAAACTGAATTCTCTACAAGAGTGATCATATACACTTTCCTCGTGCAATGAATAACTAAGGAGATATTGCGGTCTTGTGTTTGGCATTCCTCATATGGAAACGATAAAATGGAAATATCTCAAAAGCAGTTTAATGTAAAGTAAATAGTGTAAGGACCTTTTCGATAGAGCTCTAAATCACCTTTCAAATGGTATGTTACATAAGCAAATCAGATAGCAAATAACCGAGATAATAATGATTTTCTACACCAAAAAGGCGCCATTTTTGATGACGTCATCACGCCTATACGCCACGCACCTCAGAGTGACACCATCGAAATTATTCATCAGGAGACCATTCCTGATGATAAAACAGCACTCCCTTCTTTCTATCACTAAAGCTGCCACGGAATGACATATGCTCCCCTACTATAAATGATTATTTAAAAATAAAGTTTAGTTTTATAAATGCCTTACATACATAAATTTATTTCAAGCATCCAGCTGTTGGAGTATTTTTTCAACTTGTTGTACGAAAGAAGGAAAATTACTGTCTGAAATACAAAGCCAAACTAACTCTTCCAAATCCTCCTTGTCTGTAGCGTCAACTGCAGATGATTCTTCCGACAATGATTTCATCACTTCTTCCGTCAACTGTTTGAGAGTCAATCCGGCGTTTGATCCAGAATGATCCTAAATTGGCATTAAAACAAGGCATTTCTTACTTTTGTATGTTAGCATTCTTAATTTATCGTTTTATAGTCAAAATATTTTCTTCTGGTTTATTTTCCATTACTTGAACTTTATCGATGGTTACTTGCTTCACAGGGAAAAATGACGCCAGTTCTAAAAGGCAAGCTGAACATTCTTCTACAGCTGTCTTTGATTCACTTGGAGAAAACTGTATTCGAAATTCACGAGAAGCATTCTTGAAAAAAATATTAACATTTTTTTCTGATGAGAAAATTTATATTATAAAATGCTGTAAAAGAAATTAAGTTCACTACTGAAGAACCTGTAAGCGAATGATGAAAAGAGCGCTGTCGCCTCGAGAAATTGCTCTCACCCAGTCTGAAGCATCGGCGAGAAAATAATTTTCCTGATGCATTAAAAGAAATATTTTAGGTTTGAGTAATTACATAAATACATACATATCTGAAGACAAGACTTTTATCTTAATTATAATAATTACAAACCTTTTCATTAAAACAAAAAAAAAGGTTGTATTTTGTATTTAATTATATACGAGGGGAGATCAAAAAGTAAGTTGCACTAACTCGCCGCAGGAGAGCGCTGTGTGTCGCAATCTTGGGCAAAGCGGAGAAAGGGACATTAACTGCGCAGACGTCGGATAGGACGGTTGCTGTAGTTTCCCGTCGTGTTTTGTGTGACTAGCGGGCTAAAAGCAATGGCGCGTCAACTGGATGTCCACTCCAAACTTGAGGTGCGAGAAGCAATCCGATTTCTATGGGCCAAACGGGTGAATTGCACGGACATTCATCATGAAATCACTGCTGTATATGGAGAGCGTGCAATTTCCCGGGAAAGCAACACCTCACAAGGCCCGCCAAACGAGCGAACTGCTGCAGCGATTCAAGTGGGAGATTTGACAACATCCTCCATACAGTCCCTACTTAGCGCCATGCGACTTTCATCTTTTCGGTAAGCTCAAAACGGAACTCGGTGGACAAAGATTTCGAACCGTGTGGTTACAAAACGCTGGAGGAGATTTCTATGCATCCGGAATCGAAAAATTGGTTGATCGTTCGGATAAATGTTTAGGGTCTCTTGGGGACTATGTGGAAAAGTGAACCGACATTGTATGTTGCTATAGCCGTGTTGCTTTTGTATAGGTGGCCATACCGTGGAAGTGCAACTTGCTTTTTGATCTCCCCTCTTATAACATTAGCGAATGAATTAGAAGCATCTGCGAAATATACGTAAGATTCTTTTAATGCGTTTTTTTTATGTAAAATACTCGTATTTTGATTCAAACGGAGTTTGGTGATTCTAATAATAAAAGTTGATCAGCGTGGGGAAAAAAGGACCTAACTGACTTCAAAAAGGGGCTCATTGTTGGTGCCACAATTGAAACAGCGAAGCAGCTTACTGGATTCTCGAAAGGTGCGATATCTGGAATATAAGGAAGAACAGCCTGGCCCACAGCCTTTGTCTAAAAGGAGTAACTGCGGCTCAAAGATAACCAAACATGAGCAAGACGGCCTTCGTCTAAAGTGACTCGTACAGAGAAACCGAATATCCGTTGAGCAAAAATTGACAAATGATTTTCACCAAGGCAGTTCCTGATCCCTACTGGGCAGAATTATGCGTCGGGAAATGAAGCGGATCCAAATCGACAATCGCATATCTATACGAAAACTCTCGATTTCTGCAAAGAACAGGAAAGTTCATCTACATAAGTATCTGAGTCATGACTGGACACGTGAAGACTGGAAGAAGGATATGACAAATCACGATACACGTTGTTTTCTCCAGGTGGTAGGCACAGGGTTTGGCAGAACTCTTATACAGGGTGATTCAGTCAATTTCTGACCATTTCACTCAAATGACGTGCATTAGGGATAAACAATTGAAAGAATATGAGCGCCATATCGAATTTCTAAATAGTTGGAGTTTGTATTGTTGCAACGGCGCTGCATAAAAATAGTATTGTTGAAAAATGGCGCCCGCTTTATCAACAGAGCAGAAATGCAAGGTGGTCGAATGATATTTCGAGACAAAATCACCTGTAACCGTGCAAAGAAAGTTCCGGAAGGAGTATAAGTGTCGAGACGCACCAGGCAGGCAAGCAATCATGGATTTTGTCAAGCAATTTCGTGCCACTGGATGTGTTAAAGGCAAGAAAAAAGGCGGAAGCGAAGCTCTTGTTCGAACGGCCGAAGTTGTCGAGAATGTTCGCACAAGGTTGGTCGACTTCCCTACCAAAAAATCTGTTCGCCGCCTATCCATTGAAGAAGGGCTGTCGTATACCACGACGTGGCGAATTTTGAGAAAGGATTTACACCTGTTCCCGTATAAGATCCATGTTTATCAGGAGTTAACAGACACTGGAAGACAGAAGCGACAACAATTTGCGATGGAGTTTGGAGCAGAAATGGAAGCCAATCAGGACGTTGTGGACAACCTGTGGGTGTCAGATGAGGCCTTCTTCCATCTGTCAGGTGACGTTAATAAACACAACGTTCGTTTTTGGGGTTCCCAGCACCCACATGAGATCCATAAGTCAAAAAGGGTAAAAAATAGATGGATTCAGGATTTCTGATACTTTCCTAAACTCTCCTGGGAGGGGGGGGGGGGGGTAATTTCTTGTTGTAATACCAATTGGTATCGAATATTTGATATATTTGTATTTCCCCGGTTTGAAGCTGGGTTCTTTTATAAGCTGGGTTCCGGTTAGAGGCCAGAAGATAAGGGCTAGATTTCATTTGGAGGCTGGTTTCTGTGATCATGGCCATAAGAGAAGAATTTACATTTGCAAAATAAAGGAATGCCTGAAATGAATAGAGGCCTGATCTCATTTACGAGCCTGGGGTGACGCATGCAATTTTCAATAGAGGCCGGGGACTCTAATAGAGAAAATACAGTATTCAAAATTTTAAAAGACATTTTCTGTGTATGATATTTCGTGCCCCACCCTGTAGCTTGGTCAGGAAGTATTTGTTTAATTCGCGTAATGCCATTCAGATTTTTAACAGAAGTAAAAGTTGGGGGGGGGGGGGCTTAAAGATTTTTAACAGAAGATGGCCAATGATTTTAATGAAATTTGTATTTCGTCAATAAATTTAAGCGAAATTTGAAGTCAATCGGATCAGTAAGAGCAGGCCGAGCTTTATCGTGATACATACCGTAATATAAGCGCTTATACGGGTGCTATGCAAAGTTTCTAAGAATTCGAATATACCGCGAAACTATTAACCATTGCTTTAATTTTTAATGATCAGTCTGCCAACCGGCTTCTTTATATACGGTATGTACGTGTTAACCAGTTTCGGATGTTTTCTTCGCAGCATGCTCTGATGTGTCTGTGATCATCGAAATGGCGGATGTTAATGAGTAATAATCTGCAGCAAATTTTGCTTCAAGCTCAACGAAATTGTAGTTGAAACTGGTAATAACCGAACAGTCTTCGCAGTGGAAGACGCCATCCTCTGAGCAGTTAATTAAGACCACGCCAAGTTTGCAGCACCAGCAAGTAAATGCTGATCATTATTTTTGACATTTGAGGAATTGTTTATAAGGAATTTGTCCCACCGATCAGACTATCAACGGGAAGTTTTATTGCGAAGGTTTCAGACGAGTGAGGGTAAACGTGAGGCGCAGACAGTCTGGGAAGTGGAAGAAAGAAAACTGGTTGTTGCAAAGTGACAATGCCCTTGCACACACTTCGCTTATGATGAGGAATTTCCTGACAAAAAACTAATACGACCACTCTTCCCTAAAACGAAACTCCGGTTGAAAGGGCGGTATTTTGACTCATTGAAGGAATTCAAGCAGAATTGCAGCAGGTGCTAAAGATTCGATGACTCTTTCCAAAAAAGAAAATGGAAAAATTGCTGAAATGGAAATCGCCCAAGGTAACTATTTCGAATGTATGATGCGTCCTGCCATGAAGATCCAAGTTGTGAGTCTCAATTCTGAATGTTTTAGTACAAGTTTGTGTTTAAATCGAATCCTAGAACTCTGATTTCAAAGAGTCACGTGGCAAATGTTGGCTTTTGCGTATTATCCTTCGTAACACTCTACGGTCACGAGATTTAGTTTGGTGGATCGTCCACTTCGTCGAACATTTAAAGTCTCAATTTTTTATCGCTAACTGTTGATTTGGGATGGCCCAATTTCTCAACAAATGAGATAAATTGTACGCACAAACAGACCTGCAACATGGCACCCTATTAAGTTTTTTCTTATCAGGAAATACAAGTTTTTTTTCATCATAGATTTTTTTTATGAACACGATAAATAAAAAAAACTGGCAATATACAAGGTGAGTCAAAAGTCTGTTACTCCCCATACAATTTCGAAACGAATATGTTGCAGGCAACATATAGGAAGGTAGGTAGGGGATAAACAATGGTGGTGTCAAATTTGACCTTTGATCTCGAATTTTGCACCTTGCAATTTGTAACTTTCTAACCGTTACAGATAGAGAAAAATTTCCAATTGCACAACTGTAGAGCTCAAAAAATGCTGATTTTTAACAAAAAAAAAAAAGAGATTAAAAATAAATTACTACAGCCGCTTCGGCCGAAAGCGTTAGGGCGCCAGGTCTTGCAGCAATTGCACGTCAACAACTGGATGACATATTTGCAAATTGATGGATTGGCCGAGGAGGTTCAGTTCATTGGCCACCACGTTCACCTGATTTGACACCTTGATTTTTTTCTTTGGGGCTACATCAAGGAAGCCTGCTGAATTCGTTTTTTCATATCATTTACTGATGCTGGTATAGTGGCATACACCTTGTCACCACTGTTGGTTTTGCTCTGTGAACAAGTTTAGAGTCCTGCTGAATATCCATTCCTGAATGCCAAAGAACTGCTAAGCCCAGGGGAGCACCACAACTTCAAATATGCCTCTTCGTTACATTTCTTGGTTAATTTTCACACTTTAATCGATATAATAGAGGAGTGCTTTGCCACTTGCGATTCCACCCCATGCTATAACTGATTCAAGATTATGGCGATGTATGATGATGAGAAATGGTCCAGGGACTTCTGTTGATCAGCTTCTGTCGTTTTGGTGATTGTGTGACTGCTCAATCGTGAATAAATTTTCATATAAGAAAAGGATTTTTTTTTTCATCTAAAGATTTATGGCGCGGTGGAGGAGTTCACGGCAACATTGCAGCCTTGCAACTTTATTTTTGTAGTTAGTCTAGAGCTTGTAGGGCTTTAGTCCGAGCTCCGTCTTGGTTTTTTGGCGGAGAGATTCACGATTGATTCCAATCATGTGGGCGAATTTTCTCATAAAGACCCCTGAATTTCGGTTGACTCGTTCTTTGACGAGCTCCCGGTTCCTAAAAGTATTCGCGTTGCGTTTTCTTCCTCTCCCTGTACGGTCGCCTTCATTGCCAAATTGTTTGAATCGCGCAATGACTTTAGTTACCGTCAGTCTTGGGACACTAAACAATCAAGCAATTTCCATTGGACGCTTTCCAGGCTTATACGAGATTGGTTAATAAGTAATGCCTCCTATTTTTTTCGTTTTTAATTGTCAAGAAAAATAAATGAAATTTACATAGCATGAAAACCACAACATTGACGATTAATTTGTCACTTTTCGATATAGTCTCCTTCCTTTTCCACATTGTCAAGGGCATGTATTCCAGTGTGGTAAAACGCATGGTCTTGCTTCCTAAGTCATTGACGCACGGAGGTTTTCACGGCCCCCTCATCCTCAAAGTGAATCCCACGATGAGCTTCCTTTAGTGGCCCGAACAGATGGGAACCTGATGTTGCTAGGTCATGACTATATGGGGATGAGGCAAGACTTCCCATCCATTTTTCACAATTTCTTCAGTGGTGTGATGACTGGTGTGTGGTCTTGCATTGTCATGCAAAAGAAGAACATCCCCCATAACTTTTGTTGGGAGAACTCGATGAAGACGTGCTTTAAGTTTATCGAGGGTGCTAAGTATTGGACAGAATTCATTGTGCATCCCTGTTCCAAAAAATTAACAAGATTCACACCCTCTGCATCCCAAAAACTATTGCCATAACTTTCCCTTCCGATCGCACAGTTTTGAATTTTTTCTTCCTCTTTCATTCCATTGACTGCTTCTTTGATTCAAAAAAATGAACCAAGTCTCGTCTCCAGTCACAATTTTTCCAAAAAACTCCTCTTCCTTCAAATTCGCTGCAAGAGTTTGGTAGCTATTGTTTTTTGTCTCTCTTTATTCTGGTTGGTTAACGTACTTGGAACCCACCATGAACAAAACTTTTGAGTGCCCCAATTGTTGAATAATCATCATCACACTGTCTTTATTGAAGGACTTAATGCGACACAATTCATTTGTTGTTATCCGGCGGTCAGCACGAATGATCTCATCGATTCGCTGAATGTTGCATGGAGTCACTGCAGTCGCCGGCCTGCCGCTCCGCTTTTCATAGCGACAGATCCATCGTCTGACAGTGCTGACATCCATTGTTGCATCACCATACACATTTTTCAGCCTTTCATGAATACGAATGGGCGTTTTCCCTTCCGCATTCAAGAATTCAATCACGGAACGCTATCTAATCGTGACCACCGACAGAGAAGGCCTCCGCAGTGAAACTGAATACATTGTTACATCATCATAGATAGTGCAAATTCAGGGCTTATTATTGGTAGAAATACGAATAACAATGCACTATCTATGTGATGCAACAATGTATTCAGTTTCATTGCGGAGGCCTACTCTCTCGGTGGTCACGATCTAATACGTACGTAGATGCCAGCCATTTTGTAGTGCTGCCACCTGTTAAATTAGGAAGTTGTTACTTTAGTGGATTGGAGAAGAAGGTTTGAGGAATTGCGCCAAATTTAAATTTTCACATAACTAACCTATTTAAGCAAAACAAAATTAGGAGGCATTACTTATTGGCCGACCCTCGTACAAAGCCAAAATTTCAGATCGTTTGTTATGAATTCTTTTCTGAGAATACACAGAGTAGGAATAAAAACGTGGAATTTCAGAACAAAATGGACTGTACTGTTGTCAATATTGCCATATGCAAATCAATTTTTATTTCATATGTGCCCGAAACACGTCAATTCAGCCACGTATGTGCCTGAAACTCGTCATTCCAGCCACGTATGTGCCCGAAATACAAAAATCCTCCATTTCGGTGATTTTCGGTGATAAACATGAAAATTCGGCAATGCTTGTTCTCGAAACACGTCATTACGAGGGGCGATCAAATTTGACCTGGATTTTATTTTTTGTAAATTTCATTGTTGTAAAAAATCTAAAATTTCATTGTTGGAATGGTAACTATCGCCTGTCATGCAAATGCAGTACCACTCATCCGGTTGCCATCAAAGTGGAACAAAGAATAATCATCAAGTTTCTCTATCTGTATTCGAATTTTTTACAGAACATACTGAAATTTGTCTCCGCTATTTCTTGTCACCCTGTATAACACCTCGCTTAAACTCTGTTAGTTACCTTCCAGTAGCCATTTCCACGGACAGTGTATCAAGTGTGCATACTAGTTATCGACACGTAACTTCTCGTTTGGCACTACCTAATTCGTTTCTGAGGGGTGTTTAGTGATTTTTTTTTCAAGTAGTACGTAATCAGCGTCTGACCATAAAAGCACTGGTATTTATTTGGTGAAAATTTTTTGTCTAGTCTTAAGGCCGTGGCTGATACTTCAAAGTGGAGCGCATGTCCTCAACTAAAAATTTAAAATTAAAAAAATTAATCTCAACAAGAATCGAGAATATCTTTCATCCCGTTTAGATGATGATATAAGGATGATCTAGTCGAATGGTATTTGCATATGTAATTTCCTTACAATCGGTTCATTTCATTTTTGGATGCGTCGATTTTTTTTTGTCAAAGACCGTGTATTAAGATTAAAGTAAAAATATTAATCATTTACTTTTAAACTCAAAAATAAAATTGCTATTAAATATTAGGAAAATATAAAAAAGTGTCTTTTAAAAAGTTTAATACAAATTAAAGTAAATTTATGAATTGCTTTTAACCCTTCTGTTTCTAAAACCATCCTCCAAACCTTAATAATGATAATGTATACTTAATATGTACTTAATATGTACTTAATATGTACTTAATTAGTGTATTCAAAAAAGTCACTAATTCTTTTACCATTATTGCCGTTCCGTGTGAAATAACGAGATGGTGTGTTGGCAGTAAATTCAGCTGCAATTGCGCTTCTGGAGTTGAACTGAAACACTGAAAAATAAAAAATAAATATGCACAAACTGGTGGGAGTTTCTCAAATCAGCAACTTAAAAAAGAACGGTTTTATTTTATTGTGCTGTTCCCTAAAAGAAGTTCGAAATTGAAAAATTCTTATCAAAAATCACTTGTCACCAATGGTATAACAAATTAACAATTTAATTTAAATTTTGAATTCTCTAAATTTTTTTATTTAAAGATTACGTAAAATAAATGAAAAAAATTACCTTTTTTATACCGCACTACTATTTTAAAATTACAATTTCAAGGATAATGCAAGGTGTCCAAAAAGTCTGATAACATGGCAGATATCTAGAAGCAGCCAGGTAGGTGAGATAAGATGAGTGTCGCCATTTTCAAGGAGAAGGGTGATTAAAAATTGTTTTTAGACTAATGTGGTGTTGCTCTACAGGGTAGCAATCAGAAATTTTTCTCTGTCTTTAATAGTTTTCGAGTTAGCAAATGGATGACCTTAAATTTGGGTGCGCAATGAATTCCCCATCCTCTTATTACCTGTAAACCACACTCATCAGATCTCGCCTACCTGGCAGAATTGCGATATCATCGCACGAGCAAAGGAGCTGATAAGGGACAACAGGCGGATTCATGTCCGAGAATTGGCTTCAATACTGAACATCGCACTAGCAGTGTGGAAACCATCATCCACGATAAGCTGAAATTCAACAAGTTCTATGTCAGATGGGTCCCTAAGCAACTTTCCGAGGATCACAAACCACCCGGGTGGAAATCTGTTCCATGCTGCTGCAGCGATATGACAGGGAAGGTGACAGCTTCCTAAGGCGTGTTTAAACCACCGACGAGACATGGATTCATCACCATACTCCTGAAAGCAAGCGTGCGAGCATGGAGTGGTGACAAACTGACTCACCACGACCCAAGAAATTCAAGATAACACCGTCGGCAACGAAAGTGATGGCGACTGTATTCTGGGACACTAAAGGTATCATTCATGTCGATTTTCTGCAAGAAAGTCGAACCACAAATGCACCCTGCTACTGTGACATTTTTGAGGACGTCCCTGAAGCCGGCACTAAGGAAAAAGCGACCAGGACTCCTTACCAGTGGTGTTTATTTTCTGCAAGACAATGCCAGACCACACAGCCCAACTGATTATGGACACACTGATGGATGAACACACTGACAAATGGACACACTTGCGACTGTCATCTTTTTGGACCACTGAAAAAATTCTTGGGAGGGTAGAGATTCAGCTCCAATGAGGAAGTGAAAAAGGCTGTCCTGACATGGTTTCGACATCAGCCTGAAGATTTCTACAAAACCGGTATCCAGATGCTCCCAGAACGCTGGGAAAATGTGTAGAGAAGCAAGGAGAGTTCTTTGAGAAATAACAGGTGTGTGTGTGTGTTTCTTTGTAGTTTCCTGATTTTATAAAAAATAAAGTCCAGGTCAAATTTGAAGGCCCCTCGTAACAGAAAATAATATTTGCCTTGAATACGATAATGACTAAATAATTAAGGAGAGTGTCACGCTATGTAAGTATCCAATCCAAATATTAATGGAAGGACGTTATAGATATACGAGGGACTTTTCAAAAAAATTTCTCATTATAAGATTAAGTTGAAAAAACAAAGTTATATTACAAATCACTTTACAAGTCTTCAATGCAATCTCAATTGTTCCTTATCACAGCTACCCAATGTTTATGGGCAAGTTTTATATTCCGGACAGGACATTTTCATTCTACAGGGTGTCCGTAAAGTCTCTCCGCAGTGAAAAACAAAAGCAATGATCCAATAAATGGAAAAATATAGCACTTTATTTACGTTAGGAATGAACCATACTAAGTGGTGAGGGTACGCACAAGTTTACGGGAGATGCTGCATTCAAATGATTTTGCGGTTTCCATCTCAGACTGACTTTCGATAGGAATCGCCGTTTTCTACTGCGGAGAAACTTTACGGACACCCCGTACTTTTTCCATGTTGAGCTGTCTGATTACCTAAGTAACTTTTCCAAAAGCTTCTTCAATTCTGGAGCAGCCCATAGTGACACAATGCTATGATCCACTGCACTATCCACCAGGAGTCTATTGCACTATTACTATCACTATACTACATTTAAATGTACTCTTGCTATCACCACACTTTTAAAGTTTTGTGCATTTGAATCGTGATCTTGTCTTCAATTTTGATCGGGCATGGTCCTACGTGAAATCTGACCAGAGTCGGTTTCCTTCTTCCATTATAGGCACAATTGTTCAGAATTATACTCACAAATTTTAGACTGAAGTCTGACTCACAAAAGATACAATAATGAGAGCGATGATGCCACTTTAACGGTCTGGCATGCGTAGTCTGCAACTTCTGAAACTGAATGACCCTCGTACTTTTACAGCTCTAATTTTTTACATGCAAAAATATGGTATGAGAGCTATATGATGGGATTCATCCTTTAAAGCAATCCGCAGCAACGAATCCTGAACAGTACCAGTTTCAAGACATCATTTATACGAGGGCATATTGAAAAGTAATGCCTCTATGGCTGTAACTTTTTTATTTGTTAACCGATTTTCAAAAATTCTTTTTGTATCTTATACTCACATTTGTCCTCTATATAATGCACTATTCACTTTTCGACACAGTCCCCATCCCTTTCCACGTATTGCGCCAACGCGTGACTAGTTGAGTGAACCCTTCGGAGAGGAATTCTGGAGTTGTTGTCGACACCAGGATTGAATGGCAGCTTTGGACCCTCTTCTGGAGTACGATAACGTCCGCCCGCACACGAGTCGCCACACACTAGAGGCGTTGCAGCGCCCACAGTTCAAAGATGAACGACTGAAGTTCAAAGATGAAAGACTGAAGTTCAAAGATGAAAGACTTTGCACCTTGCCACTTTCACCGCTTCCCAAAGAAGAAAGAGCCCCTTAAGGGACATGAGTTGATTCTGACGGCGAGGTAAATGCTGCCATTCAATCCTGGTGTCGACAACAACTCCGGAATTCCTCTCCGACGGGTTCACCCAACTAGTCACGCGTTGGCGCAATGCGTGAAAAGGGATGGGGGACTATGTCGAAAAGTGAATAGTGCATTACATAGAGGACAAATGTGAGTATAAGATACCAAAAGAATTTTGAAAATCGGTTAACAAATAAAAAAGTTACAGCCATGGAGGCATTACTTTTCAATATGCCCTCGTATAAAATCAGCGGCGGTGGACTTTGTCACAACAAAGAAAAAAAATCTAACAATGGTTATCTAACAATGGGTTATTTCCCGATTATACAATCGGGTGGTTCGCTTCTAGTCTATCATATAAGTGCAAAGGACTCTTCCATTGATAACGGGTAGCACGCTTAATATGAAATGTGATGCATTTGTTAAATTCAAATGTGGCACCGACATATATGCTTCCATCAAATTAATTATCGTTGAACGATATGAATATCAAGATAATTAAGGGCGTTGGAGAGCAAGCAAATAATGAGGTGCCTTCAGGCTGTCAACCAAAGTGGGGTAATCCTAACTGAGGAAATCCACATTGCTCTAATCCTCTAATACTCTTCTTGGTTCCACTAGTATTTATATCTGTGACTTTTGTAAGGTAATAATCGACCCCGCAGGAGATTGAGGAGGGCGGTATAGGCGTATTCCCAAAGGGGGCATAGTATGGTACACGGAGAATACAATGGCTTAGCAGGCGCTAGGGTATGCTGTAATAACCCTAGAATTACATTTTCACAGAGGTTGGGTTATTTTGCTACAGTGTTCCAGGCTGAGGTGCTTGCCATTATTTACTGTCTACAAATCTGCATTAGTAAATCTTACGTTTACAAGATGATTAAAGGCTATAAATGCCACTAAGATAACATCCACATTAATTATGGAATGCATATAGACAACTTCTTCAAACCTGGTTCTCCACAATAAAGTAACATTAGTGTGAACATCAGGTCACAAAGGAATCGAAGAAATTGAGATAGCAGATGTCTTGCAAAGCAAGATGTTGAGGCAACGCCTATTGCTCCAGAACCTTTCTGCGGAATCTCGAAAGAAACTACAACAAGGGAAGTCAACACCATTATGTTTAATGAGATGCTGAAAAGGTGGAAACAAACCACTGTTGAGAACTATGCGAGGCTCATGGTAAAGGAAACTTCCATGAGACTAATATCTAATATTTTACAATATAGTAGACATAAGTACGTATTATAATCGGTATCCTTACAAGCCATTTTCTATTAAAGAAGCGTTCATAGGATGGGCATCTATAAGGATAAACCTCTGTAATCTGGAGGAAGAAACTGCCCTCTATGTGTGTGTTGTTCTTGTGTACATCAGACATTCAACACTTAAAGAAATTTAACAGGAACCTTTTGATTATCTGATTCGCTTTCTCGGTGAAGCTGTTTCTTATAGGTGCCAAAATGGAATAAGTGCCTAGAGAATCGCAAGATATTTTTTTTGAAACCCTGAACCTTAACTAGAAATATAAAAATAGAAGGGGGCCAATTTCCTTGAACTCAGAGAGGGACAATTTCTTCGCGCGGATGCCACTGGAATATGTAATAAATACTTCTGATAATATCCATGCTGTCTAGTATCGCACAATAAGAATAAAAGAGAAAACATGGGACTAATTTAAGCGATAACTTTCTTTAATGTCTTCACGTTTCAGTGTTACACTATCATCACGTAGCTGTTTAGTCCGTGATGATAGTGTAACGTGTCGGCATTAAAGAAAGTTACCGTACCACTTAAATTAGTCCTGTGTTTTCTCTTTTAAATACTTATGGATTAGAAAAATCAGATTTTTTTCATAACATGGTACAAATTAAAGCTATATACGATCCAGTCATCCTTAGTCGCAGTGTCGGTTGACTGCTGGCTTTCTGGCTTCTTACTGGAACCGATAAGATGTGCATACTTCTTCAACATCCACACCCGCGGTTGTGTTGAATCCATTCTTTCTAGAAATTAAAAAGTAAGAAAAATGAATTTACTATCAACAATATGTAACTTTGTCTGTAGGGATAGATTGAACTAGAATCATTTGAACCTAGAACAGTGCAGGGGCGTAACTAGGTGGGGTTCGAGGGTTCGGACGAACCGCCCCCCCCCCCTTTTTTTATTTCCCTGATCTGTCTAAGTTCATTTGTTTTTTTTTGTTTCTACTAAAAAACTATTCTATATTATACCCCCCCCCCCCCCGCCGAACTCTTCCCCCCATGTAAAATCCTGGTTACGCTCCTGAAAAAAAGTGTCAAACTGGCGGCCCGCAGCAGATTGAAAATGTGCGTCACTATTATACAGTGAGTATCAAAAATACGTATACAAACTTCGATGGCGGGTTCCTCACACCAAAACAAGAAATACAGTCCCTTTAAACATATGTCCGAAAATCCTTATATTTTGAGGTGTTGAATGTAAACTTACGTTCAGCGCGATTTGAGTTAAACTCCATCAACGGAAATTTGTAACCAACCAGATGGCACTGGGGCTTGTTTACATTTGTCATTTGTGTACATTTGTGGTTAATCTTCAACGTTTCATTTGTTTAGTAGTGAGTTAACTGAAATGGGCCACTAAAACAATTTAGTTTATGCAGCCGACATTCCTAATGCAGAGACGCTTCACCAAGGTGTCAAGAAACCATTCGGTACCGTCTGGGAGTATTTGAACGCGGAGGACTTTTGAACATTTGTTACGAGTTTCTGAGATGAAGTATAACGTAAACTTTCATTAATAATCAAAATCTAAGGATTTACGGACATATTTATATGTTTTTTGTTTTGGTCTGAGGAACCCGTCCTCAAAGTTTGCAAACGTAAACCTATTTTTGATACATCCTGTATACTCCGATGAAAATAGCAGGTCTGGGCACTCAAAAGCAA
>JAHWFO010005870.1:191040-289829 GCA_023313115.1 Rhysida immarginata | reverse complement strand
TGACCAACAAAAAGTTTGACTAGGCGTGTCTAATTAAATTTTCAATTTCAATTGCTAAACGCTATTAATTTTACCACGGTCTTTTAATCCCCTGGTCTGTGCACACGCGCGAATTCCGTTGTTGTAGTCAACAACTGGATTGCTGTATTTATGGAAGAAGCGTTTTTAGTCCCCTCTATAGCATGAATTTGGCTACATCTCAAACTTAACAAGATAATTTAACGAATGTACAACGTAACAAAACTGATTTAAATGTACTATAGGTTGATTTAAATGCCAAATCTATCCGCCAGATGGCATCCGCTACGGTTTATGAATTTTGTTCTAGTTTATTTACAAAAGTTTAGTGAAGATGAAAGTTAAAGACTTGAAAGAAAAGCTTCAGTTAATAGGAGCGAAAACTGACGGACATAAACAAGTATTGACTAACAGTGACGATGCTAAATATTGGGCTAGGCTACGATATCTCATTTAACCTCACTGAATTTTTTGATCTGTAGGAAAGCCATGAAACTTGAGATTTTTGTTTTTAACATTGTTGTTCGAACATTGTGGAACTGAACAATTTACATGCATGTTCTTATACAGTATTCTTAACATTGCCGAGATTTTCTCCTCATTTCGACCATAGCGTCATAGCCTCAGATTCATAAAGCGTAAGCGCTGCCATCTATACTTAATCAACCTATTACGTGTTCAGCAACAAATAGAGCTTTTAAAGCACGTGACCATATAATGCACTGTGGGTTTGGATCATTGTTAGCAGGTCAGCCATGTTGGATAACAAAAACGCTTTCGCACGCTATTCGCTATGACAAGGTCAGCGTATTATACGAATCTTCCAAACAACAATACTCAACAACAATGCTTAACCGATTTCTTGAGTGAATGCGATGATTGGGAAAAGCGAAACTAGAGAGTAACGACTTTTTTGCGATCCAGTATGGCGCAAAGCCGACTAGAAAGACAGGCCCTGACCAACCAACACGACCTAGACAGAAGGCCTACGCATAGAAACTGTATGCATTGTTACATCATCATCAAAGGGCCAAAACAATGAAGATTGGATTGTTATTCGGACTGCTATGGTCAGGTGGCTTTTTCGCGTCAGGGCCTTGTATTTCTCGTTGGCCTCAAGTATGGCGGCATTGACGTCATGATGACGCGTAGCGAGGCCAATGAGAGACAGGCCAAGCAACACCACCTCTACTCAAAGCCTGAGCGCGAAAACATCATACATTGTTACATCATCATACGGAGTCATGTTTAATCGTATTTCTACCAATAATAAGCCCTAAATTATGACTCCGCATGATGATGTAACAATGTATGATGTTTTCGCGCTCAGGCTTTGTGTAGAGGTGGTGTTGGGCCAGGGCACTCAAAAGTCATATGATAATCGGGGTCCGGCCAACAATTCATCCTTCATTGTCTCCTTCTTGGATTTTAACAATAAGTATTTTTTCGTTTGTTGGAAACAATGAAGGATGGATTGTTACCAGGACCCCGATGATCATGTGATTTTTGAGTGCCCTGGCCCAACGCCTCCTATAAAGAAAGCCTCCGCACTGAAACGTCATACATTGTTACATCATCATAAGTCGACCAAATTTAGAGCTTATTATTGGTAGAAATGCGGTTAACATAGGACGAAGTATGATGATGTAACAATGTATGACGTTTCAGTGCTGAGGCTTTCTTTATAGGAGGCGTTGCCTGGCCTGTCTCTCGCTAGCCTCGGACGCTTAGTGAAAAAGCCCTATATGTAACATCAGCCATTTTGTTACGTACGATCGTTAAATAATATTGTTAAGTTTGAGATGTAGCCAAATTCATGCAATAGAGGGGACTAAAAACGCTTCTTCCATAAATACATCTTATCTTATCTTGTACAGAGGGTAGATTATCGCAGAACGAAAATCTGCGGCACTTACTCCTTCGAGGGAGTTTTGCGCCATCCCAGTAACTAACGACATTGCTACGAGATGACAGTAGCAGCCGGGACTGACGGCTTAACGTACCCTCCGAAGCACGGGGGGTTCATGATGGAAGAGCTGCTGGCGGACGAATAAACCAGTGGCTATCACCAGCTGCTGGACATCCAGCACTGGTCACTCAGCAAATGGGTCAGAATAAAGTCCCCCAACAGCTGTGCCCCAAATAGCCGTCCTACCCAATAGTGGTTCTCAAGCCATTGGCTGTCACCCAGCCAGCAGCTGGTCGCGCCTGAAGTTGCTTAACTCCAACGATCAGTGAGCCAACCGACGAGACAACCAGGCCACGGGCATCCCCTCCATAACTACAGCAATGCAGTTGTTGACTACAACAACGGAATTTGCGGGTGTGCACAGACAGGGAATAAAAAGACTATGATTTTACTTTGCAACAATGTCTAACAATAGAAATCGGAAATTTAACTGGACACGCCCAGGCAAACGTTCGTTGAACAAAGTATTGTTACGAGATACTAGAATGGAGCAATGTGGAGTTTAGAATAATACCCGCTTTCGCTCGGGTTGGTTGAATATATAGGTTAACTTGTTTAGGTTAGCTTTTTCAATAACTAAATTTGACTTTTTTTGTCAGCTTTGACTAACTGTACAGGGTTATTGCCATGAAAAAATACGTTACATGAAAAAAAGTCATATTTTTTGTAACTTTAGTAATGGATTGTTGTAGATAGCATTATTGTTGAATTTATAAATTTAAATATATATTGTTGCATGAAAAATGGGTGATTTTTCACTTGTAAAACCCGCGCAACCAATTCTACCTAGATAGAAGGCCTGCGGACAGAAACTGCATACACTGTTACATCATCATAGAGGGGTAAATTTGGGGCTTATTACTGGATTTCTACCAACAATAAGCCCTAAATTTACCCAGATAAATAATTAATACATACTGGAGATGACCTCCAAACATGATGTAATGATTTTTTCCCCAGAAAAATCATTACACCTAAATTTACCCTCTGATGATGATGATGTAACAATGTATACAGTTTCTGTCCGCAGGCCTTCTCTCTAGGTGGTATTGGTACAACCCGCGGAAATCCATGGCGAAGTAGTGAAAAACCTTTCCCGGACTATGTTAAAGCATCATGAAAAGTTTGACACCCATTGATTTCGCGGTTGTAGAAATTATCACGAATATAAAGCATTTACTTTTATTGATATACATTAGGAATTTTAATTTGCGACCCGTAGGAATCAGGGTTGCAAGGTGTGGCTAAAATTAAATACAAGAAGACTAACCACTCGTTTTTTGGCTAATTGGCTAATCTGATTTTATCTAAAGTAAAAAATTTAGTTTTTCAATCTGTAAAGTCATAAGCCCGGACGCTTCCTGGAAAAGCGCCCTTGGGTGATTTCCGGTTCTTTATCTATCACCTATTCATCGTTCTTAGTGCCCAGCCAAACTTATTTTAGTTTTTGCTTCTGGATTGCCGCATGAGTTTCTGAGCAGCCATAAATACTCCAAAGACGTCTAGTGAATACACGTCTAGTTACTAAGGAGTCTCTCATTGTTTACACTTATACAAACCAGACCATCGTTTCAAGATCGACCCAAATCGTTTCATAAAGAAATGAAGATTTTGCAAAGTTAGAACCTCGATATGTAAATTTACTTTTTGTTAATTGGAAGGATGAAAAAACACCCAGGAACTGCGGCGTTCCATATCTCGGATGTTCTTTTGTGGTCAGAGATTTTTCCTTCATACAG
Source organism: Rhysida immarginata (assembly GCA_023313115.1). Lineage (NCBI taxonomy): Eukaryota > Metazoa > Arthropoda > Chilopoda > Scolopendromorpha > Scolopendridae > Rhysida > Rhysida immarginata. Next base: position 286,103 of record JAHWFO010005870.1, on the reverse strand, counting down.
GGTGTCTCACATAAAGTGAACCAATAGCCAAGTTCAAAATACAAATCTGACAGAGTACTTTCAATGAAAGAATTATTGTACTTTTATGTGAGGGACTTGCATGTGTATTCAATTTCCAAGAAAACCAACGCCATTTTCGAATATGGAATTCAACTTTGAAATATGCAATGGGAAGCTTTATTTTTAATGGTATTTTCAGATTCTACACAACATTTGAGAAATGTTTTATTCTTGGTATTTTTTCAATTGATCCAATCGTTTAGGAGATAGTGGCAGTGAAAGTGTTGTGTGTTTGACTTTCACTGGCAACCCTGGTAGGATATTGTTGAGGCCCTCGTTTCTGTTTGAATTTGACACAAGAGGCCAGCGATAGGGTTCTGGGTACATTTTATTTTAATACAAATAATTCAGTTTAAAAAGACCATATAACTTAGTGCCCACATGTTTGTGCCCTAACCTAACCTAAGCAACTGGCTAATTTTAAAATTAACCCTGTCCATTTCTGGGTCATATGCTATTGAATACCTAAATGATATACTCCTGTTCGTCTGCTAATTATGAAAGCCTAATCTAGCTTGATTAGAGTTGACAATAAATAAAAACAAGATAATATTTTAAAAGTGGTTCTAGAATAAAAAAAACAAATTACGATTTTCCCCACCAATTATGTGATCATTTCCTATAAAAATTAATGGTTTAAAAAGGCAGCTGTCTTCAACCTCCAACAATAACTGACGCTAGAAAAATGAGCGAGTGAATGAGTGAGGAAAGGGAGAGTGAATAGCGATGAGACTATACAAAGAAATTTTCAAAAAAGCCTAATGTATCGATTATTTTCGATTTTTATAATCCCAATCTGGTATAAAAGCAATATTAATTTGTTTTAACAGGAGTCTGCGACATTTTTTAAGTTATTGAAAAAAAAAAAAAAAAATTACGCCCTCTTTCGTCATGGATGAACTTCTTCCGTTAACGAATGATCGTAAACGGAAGAGATCTTAACCGGAAGTTTAGTATCGCCATCTATGCACGTATAGATTCTTTGATCGAAATCTTTATCTTGTTCGGCGTGAAAAATATTTTTTTATCTCTTATTTAAACGTAAGGTAATAGCATGAATAGGTTAAAGCTCGACGCATTGTACTCGTTTTACTAGTTTCATTTAGTTTTTCTAAATAGAAACTGAGAGAAGATTTGGATCATTCCATCTCAGGTATGTACGCCCGGTATATATAGAATCTGTTTTTGCTTTTGAATTTTTTTAAACTATCCTTTTGCTGATTTGGCTTAGCTTCTTGCGTTTGATTCCTACGAAGGCATTAACATCGCTTAAAATAACAGAAAAGACACGTGATGATTTATATTAATATAATACAGACTTTTAATGTTCGTATTCATGACGTTCCTTTAAAATTATCGATGTTATTCCGTTAAGAACAATACCCTTATTCGATTGTTTACCTAGTAATTGTTGGCTGGATATTACGACATAAGTTGACGATAATTAATTTTAAGGAATTTCAAAATATATTTTTTTGTTTGAATTGAAATTGTGTTCCCTTAATAGATGTCTGCAGTTTCAAGCCCAGCTCGTTTTACCAACGACTTTGATGGCTTCTACGATCCCAATTTCACAGCTGATATAAATACAAAAATGAGGGTTCCCCGAAGGATAAGAGTGATTGGAGATGAAGACGAAGAAACCGAAATGATAACCAGGAACATGCGCCAAGATAAAGTGGAAATGATGGTTCCTGGTCGAATTCTTGTTGCTGGTTTGTAAGCATTAGACGCATGCAACACGTTTTGTTTTTTGTTTTATTTAACTTGGTTGTTGTATTTTTAATAAAAGTTTTAAATTTTGAAGGTCAAGATCAACACATAGGTCTGAAATCTCCTCCACACGAGTTGCATCTTGAACAGTCCATGATTTCATATCCTTCAAGTGTAAGAGTTCAAACACCTCCACGTGTTATCACATTAGATGAACATCCTTTCCCCACAGGTATCATAATAAAAAACGAATGACTGTTTTTTTAATTTTAAAATTTCAGTTTTAGATTATGAATTGTTTCCCAACCATTGATCCACTTAAAAACACGTGTAACTGCTGTTGTATATCCTTAACATCCATAACTGTTGAGTCAGCTTCGACATTTTATAACCTTTCACTATGGCCAGTGAAATTGGTAAGGGAAGTCTAGTGGGATGCATACCCCAGCTGTGAAGTATGCGAAGTCAGTAAGTAAGTTACAAATCAACGTAGAAATGAAACAAATAAGAGTACTGATTTGAAAACTGCTTTCATTTTTTTCACTAACCTCCATGTACGTTGAGGCACTTGCCCTATCATTTCGCAAATCTCAAAATCAGCAGCATAAAATTCTTTGTGCTGCTGTCTGAACCGGATGGTGATTTCCTGAAAGGGACGTACAAATGGAAGTTGCTTGGTGCTAGGTCAGTTATCTACGGAGGATGCTCAAGGACTTCCCAGTTGAACTTGAGCAGTATCTCAAACATCTTCTTTCAGGTGAACACTTCTGATGATGAAGCTGTACAAAGGGAAGTCACTGCCTGGTTTAGACAGCAGCCAAAGAATTTTATGCTGCTGATTTTGAGGGTCTTATGAAACAGTGGGACAAGTGCCTCCACATATAGAGAGGTTATGTGGGGGGAAAAGTAGTTTTCAATTCAGTACTCATATTTGTTTCTTTTCTACATCAATTTGTAACTTGCTTACTGATTTCCCCTCGTAATTATTTGCTTATGAAGTGCTTGCAGCTCACCCAACAATATACTGAGCTCCTAAAGTTTAATGTTTGCCTTTTCTTCTTTAAAATGAAATTCATATGTATTTAAATGACATGATTCATTCTCATGTTATGTAATCCCAACTTAAGCAAATTCATAATTACATAAACAGTTTTTGACTTCCACATAGCTTGCTAGCTAGAGAAACTTGATAGTTGCTATTTATTTGTATAGCATTTCTATGATATTCAGCCTATTTCAGATGAGACCATAATTGAAAAGATCAAAACTCACAAATCATTGAATAATTAATAACTATAGTATATAAATTAAAAGATTGCTTTTATGATTAAATATTCAAAATTGTTATAAAATGTGATTACAACCCAGATTGATAGAGGTATCATCTTGTAAAAAAACAAACAAACCGTATATGTATTCATTCTGTGTCATCGTTGGAGGTAACTGTACATCTTAGAGAAAGGCAAATCATCTAGTAAAAATATTCCCATTTAAAAATATGTAAATATGAAAATCTATTTGCTATCCAATAATTACTGTTGTGAAAGATGCTGCTTGCATGGGAGAACATGTGAAAGGGAACAGTAATGATGAAGTTGTGAAGAGGGATTAACCCTTGCAGGCTACTTAATAAAATACAGGATTGCTTGTGTACGATATATACAGGGTGTCTCACCTTAAGTGAACCAATAGCCAACTTTAAAATACAAATCTGGCAGAACACTTTCAATGGAAAAATTATTGCACTTTTCCAAAAAACAAAAACAAAAAAAAAAAAAAACTCAGAAAACCCACAACTATGCCCTGGCAATGTGAGAGGCTTTTATGTGTATTTCATTTCCAAAAAAACCTATGCCATCTTCGAATATGGAAGTCAACTTTAAAAGGTCCAGTGGAAATTCCTAAATTTAATGTAATTTTTTTTTGTTTGTTTTTTCAGATTGTACACTGCATTTGAGAAATGTTTTGTTCGTGTCTTTTTTTTTTTTTTTCCCCCATTGATTCAACCATTTAGGGTATAGAGGCAGTGTGGTGTGTTTGGATTTAAAGAAAAAAGCAGAAATTGTTCCTAAACACAATGGATTATCAAATGGATAACATTTTTACAGTCATTTTACAGTTTTTGTTTAAATAGATGAACAGTTTCTGTTTTTTGCCTTTACTTTAAATCCAAACACATCGCACTTTCACTGCCTATCTCCTAACGGTTGGATCATTGGAAAAAAACACCAAGAATAACCTTTCTCAAATGTTGTGTACAATCTGAAAATGCCCTTAAAAATAAGGGTTTCCATTGTACATTTCAAAGTTGACTTCCATATTCGAAAATGGCCTCGGTTTTCTTGGAAATGGAATACACATAAAACACCCTGACATAAAAGTACAATAATTCTTCCGTTAAATGTACTTTAGAAGTTGAATGTATTTTAGAAGTTGACTATTGGTTCACTTTAGGTGAGACACCCTATTTAGTATATGCACATAAACACATTAGAATACATACTGTCATATCAATAAATTATGACCAGCACCCCTTCAAGGCATATGCATGGTTTGCCCCAACAACGATTACACATTGCAAAATTTGCATAACAGGCTGAGAAAGCTTTAAAGCTGGTGCATCAAACGTCCGGATTTAACGGACATCCAAAAAGGGATGATAATACGCTATCGCAGCAAGGGTGGCACCATTTCCGAAACTGCGCGATTTGTGAACTGTGCACGCTCTGCTTTAGTGAAGGTGTACAAAGAGTGGACAGCAGGTACAGAAATCGTGTCCCAACACCATCACTGTAAAGGGTCACGAGCCATCGACCAACGGGGTGAGCGGCGCCTACGACGACTTGTAAAAGGTGACAGGAGAGTCACAGTCCATCAACTGACCACCAGATTCAACAGTGGTGCCAACAGACGCGTATCCAACATTACCGTTGAACGCACCCTGCTACGGATGGGCCTGAACAGTCGATGCATGGTTGCTGCACCCATGTTGACCAGGGGTCATCGTCAACGACGCCTAGACTTTGCATGTGAGCACCGCCATTGGAACACAGACAAGTGGGCTAAGGTCGCTTTCTCTGACGAGTCAAGGTTGTTGCTCCATAAGATTGACGGGCGATGGCGAGTGTGTCATGAATGCCATGAAAAGAGACTGCAGGAGGCTATTGTGGGCCGGAAAGGGGCTAGTGTGAGTAGTGTGCATGTGTGGGGGATCTTCTGTTGGGAGCTGTTAGATCCACTGATTTGTCTAGAGGGCAATTTGAATGCCTGTGGCTATCTGTCAATCGTAGCGGTTCAGGTGCACCCGTACACGCTCACGATGTTTCCCCAATGAGATGGTGTGTTCCAGCAGGACAATACACCCTACTACAAGGCACGTCTCCTTCTGGATTGTTTCAAGGAACACTCTACTGACTTTCAAGTGCTCCCTTGGCCCGCTAATTCGCCGTTCATCAATCCAATTGAACATCTGTGGGAGCACCTTGATCGCCGTGTACGGCAGCTGGACCCTCCACCTATGACTCTCGAAACTCTGTGGACAGCGCTTCAAGCAGAATGGACTGCCATACCACCGGCACATACCACGCACTTCTTGCGTCCATGCCATGATGCCTAGCAGCAGTTATAGCAGCGAAGGGTGGCTACTCCCATTATGAGCGGGTGGTCATAATTCAGTGATATGACAGTGTATAGTGGAGCAGATTTAGGATATGTATTTTAATTTAATCACATTAATGTAAACAAAAGCTGTGCAGAATAATAAAACATTATTGTATACAATTCAAACAGACTACGTGAATACAGTTACAAGCCTGTGCAAGCATTTCAATTCCATCCTTAGTGTTTAATGTTTCTGTAATTTGCAGTCGTTCATTAAACAAAATTCTCTGCACTAATAGTTCCAGAAATGGTCTTTGAGGTTATTTTTTATTATGATGCCTTGGCATTGTTTTTGTACACCCACATTAAGCTAACTGCATTTTTGAGACTTGAGACTTACAGGTATTGGACATTGAAACTGAAACACCTGGTAGAAATCCAAAATCTTTATTTAATAAGGTGTTGGGGCACCGTGGGCAGCCAGCACAGCAGCAACAGTCTTGGGAAGGATCGGTAGAGGTCCTGCACAGTTTGCACCCCAGACCATTACTGATCCACCTCCGTGTTTGACTGTGGGTGCCAAGCAGTCTGGGTTGTAGGCATCAGAGGGGCTCCTCCAGACGAATACCCTCCCTGTTGTTTGGAAGACAGTGTAGCTGGACTCATCCGAGAATATGACGCGTTTGAGGTCATCCAACGTCCAGGTTTTATGCGTCCGGCACCACTGAACCCGCTTGGAGTCATTTAATAAAAGAGATCACACAACACAATTTATATAAATTTAAAATAAAAATACAAATATTTATTCAATTACAAATGAAACCTTTGCAAAATACTCGCCCTTCTCCTTCATCTTTTCTAAAGTATCCTGCTGTGGTTTCCATTCCTGAATGCGTTTAGGATCAATGCTAAACTGTTTGTCTGTAGCCTCTGTAGAATGGTTTTCAGCATACTTTACTGCTGTGAGTTTAAAATTGATGCTATAACTGTGAAGTTTGTTTTTTTCATCATCCTTATTGCTTGAAGTAATCCAAAATTAAAAAGCAAGAAATAAGAAGACAATCATGCTGAAGTCTAATTTCCAGTTTAGCAGTGGCAGTTGTGAGAGTAAAAATTCCCATAAGAAAGCAGCAAGAGAGGACAAATCCACAAAATGAAATTAAATAAGTGCCCAGGCAGTTATTGAAGGTCTGGCGGTTAATTTGTAAAAATTTGGTAGACCCCCAAGCATTTAATGCAGGTGGGCTGGTATTTCAGGTCCGGTGCTAAATACAGTATTTACGGTAAGTAAATGCTAGCTTTAGAAGCGACATTACTTTTATTCCACGAAAAAACTTTGGAATAATGTTTAAAGGTAATAAATGTTATCTATCTTAATCCCTTGGCTTTTAGCATAACTTCTTTTGAATGGTTAAAATTACTGAAGATGTCAGTGAACAGAGTAAATATCCAATTTTTACCTGCCTTACATGTTACAGTGGGTGATCGGTTAATGAACACTTTATAGAAATAAAATAATTGAAGAAGCAATGCTGTGTGTAAGATTTGCAGAACTATTTTTCAGTGACTTTATGAATGGTTTTTGGAAAGAGACCTTGATAGTTTTTTACATAATCAGAATCATTAGATAAATAAAGACTTAGGAATTGTAATTTCCCCAATGTTCGTTTCATGACCAATGTACATGCAGACACGATACTAGCGCCAGCTCTTGGATGGTCACTGAATTGCTATCAGTTGAAGAACAAGAGCATTCCCAGGGTTTGTACGGGTCATGAAAAACCTGGAAAGTCCTGGAAAATCGAAAAAAAAAATTCCAGGCCTGGAAAGTTTTGGAAAATCAATGGTTTCTGACTTAAGTTTTGGAAAAGTTTTGAAAAAGTGTTTTTTGAACAGATTTAATGTTTCCTTAATAATTATTTATAAATGATATGAATATATTATTCTTAAAAATATAAAAGATTATGGTCATGGAAAAGTTTTGGAAAAGTCATGGAATTTTATCTTTGATCAAGTGTACGAACCCCGATTCCACATTGGACAGATTCGTAATGTCCGACAGATTGTGTGGGGATGGGGTGAGGAGGGACAGATGATAAAAATACCAGACTGTAAATGAATTTATTATTTTTATTACGTAAAAATAAACATTTCATATAGTAAGAAATTATATAATTTTTTTATTGGTGGGGGGGAGGGGGGAAAAATTAACCAAATTCCCATAATCTATAGTAAATCAATTATCGGTTAACAGACAATTCGGGTAGCAAGCATCATCTTAGAACGGACTAAGTTTGTTAGTCGATCACCCACTGTATTTAATATATCCTCCTCTGGGGACTTGACACATGCTAACCCTGAAATCTAGCTCATGCCAATATATCACTGTCGATTGTGATTCTTTGACGAAGCTCTGGTAACTCCCTTGTAAAGAAGCACTTAAACATAGGCACTTTTACACAACCTCAAAGGAAAAAATTGCATGGAGCGAGTTCAGGTGACCTGGGAAACCAGGCAAGAAGAGCAGACTTTTCATCAGATTTGCAGCCAATAAATTTCCAGTGCTGAGGTAAAGCGGCATTGAAACGACTATCTTCACCATAGTATCTTAATTCACGTACAAAATTCATACATTTTCCCAGTCTTTGTATGCTGTTTTCCTGTATACTGGCTTTCCTTCTTAAAAATCTCAGCAACATGCTTAATCATGCTCATCTGAGATATTGGATCCTGACTTGTAAAATTTAAGCAGTCTGTAAATTTTCAATCATATTTTGTATTTTAATATTTTGTAATATCGTTTTGAGACTTTATTAAAACAGGCCTAATTAATCTTAAGTAATGGTTTTTTTTTTCAGTCACTGAAGAAGATCATTTAAATTCTAATAACCCAGGTGTAAAAAATAACCCAATTGACAGTAGCAGTGAAATCATGAACAGCACTCAAAATACTTCGCCACAAGGGATGGATCAGAGTTTAATTCTCAGGTAGTGAAGAGTTTATTTTCTTATTGTTCCAATTCATTTCTTTTATAATCAGGTTAGTGAAAAATGTGTGAAATTACACACACACCCTATGTGAGAATCTCATTCTGTTCACAGTACTTTCACTACATTTCTTATGATGATCAATGAGAATTGTAGTGTGAATACGTTATTAACATTCCCATGCTTTAAATAAGCCGGGAATACAATCATTGTGTGCTTCTATGATTGATTGATTGATTGATTGATTTATTTTTCTTTTTTCTCGCAAATTTTCCTTTGTCACATCATCAGTATATCACAGTACTAACATAAACCATTGTCTATGCTAAATTAACATTTTTCTTTGCTATTGCTCTTTGTTTGCACTTCTTGTTGCTGCTTCTTTACTTCTCAATCCTAAATAATGCACATAACCTTAAGAACAAGGCTCACAGGCAAATGTGTGAGTGTGTGTGTGTGTGTGTTTTATGTGTGGCTGGAATTGCACGTAAATTAAATATTGAAAATGAATTTATTACACCAAACTCTAGAAAATATTTTCAGTTGTTTAGGAGATTCTAGTCAAGAATACCTACATGAACTTAGGACTTTTAATAGTATTTAACAAGGATTCAAACTTTTGCCAGGAAGCTGAAACTTGATTGGGATTTTTTAACAATGCTAAACAGACATTGAGTAAAGAGCAATACAGATTAGACTAATGCAGACCCACAACTTTTCACACTGTGAATATAATGACATTGCTGACAGTGAAACTACCATAACTAAATGAAGTAGTCAAAGAATAATTCAACGTTACACTTTTATGCTGAAGCCCTGCTAGGTTATTTTGAGGAATAGGAAGATCGTGTTGTGGATGAAACATTAATTTTTCAGAAATGAGCTGAGGCAATGTTTTGCAAAAAATGGATGGAGGAGGAAACGTCTTTGATAATATAGCGTGTTTTAAAAGGACTTTTAAAACTAACGTATTGGCTCGAATATAAGCTTATTTATCCCAAAAAACGAAGTCGCAAATCCAGCCTTCGGCTTAGATCTGACTCAAAAGAGCCCCCACCTCGGACTTATCCTGCCATTGTAATTTCAGTTATATATAATTTTAAAACTATAAATAACAAATTATGATAACTTTAGATAGATAACCGCTGATGAGTTTTTTGTTTTTAATTTCGCAAAGCTTGTTAGTGTAACTGTCGGAATAGCTAACTTTTTTTAACGGATAAATTGCCGTATGCATGAAGAATTTGACTAAAGTTAATTTTAAGCTTTTATATTGCGTTTTCATGCACTTTTCTCAACTCATAACTTTGAAGCTTACGCGATATTTTATTACTGTGAGAGATGCATATGAATACACTTTTGGGACTATATTGTCATTAATAAGGACGCGCAAAAAGTGAGATTGTCGGTAAAAGATTAGAAATCGTCGAAATCGCAATGATTAAAACTAAAAAGCTTGCAAGATATCCTAAATTATTCCTAAGCAGGGTAAAAGTCCCCCAATTTTTTCAGCTGACATAGATCAGCCCCGTCGCATTTATGCTCTGAATTTATTATTGTAATATATCTGATTAATATGTAAATGATTTATCATATTATTGAAAATATATTTTAAGAAATTTATGCAGGAAAAAAAAAAATCACGAAATTTCCGTGAAAGTGTACGTTAAATGATGGGCGGCTAAGCTGACATGAATGACCAATGATAGAGAAACATGGTCGTCCATTAGCTGAAGTTCATTGTCACGGAACTTTCGTGATTTTTTTTTTTTTTTCCTGCTTAAATTTCTTAAAATATAATTTTGATAATAAGATACACTATATGATCAAAAATATCCGGACACCCCTCACAGATCATCGATTGGCCCAATGTCACATGATAATGACTTGCACATCATTTAAATAGCTTCCCACACCTTTTGACACAACTCTGTTTGAACATTGGCAAGAATGGGTCGTTCGGCAGAGCTCAGTGAGTTCCAATGTGGAACCATCCTTGGATGTCACCTATGCGGCAAGTCCGTGCGTGACATTTCCAGCCTTTTTCAGATACCCAAGTCAACAGTAGGCGATGTCATTATGAAATGGAAGACCCGGGGATCAACAACAGTTCAACAACGAACCGGTAGACCCAAGAAACAAACGGACAGAGACCGTCTAGTGCTTCGTTGTGTCACCCGCAGCAATCGGAAGTGCTCGGCGGAAAAAATTGCCACAGAGTTTCGAAACGCCTCTGCAAATGATGCCAGTACCATGACAATTCGTCGGGAACTGCACACGATGGGATTCCATGGCCGTGCTGCTGCCCACAAGCCCCACATCAGCAGGGTCAACGCCAAGCGATGTCTGGAGTGGTGCAAAGCCCACATAAACTGGACAATGGACCAATGGAAACGTGTAATGTGGACAGACGAATCTCGCTACACACTCTGGCAATCCGATGGACGAGTTTGGGTTTGGCGCATACCTGGAGAACGCTTCTTACCTGAGTGCACAGAGCCGACAGTCAAGTTCGGAGGAGGAGGAGTCATGGTGTGGGGCTCATTTTCATGGTACGGACTGGGCCAACTCGTTCCTGTGCAAGGAATCATGAACTCCGACCGTTATCTGAATGTTTTGGACAACTGTGCACTTCCAACGTTGTGACAATTTTTCGGAAACGGGTCATTTCTCTACCAACACGACAATGCTCCGTGCCACAAAGCGAGGCGTGTACAGCAGTGGTTTGCGGACTCAGGGGTCGAAGAAATGGGTTGGCCGGCACAAATTCCCGACCTCAATCCTATAGAGATTCTGTGGGATGAATTGAAAAGACGCTTGCGGGCCAGATCACATCGGCCAACTTCTGTACCTAAACTGATTCTCGCTCTTCGGGAGGAATGGAGGAACATTCCGGAAAGTACCTACCAACATTTGGTGGAAAGTCTTCCCCGAAGGGTGGAAGCTGTGATTCGGGCAAAAAGATGTGCAACGCCCTATTGATTTTCATGAAATCGTGGCTAGAGCGCAAACTCGCATGTGTCCGGATATTTGTGATCATATAGTGTAAATCATTTACATATTAATTAGATATATTACAATAATAAATTCAGAGTATAAAAGCTATGGGGCTGATCGATGTCAGCCAAGAAAATTAGGGGACACTACTCTGGACTTTTATCAAGCTCGGAGAAGGTTAATTTTTCCATGGTAATTTTGTTCCCAAACTTTCGTGGAGAACTGCTACCCAGCCTAGTCGTGTTAATGAATTCATTACTGTATAATCTGTTCTTGTTATATTTATTAATATTTTAGATAATGAAAGAGATGGTTAAAAGCAAATACCAGTTTATATATTAAGAAATTCACACTGGAAAAAATGTCACGAAAGCCCAGTATCAGTGAACATTAACATGACTTTCACGTTCACTGGTCACTAAAGTTTGCCAATACCAGCTTTTATGACTTTTTTTTTTTTTTAACCGTGTGAATTTAATATAAGTTCTCAAACAATGGAAAACTGTTTACTTATTAAGTAAAGATGATACAGGGATAAATTCAAATCAAGAATGTGACGGAAGATATGATCTGGACAAACTTTAATAGTCAGAAAGATTCATTGGAGGAATCAGCATGCAAATTTAAAAAAAGAATCAAATGAAATAAACTAAAATATTTTATATAAATTGAAAAACCTTAGTCAAAACTTTGAATATGAATAATTAAACTGAATGTTTTCATATTTGTGTTATATACATCTGTAAATATTTAAATATCATAAATTTGGTATAAGTATTTATATAAGAGTAGGAGTTGTAGTACTGTAATATACAATTGATTAAAAATAAATACTCCTTTTAATGGAAAATAGAATAAAATAAAATAAATAATAAAACCTTAATAAAAGTCACTCAATGTGGAGAAATACAAATGAGGTGGAAGTCTTATGGAGACTGATGTGAACAAAAAAAAAAAAAAACACAGGTGAAGAGAAGGTCTTGTAGAGTAAAAGTCACAGTAGAAACACAGGACAGACGATTTTTTACTCTACAAGACCTTCTCTTTAGCTGTGTTGTTTTTTGTTTTTTTTGTGCACATCAATCTCCATAAGACTTTCAATTGTATTTCTCCACATTGGGTGAATTTTATTAAGATTTTATTATTTTATTTTATTTTCCATTAAAAGGAGTATTTATTTTTAATCAATTGTATATTGGTATAAGTAATACTTACCATACTTTTTTGTCTCCAAAATAAAATGTTTTTATTAAATTAATCATTTGTGGAATTTTATTAATTTTTTTTTAATTTCTGGAGTTGTTTTTGACACACAATTTTTTCCCTCCAAAACATGATGAAAATTTAAGGGTCAGCTTAGATTTGGGGCTGACTTATTTTCGAGCCAATTCGGTATATTTCCACAACCACGAACCCCAAATGAATGAAACTTACGGTGCAAAGTGTGTTTTGACAACTTTGTGGAAATGATCCACCATCAACAAAAAGCATCCATCGTTGGTATCAACAGATTAAAGAAACGAGTTGTTTATGTAAAAGTTAGAGCCTAGGATGGCCATGCACTTCAGCAGTAAATGTGCACTTAATTTAAGAGGGTAGCCGAGAACTTACCATCACTCATGTGGACTGTTTGGCATGTGTTAAGATGGCGTTTTCTTTTGAAGCCTGTATTTAGCAACTGGTGTATTCTCTTTGTGCAGGTGACAGAAGAAAACTTACAGAATTTTGTCAAATTCACTTACCTGACTGTGATTGGTGAAGCAACGTTTCATACAAGCGGTAAAGTTTCGTGCCACAATGTTCCAATTATGTGGACTTGAAAAACCACATCAAATGGTTGTAAAGCATCAGCAACAGTCACCAAGAATTAATTTCTTTTGCGCAGTTTCAGTTAGTAAGGCCCTTTTTCTCGAGGAAAACTGTTATATGTTCACACTGTCAGTAGACAGTGGTTACTTAACTGTGGCTAGGTAATCAAACACTTTCTGTTCGCACAGCATTCAAGGGAAATGACTTACAAGCAATTGTGTTTTCTACAATTTTTTTTAATTGAACTAAATTGTACAATAACGAGTGGTACTGCAACAAGGCTAAATTAAGTACTGCCTCCTTATAGCGAGAACCTTACAGATGAAGTGTTAAGGCCAAGCGCCATCATTTGTTGGGAGAACTGTAGCTAATGTGCTTACTATAAATACCGTATTTTTGCATCAATACCCACGGGGTATACAGTTTTTTTTACATCCCGAAGAGGGGTGCGGGGATTTAGGTGGTGGCAATTACCTAAAACATTCCCTTTGCAAAAAAATTTTCAACAATAACCAACAATAAATAATACAGTAGAACTTGGATATTACGAACTCAGTTAATACAAAAACTTGCTTAATACAAAATTTTTTTCGTCTCCAGACCCCAAATTCCATATTTTTCTCTTCCTGGTTTATACGACTCTATTAAGAACCCCCCCTCCCCCTCCCAGGCGATTCGTAATATCAGAGTTTACTGTATTAATAAGCATGGGCGGATTCTTTTTGAGGTCACTTTCGTATTAGTTTTTGGCGACGGGTAATTCAAATAGAAAGTTAATTAATGTAATGTATAATGAACTGTACATTATCTATACTGTATAATTAAAGTACTGTGATGTATATTATACGCTAATTTCGTTTGAAGTTCATCAAGACAGGACAGACTGCAACTTCGTCAGATCGAAGCAGTTTTGAAGTCTCCATCTTTTTGAGAAATTACTTTTGTATTGGTTTTTGATGATGGGAAATGAAATGCCGTTATTTCAGTATGTCCTCGTGAGTTCAGTTCATCTATATACAGGGTGTGCCAAAGAAGCGGGACTGTCGAATATTTCGCGAAATTTACATCGGATCGAAAAATTGAAAAACACATGTTCAATATTTTTCTTTGTAAACAAATTCTTTTCTTCAATAGTGGACTATTTTTGTTGTGATTTTTTGTGCTTCATCCATTTGGTAGGTACTTTTTAAATGACACATTAGTTCAACTGTTTAAGTTGATTCAAGCAGATGAACCTTCATCTGTAAAGAAAAATTTGACTTGAAAAAGTGTTTTTTTTCTTTCAGAATGGCTCTTAATAAACAAGAAAGAATATCATTACTGATGATGGTAGGCTGGGGTGATAGGAAAAGGTCATACTCGGAAGCAAGAGATATTTTAAATGATACTTTTCGAATTGGAATGGATCCTATCTCCAAATTGGCTGTGGAGAGAACAGTTAGAAGATTTAAAGCTACAGGCTCTGTGAAAGATCGAGCTAAATTAGGAAGACCAAAGTCAGCAACAAACGAAGAAGAAGAGTTGAACGTTTTATTATCATTTACAGAAAATCCTCACAGTAGTCTTCATAGAACTGCCCAAGCTCAAGAAATTGGTACATCTTCAGTCCGCAGGATTTTGAAAAATAATAAATTGCATTCCTTACAAAATGACACTTGTTCATGAGATAAATGAAGATGATCCCGACCGACGTTTAGAATTTTGTGAGGACATGATGTTTAGAATAGACCAAGATCCAGACTTTCTTTACAACATTGTATTCTCAGATGAAGCAACATTTCAATTGAATGGTACTTGTAATCGGCATAATTGCAGGTATTGGGCAGACGAGAATCCTTATTGGATGCGAGAGAGCAAAACCCAATATCCACAGAAATTAAACGGTTGGGCTGGTATAATAAATAATCATTTGATTGGGCCATTCTTTATCGATGGTAATCTTACTGCTCAAAGGTATGAAAACATGCTTCGTAATGAAATAATTCCAGCAATAAGGGAGATTGCTGGCGATAACTTGGAGCACGTTTGGTTTCAGCAAGATGGTGCTGCACCTCATTACAGACGGAACGTTCGTAATTATTTAGATGAACATTTTCCTGATCGTTGGATTGGACGAAGAGGTCCGATCGAATGGCCTGCCAGGTCACCAGATTTAACTCCACTTGATTTTTTCTTGTGGGGTTATTTAAAAAATCGGGTTTACGAAACGAAACCTCAAAGTTTAGATGAATTGCGTCAGAGAATAATTGATGTAGCTGCCCAAATACCTACTTAAACAATTCCATCGAATCTGTTTATCATCGATTAGCTTACTGCCAGGAAGTAAATGGTGCACAATTTGAGCATTTACTACAATAAAGTTATTGGCACCAATCGTGAGAGGCAAGGGGACTCACCTGAAACAAGCACCCCGAAGGGAACAAAAAACTACTACGTCCACGTCGTTGTTCCTGGGTTATGCTAAACGTAGTTTTTTACTAAAGTCAGATACAAAATCAACGAAAGACGTTAACCTCATATTAGCTGTAGAAATACTTTCATTTGCGAGAAAGAATTGTTTTTGCAATTAGAGCGCCATCAATCGGTCGACTGTCATACTGTATCATTAGATAGCCTTTTCAAAACTACTAATTTTGTGTTCCGAAGCGTATGTCCCGAGAAATTTGACCGTTTGCAGACTTCTGATCTGTATTTGTTTTTCTGCGATTATAGCGCCATCTATCACGAATCAAAAAAAATTTTCAGCTAAAACTTGTTCACTTTTTCACGTAGAATCCGAATCTGCAATAAAAAATGGGAATTTCCGTTTAAGATTTCAAAGTTGCCCCCTGCTCCACCCCTGGGGGTGGGGGGTCGTGTTTGGTGTCATTCGATAGATTTTTGAAAAATATTGAACACGTGTTTTTCAGTTTTTCGATCCGATGTAAATTTAGCGAAATATTCGACAGTCCCGCTTCTTTAGGCACACCCTGTATGTATATACTGTGTGTCCCTAAAATGACTGATGGATTTTGAAAATCAATAAAAAAAAGACTGAATGCGATAGATATGTATCGTTTGCAGCCTTATGCTTAGGAAATCAGGGAATTTTATCCCACCAAATTTCAAATTTAGTTAACATTTTCACCCACAGTTGGTGCTGAAAACTATGAAAAAATAAAAACCGGTATGAAAATGTTGCAAGGACTGTTGCAAAAAACCATTTTGGTAGAGTGGACTTGCAATCTCAACAGCACACTCTATCAGCTTGACGACGAACTATGGAATGGTGAGCTGAAATACTTCGTTTTAACTAGACCTGTTACAGATCGCCTGCAGTGCCATCTCTTGGTAGAAATGTTAACTAAATTTGAAATTTGGTGGGATAAATTTCTCTGATTTCCTAAGCATAAGGCTGCAAACGATACATATCTATTGCATTCCGTCTTTTTTTTTATTGATTTTCAAAATCCATCAGTCATTTTTGGGACACCCGGTATGTATATATTTATATTTATTTGTATGTCCCTTATACAAATCTTCAGTTTTATTCCAGTATTGATGAAATTGGGCACATTTGACCTTCAAAGCAAGAGGAAGAGCACTGTCTACATGAGATTTCGAAAAAATATTAATCTCTTATATAAAATTCATTTGATGTTTGTTGTTTGCCCACTGACGGAATTTGCCATTGGTTGGCGCTTAACTCTCACGTCCTTAGGATCCTAAATCCTTCCCTTTCCTCCGAAGATTTCGGCCATTACGCCATCGTGCATTCGGTTGCTTTATGATGTTTTAATCCTCTTTTCTGCTAAATTTTTTGAAGTGTTGAGATCCTGTTTTCATTCTTTATATTCAGAAAATTCTGTATATGTCTGAAGAGGTTCTTAAAACTTTTGAACTCAGATTCGCACCATATGTGCGTTAGGCTCAGACAAGGCCTTTACTTTCATTTTCAGTTTCAATGAAAAACCTCTCCCGCAGGTCAAAAAATGAAATTAATATTTTTAGAGTGGAATAAACGACTCCATCTTTTGAAGCAAATTGACAGTTCAGGATAAGAACTTGAAATTTGAGAAAAAGAAAAAATACATTCGGAATTATTACATTCATGGTGCTGCATGCAGGAAATAGATTTAGTCTAAAGTTAGCTTATATTATGATATGCTGAAAAGCAAAAATTGGATTCGCTCTTTTGTGAGTCTGTTTGACTGCCCGTCTGTATGTCCGACGAAGACTCGAGAAGGCTTCAACACTTACAAATTCTGTTTATGAAATGCGTACGAGTTCCTACCCGAGCTCACCTGTTAAGCTTGGCATTGAATTCGAACTAACAGTTAGGGACTTTTGAGACCAACCCCTCTCCCTTAAAAATTTTTAATTGGCAATAACAGGCATGAAAAAAAATCACACACTTACGGAAATGATGAGCCCAAGACGGAAAACACGTTCTTTTCAAATTTAAAAGAGAAAAGGCTGGCAAAATGTGCCCGACATGAAGCTTAGACGAGGCACGCGCACATTTCTTATTTAAATTGCAGTGCTGTTAGTACTAAACGAAAATGTGGTTAATGTTAGGCTGATTGAAACAAATGGCTAAAAAATGTTAAATTGAAAAAAGGCCTACAGCTAAAAAAGGCTAGGCCAATTGAAAAAAAAAGCTAAAAACTGTTAGGCCTATTGTTAAAAAGGGCTAAAAAAAATGTTAGGCCTGTATTTAAAAAAAGGACAAATGCTAAACCAATTGTTAAAAATGGCTATAAAAATGTTAGGCCAATTGTTAAATAGGCTGAAAAAATTTAGGCCTACAGTTAAAAAAAAATGGCTGAAAAATGTTAGGCCTACAGTAGCAAAGGGCTAATAAATGTTAGGCCTATTGCTAAAAATGGTGGAAAACATTAGGCCTAAAGAAGTATTAACACTAGACCTATTGTTAAAAAGGGCTAAAAAACATTGCCCTATTGTTTAAAATGGCTAAAAAATGTTAGGCTTAAATGGAAAAAAAAGGGCTAATTAATGGTGGGCCTATTTTAAATATGGCTAAAAAATGTTAGGCCTAATGTTAATGTCTTAAAATAATAGGCCTATGGAAATAAATGGCTAATAAATGTTAGGCCCACTGTTAAGTATGGTTAAAAATGTTAGGTCAATTATTGAAAAAGGCTAAAAAAGTTAGGCCTGTTGTTAAAAAAATGGCTGAATAATATTAGGCGTATAGTAAAAAAGGGATAACTAATGCTAGGCCAAAAGCAAAAATGGATAAAAGAATTAGGCTTATTGTTTAAAATGGCTAATTAATGCTCGGGCTTTTGTTAAATATGGCTAAAAATTGTTAGGACTGTTGTCATCAGTAGGAATTTTATATTAGGCCTATAACAGATAGTCCAAAGCTAATTACTCTCCAGCCTAATGTTAACAATAGGTAATTTCTGTTAGGCCAATTGTTAAAAACATATAATTGGTGTTAGGCCTATTATTATTTTCAGCTAAAAAATGTTAGACATATTGAAACAAAACCTTATAAATGACAGTGCTGTTGTTTTGTAAACACTAGCTAATTGATGTAAGGCCTATAAGTATAAAAAAAATTACTGTTAGTATTGCTAACGTCTGCTAAAATCTTATTTATGTTGGGTACAGCCTGTAGAGCTCTTAATGTTGAGAATGCGAGAAACTATGACAAACAAAAAGGAACGTGTGAAGGACTCAAACGAAAACTTACTTGCGGTATACATCATTGCTGAAAAAAAAAATGAAAAATCAAACAGTTTTCTAACCTTTTTACATGGGTTCATTTTCATTGAATGTTCACATTCAGAAATTGCAAAAATTCATCGAAAAGGAGCCTGAGCAGCGCCGGGTATATCTGCTAGTAGGGAATACAAGGGTGCAGGGCTTACCTTTTTTTGTGTAATTCTAAAGAAGTAATTCAAATTTGTGTGTTAATGGCAGAGTATAAAAGTTTGAATGGTTCATTTCTTATCTCGAAACTTTCTCTAAGCATCACTATTGTCAATAGTGTTGGTTGATGACTTTCACAACATTACAAATTGTATTTGAAGTGAGTTGCTATCATTAATTTTATTAGAATTAACAAATATACGTCATTTTATTATGAATCTGCATGAAAGAAAACTTGATTTGTAATTTTATGTAAATTTCTGATATTTTTAATTAGAATTTGGAGTAAATTGAATGTTATGTTTCAGTTATCCATCAACTCCTCCACTGATGCACACTTCAGAAGGAGCATTAAGTCCTACAGAAGAACTAATAGTTTTGCGGCGTCATCTTGCGAAGATAGGAAGGCGAGTAATGGTACTAGAACACGAAAACCACCAGAGACAGCAGAGGGAAGTTGTTCTGTATTCTTTGGGAATTGCCTATTTTTTCCTCAAAACTTTATTATGGCTTCATCGTCATTGGTAATTTTTAACGTCTTAGAACCCAGGTTAATAAGTTTTATTTATTTGTTTGTTTGTTTGCTTTTTTTTTTTTTTTTTTTTTTTAAAAGTTAGACTGTATTTCTTTTAACTTAACATGAGAAATGGAAAGAAAGATTCCATGATCAGGAGTATCCAGTTTTTAAAATTTTTCAGGATAGTCTTGAATTTTCACATTTCGTCTTTTTTTGTTAATTGATCATTCATTCCACGCAAGGATTTAGATTTTACGGTTTGAATATACTTATACAATATAGTTTTTGCATGCAGGATATTAAACGTTACTGCAATGTTTATGCATGTATTTGATAAAATTGCATAATACAGGAGTAGAGATATATGGGAAGAATATATGTAAGGTCTGTTTAAAAAGTAATGAGATTGTTCTAGTAAAATTCTTTACTTAATTTTTATTTACAAATCAACCTTATTACCTTCAAAATAGTTCCCTTAAGAGGGCATACAGAGACTGAGACGTTGCTCCTACGCCTCATTAGCAGTGCTGGAAGTCGTGAGGTGTAAGCACTTTCAGTTGGTCCGTCACAGTCTTTTGAATCATTTCCATAAAGACAAAATGTCATCCTTTGAGGTAACGTTTCCTTGGCGCAAGATCAGGGGAGTAGAGAGGTTGACATACCATGCGTGTATAAATGGCATATGCATTGATCAGTGCATTTATCTCTTTGCCATTTGATTGCTAAAGCAGAGAATTAAGTGAAGACACATGAAAATTGGTCTTCATTAGTGGTCAAAATTAGTTCAATGGTACATTATGGTACCATTGAAAACTTGGCATAGAATATATCAAACCACTTGTAATGAAGTGTCATGAATGAATATAACGTAAAATTAAATGATAATCGAAATTGGTTCAAAATTACGTGGTTTAGCGGAACCATTTCTATTCTAAGATATTGCATGTTATATATCTAACAGCTTAGAATGACGTAAAATTAATGCTAGGGTTCAATATTATACATTGTAATAGTACTAAGAGATGGCACGTAATATATCGAACAACTTATTTATTATTTTTATATAGAATAATAAAAAAAATAACCAAATAGGATAATTTTAAATAAGAGAACAATTACCTTAATCTAATCAAATTGTTACTGCTGTTAATCTTCTATTGCTATTTTTATATTTACAGAGAATACTCTCTTCCATTACTCTTCTTAATGGAAGAAAACCCCCTTTAAAAGAAAATAGTTGAAGTGAAGTAAATATTTACATAAACGAAGAAATCTTCAATTTTGACATAATTGAGCTTAGAAGAGATTGGAGAGTTCCTTGAATCCTTGTCAGAATTGTAATGTTAAGTTTAGAAGAACTTAAATGAAAATTTTGTCTTTATTGTAGGGAAAAAAGTATACTATGTCTTTGTATTTAATTTGAATTGAAAATCTGTATTTGAGTAAGATGAGTTGTAAAGTATAAAATGAATTTCTTTGTTGTAAATGTGAGTGAATTTTCATTTTTTTATGGTACTGTATTTAATTTTGACCTTCAGCTTAAAATTTTCTATAATTTTGATGAAGTTTATCTTTTAAGTGTTTAGAAGCTTAGTGCTAGTGAAGTTTATATTTGTTTATCTCCTAGTGAGATTATGTATAAAAATATAATGAAATTCCATGCCATAAAAATAATTATTACGCTCATTAAAAAAAATGCCAAGTGTTTTTCTTTAACTAAAATGTTGTTGCTGTAAAGAAAAAAAAAAAAATCACAATGCAATTAATTTTTTACCCAGAAAAGTAAAATATTTTCTTAAATATATCCTATTGCTTATATTTTTAATTAAAATGTACATAAATGGTTATGAATTGTTTTACAACTTTAGTTGACCCTTCATCATTTGCTTGATGGAATGGTATGCATATCTTGGAAGTAGAATGCATTGTGCTGTGATTATGGTTCCGGATGGTGATTGTGAATTGTACAAGAGGCCAAAACATGAACAGTGAAAAACAGTATTACCTAATACGGGGAATGGGGAGGGTGACAGTTTATATTTTTATTGAAAATTTTTTACTCCAAATGGGGTAATTGTAATTTAAACTTATTACATTAAAAGGGGCATTTAAACAAGCACGAGAAAATGATTTCAGGACATTAAATTTTATTGATGGATGACCACATTATACATTTAAATTGTGCTGTACAATGGAAATAGTTTTTTGTTTTGGTGATTCAGTGTCGGCATATTTCCCCCTCCTGTTCATAGGTCATGAATTCATTTTTGAGATACACACAATGATATATATTTTTTATTTATTTATTTTTCTTTTGCAGTTCAAAGCACACTCCATGTATACTATTTTGATTGAATGCTAATAGAGTCACCATAAGTTAATTTTCAAATTTATCACTGGGATTATAATCAGTTTATAAAGTAAAAATTTCTTAAGATTGTGTAAATTTATTGATTTCGAATTTCTCGTATTTTATTCTTTTTTTGTAATTTTATGAATATTTGAAATAATTTAGCTTATTTATTTTTTACCCAAATTAAGTGTTTTTATCATCATTATTATTATTAATGTTAAAAACCTCTGTAATTCATGCTAATAAATGTACAAAGAAATTCCTCTAAATTTTAATTTTTAGCACTGTTTTTGGCTTGGTTTGGTGTATGCTTATTTATGAATTTTAGACTGTCTAAAACTTCCAATTTCACTTCCACTGTTAGATTTCCTCGAGTTTTGGGCCATGATTTCTGTGGATAACTTTTTGAACAATGTAGGTTTAATTATTCTTCGACCCTTTAGACCAGGGGTTCCCAAACTATTTTGGGCCGGAGACCCCTTTTCCAAAATGAGCTCATACCACCGACCCCCATTTCTTTATTCATTTAAATTGCTAATATAACACGTTCGACAATGAGTTATTTTAGACTTCATCGACCCCCATTTTTATTTGTTTCTGCCGACCCCCGAGAGATCGATATCGACCCCTTTGGAAATCCATGCTTTAGACCTTTAAAAAAGGTAAAGTGTTTCTTTACAGAATTGAATGTACTGTACTGTAGTTCTTCTTTATTTGTACTCCTAAGCGGTTACGTTTCAATTCGTTGGAGTCAATTTGTCAAATGTCATTTCGTCGAGTGTGTCAGTTGGTCGGGTAGTTAGTTCGTCGGACGTCAATTAGTCGAACATCAATTCGTCGAGGTGTCAGTCGGGCGATCAATTTGTCGGGTGTTTCAGTTGGTTGAGATAATAAATAAATGGTCGGGAAAAACTTTAATAAAATTTATTAACAAAAAAATTTTTGTTAATTTCATTAATGGAAAGGTAACAATAAATGCCTTTACTGTTAAAAATCAATATTTAAATATATTTTTGTAAACAATGTGATACAGAGGCTAAAATGAATTGTAGCTACAATGTGATCTTGTTGATAAATGCTCAGGACATTTGCCCCAAACTGCTTACGTCGCTTCAGTATCCTTTATTTGCAGAATGAAATTACTAAACTGTATAAAATTAATTATCGGACAAATTGAGTACATACAGGAAATTTAATTTTTATTAAGTAAAAATTAAATAATAACATAAATATTAACTTCCATGAGCTTGCCAAAACATTTAATATCCTGTGGCTGATATACCAAGTTTCACACAAAATTGTTCCAACTTGATATCCACATATTTGCAGACTAGCATATGTACAATTTCACCATCTAATTGTTGTGGTTAAAAAGCAAATCTGTTTTTGAATAAGAAGTTATTCCATTCTTTTACTATTTTGTTAACACCAATTTCACCAGTGTTAACAAATACCTATGTAATTAGTTTAATTTCCTCCAATCCAAAGAACCTGAAAGACATATTTATTAAAAGATCATTATAAATAATGAAAATTATCTTATAATTGCGTCTAACCAGAGGCGAAGCTAAGGAGACATGAAAACTGGTATCATAAGAAACTGGTGGAAACTGAGGAAAAAATGAAAGTGAGAAAGAGATGTTAATAAAAGGTTATTAAGAGCTTTATATATAAAAGTATTACATATGATGGAACACAATTCCCTTACAATTAATAAGCTCTGGGCATTTCTAGATAATAGATTCATTCAAACTGTCCAGTTGTCCACAGTCCAGTTCCAAATTCACTGGTTCTTTGATGGGAGCTTAAAAATCCTCAACGTGAAATTTTGTGTTAAATTTGGGAAATCGGCCATAGGATATAAAAGCTCATGGAGCTTAATATCTTATATTATTATTTAATTTTTACTTAATAAAAATTGAATTTCCTGCATATGCTCAATTTGTCCGATAATTAATTTTATACAGTTATTAATTTCATTCTGGAAATGAAGGATACTGAAGCGGTATAAGCAGTTTGGGGCAAATGTCCGGACCCCTTGTCAACAATATCACGTTTATAGTGGTTACAATTCATTTTAGCCGCTATATCACGTTGTTTACAAGAGCTGTATTTGAATAATGTTTTTAACAGCAACGGCATTTATTGTTTATCTTAAAGTAATTAAATTAATAACAAAAAATTTTTATCGTTAATAAATTTTATTAAAGTTTTTTCCGATCATTTATTTATTATTTCGACCAACTGACACCTCGACGAATTGACATTCAAGTAATCAACGTCCGACGAACTAACCACCCGACCAGCTAACACAGTCGACCGAGGCTGATGAGATAACAAGGCCTGGAAGCGAAAAAGTCACCTGACCATCGGGGTGCTAGCAACAATCCAACCTTTATTGTTTCCAACAAAAGGAAAAACATCGATTGTTAATATCCAAGATAGAGACAATGATGGCTGGATTGTTGCTAGCACCCCGATGATCAGGTGACTTTTTCGCTTCCAGGCCTTGTTATCTCGCAGACCTCCACAGTCGACGAGTTTACCCTCGACGAACTGACCTGATACCCTCCTAGGCATATACTAGAATGTAAGGCGTGTATGTAGAAGTGAAAGCATAAAAAAGAAACTAGAAATTTTCTGCAGTCTTAAAAATGGATCTTTTGGATTTAACATTTAATTGTCTTTAACAATGCTGGCAGAATTGAAGCAAGTTAACTTCACTTCTTGTCAAGGGTTATATGACTATAAATGTAACCCAAATGAGCAAATATAAAAATTAAATATATGAAATAGTACATGTGGTTTGTTTTTTTTTTTGTGTAAATTAGTCTCAGATGGTTTAAAAAATGATCTAAGACAAGTTCTGTCCTTTAAAGATTGCCTGTTCAGTGCACTCCATGTTAGAGGAGCCCCAGTGTCTCGGGACTGCATTCACGAGTGATGGGTATCAGGATAGGGAATTGGATGTTCGGATCGGTGCAGCCAGCTGTGTCAGTTGTGAACTGTGGTGATCTGTAGTAACGATACTTGAGCTGGGAAACAAAGTCAAGCTCTACGTTTTCAAATCTATCTTTGTCCTCATTTTCACCTATAGTCTTGGACTGAAAGAGTGTGATCACAGATGGAAGCAGCCAAAATGAAATGTGGCAGGTAGATAGAGTATACAGCAGCACAAAAAGGGAGTCTTTTAGGTGTTGAGCAGTTACTTCTCTGCATTGAGAGATCTCAATTGTGTTGGTACAGCCAGATGATACGGAGACTGCAAACTGGTCTTCTTTGTCAGTTGGATAAGAGGCCAAGGGGTCAGCCTAGAACCAGGTAATTACACTGACTGCTCAATTGAAAGTAAAAACTTTTGATTTACAAGGGGACATTATGACCTCAGAATTTTAGTTTAATACGAGACTTTGTGTAGTTGTAGTGTACCTTTAGGATGTTAATATACTTAAATATTAAGGCACACTATTCAGCCAATTTTGAAAAAAGACGGTTTAAAGTTTCGAGCACCATACATAAGGGAAAGTTTTCCTCCTTGATTGTCAGTGATCCGATAGCTCAGACGGCAGCGTGGTTGCTACTCACAAGTCAAAGTGTGAGGTGTGAATTCCAGTTGTAACAATTTTTTTTTCTTTACCCAAATAATTATTCAATATATTATATTTACAAATTTATTTGTGACAACCAACTTTTTCACAAAACTTTCCTTTTCTCAAAATTATTATACTTATTTTTATTGTTACAAGTGTCTACGGAGTAATAAAGTATTTTCTGCAAAATATTTTGTATAGAATCAACATTTTAAAAGCAATAACTATTTTATTTTATTTTTCGAGGTGGCAGGTTTGAAAGGGAAATCTTTGTGAATGTAAACGAGGTTTGCTTTTCAATGGATTTTCTTAAAACCCCTTGTTCTTGTAAATAGTCCTCATTTACATGTATTTGTTGTGCGAATTGTCGTGGTATCTTTTGTTTTCCATGCTTCTATGACAATTCTCATTCTGGTTCATGTATATCATTTTAATTTAACCGATTAACATTATTACTTTTGTGTTATATTGCTATTTGCATGAAATGAATTTTTTACCCTTTCCATACATAATAGGCTATTTTGCTGAAAATACTTGTGTTGCTTATATTACTCCGTAGACACTTGTAACAATCAAAATAAGCATAATAATTTTGAGAAAAGGAAAATTTTGTGAAAAAGTTGGTTGTCACAAATAAATTTGTAAATATAATATATTGAATAATTATTTGGGTAAAGAAAAAAAAATTGTTACAACTGGAATTCACACCTCACACTTTGACTTGTGAGTAGCAACCACGCTGCCGTCTGAGCTGTCGGATCACTTACAATCAAGGAGGAAATCTTTCCCTTATGTATGGTGCTCGAAACTTTAAACAGTCTTTTTTCAAAATTGGCTGAATAGTGCGCCTTAATATTTAAGTATATCAACATCCTAAAGGTACACTACAACTACACGAAGTCTCGTATTAAACTAAAATTACGAGGTCGTAATGTCCCCTTGTTAGACATTTTGTCGAAATCTAGAAAAATACATGACGAATTATCCTGATGCATCAGGGGTGTAAAGAGCATGTTACATCTCGTATATTTCATCGCAGGTTTCCTCCCGAAGGCAAATAGGGACCAGCAACATATTGAACAAAAAATAATGTTTGGTATCACCCTGTAAGGAATAATGCTTGAAATGCATTGTAGCTCTAGCGTATGCATATGTGGGTTCTTTTACTTGTGTTTATTTGTATGAGAATTGCACGTATATTCATGGAGATATAAAGATTTTTTTTTAAAAAAATCAAAAATTTTTCTTAAGCTTTTCAGTGTCTAGTCCAAACTATTAATAATAAGGTATTTAATATAAAATTTAATGCTATGGTATTCATAAGACTTGAAAATTTTAGGGAGAAGAGACGTTTTTTTAGTAAGTTGATGTTGCTTACTTTCAGAAGATAGCAACCGATGTTAATGTACGAGGTCTGTTCAAAAAAGACCGACTTTTGCTATAGCAAACAAACTATTGCACCGATTTAGCTCCTGGAAGTGGTGTCAATTTGTCGTTTGGTGATGTACAGCTGCCATAATGAACTCTTGCAGTCATCATTCTGCTAAGTCAAGAGCTTTGTCCAATTTTTCACGACAGCACACAAAGTCACTCGCTATCTGCTTAATTTCCAATTTTTGGCTGCTAAAAAAGTGGGCATTCTTCCCCTCCCTCTGCACCACAGCCTTAAGGTGATTTTCAACTTTGGCCCCAGCAGACTTTCCACTTTCCAAAGTTGAAAATCACCTTAAAAAAACATTTTCAAATTGTAGATAAGATTAAACAAACTTCACAGTCAGCTACACACAATCCCAAAAACAAATTCCAGGGAGCAGTCCAACAGGGGCAGAGACGATGGGAATGGTGCATTGTAAGCGGGGGGGGGGGGGGGCGACTTTGAAGAGACAGCCATGTACGAGGGACGTTCAAATTTGACCTGGACTTTATTTTTTGTAAATTTCAGTGTTGTAAAAATCTAAACTTTCATTGTTGGGATGGCAACTACTGCCTGCCATGCAAATGCAATACTGTTCATCCAGTTGCCATGACAACTGATTGTTTGTTTAAACAAAATGGCAGACAGCAATGTGTCGATCAAAGTGGAACAACGAATAATCATCAAGTTCCTCCACAACGAAGGTGTGAAAGCATCTGAAATTCATCAGAGACTTTAAAGACAGTTCACCAAGTCATGTCTATCTCAATCATCTGTCTGTGCTTTGTGCCAAAAGTTTGAAGGAGGGTGAGAATCCACCGGCAGTAAATCTCATAAGGCAAGCCAGCAACTGCTGTCAATGATGCCATCATTGCACGAACAAATGAGCTGATAAGGGATAACAGGCAGATTTATGTTCGAGAATTGGTTTTATACTGAACATCAGCACTACCAGTGTAGAGACCATCATCCACAATAAACTGAAATTCAACAAGATCTGTGCCAGATGGGTCCCTAAGCAACTCTCCGAGGATTACAAAACCACCCGGGTGGAAATCTGTTCCATGCTGCTGCAGCGATATGACAGGGAAGATGATAGCTTCTTAAGTTGTACTGCAACCACCAATGCGACATGGCTTCATCACCATACTCCTAAAAGCAAGTGTGGGAGCATGGAGTAGTGACACTTAACTCAACCCAAGAAATTCAAGATTACACAGTCAGCAACGAAAGTGATGACACAGACTCTTTACCATTGGTGCTTGTTTTCTGCAAGACAATTCCAGTCACTATGGACACACTGATGGAACTCAAATGGGACATCTTACTGCATCCTCCATACAGCCTAGATCTCTTCCCTTGCGACTATCACCTTTTTGGACCATTGAAAAAGTTTTTGGGAGGACTCCAGTGAGGAAGTGAAAAAAAGGCTCTCCTGACGTGGTTTCGACATCAGCCTGAAGATTTCTACATTACCGGTATCCAGATGCTCCCAGAACGCTGGAAAAAAATGTGTAGAGAAGCAAGGAATTTTGAGAAATAACTGGTGTCTGTTTGTGTGTGTGCTTTTTTGTACTTTCCTGATTTTATAAAAAATAAAGTCCAGGTCAAATTTGAACACTTCTTGTATAATGTTGTAATTCAGTTAATCAATTCAGGGTGTCAAAAGTCCAGTCTTTTTTGAACAGACTTCGTATTTGAGTTGAGAGCATGAATTCAATATTGCCTTTATTAATTCGTGCATTTGGATCCCACTCAAACATGAATGTTTGGAATGTAGAATAAAATACTCGAATGAAGTCTTGATCACCCATAAATTGTCCATTCCAAAATAATTGCAAGACCTGTAATTAAAAACGCATACATGGGCAGAGGCTTCAAAATTGACTGAAGACTCACCTTCTTAATAGAATTAAGGAGATTAATTTATGTGGTATACAGTCCATAAATAACGGGGCAAAGGATATTTCACAGTAATAATTTAACGAAACTCAAAAGCAATGTATGCAGTTGCTTAGGCATTTACCTGTTGTGACACTAGTTGCAGAATGCCATACTCATAGAAATTCTTTGGCTGCTGTTTGAGCCATTTGTACACACACTCCTTGACTTCATGGTCTGTTTGAAACCATTGTCCCCGCAGTGCTTTTCCAAGTTCACCAAAGATGAAGTCACATGGGGGGAGATCTGGAAGCTCAGGAAGGCAATCAAATCGAAAAATCCCAGTAAAATTTCTCGTCGTGTCATCCTATAGCATGACAATGCTAGACCGTACACAGCCAATACAACAAAGGAACCTCCTGATCTGTCTCCATGTGACTTCCACATCTTCGGTGAGCTCAAAAAGGCACTGCAGTGACAACGGTTTGAAACAGACGATGAAGTCAAGGAGTGCGTATGCAATTGGTTCAAACAGCAGCCAAAGGACTTCTATGAGCATGGCATTCTGCAACCAGTGTCACAATGAGATAAATGCCTAAACAATTGCGGATAATACGTTTGAATTTCGTTAAATAACATAGGCCAACAAAAAATAATTTTTTAAGGTCAAAGTCAAGAGTTGATTTTTATGCTTCTCTTTGTGCTGAATCCATATCTGACCTCAGTTTTTTCTATCATCTCAGATTTCTTGTTTTTCAACCTAGTTTGTTGATGGACAGGCAGATTAACTTTTTTCAGTTTCATTTCCTCTCCAAAGCCAAATGTCACTCTCATCATTTAATAATTCACAACGACACCCTATCATTGAGATCTAACAACATCTATATATAAATGAGTCATAATCTCAAAAGATAGCAAGCTTTTGAATGCCATACTTCAGAATCTTGTAGTATAGGCAGCAGAAACCAAGCAGGGTACCAAGGATTGAATATTTGCTCTCTCAGATGATGGAAAACTGTTTCACCATAAGTGCTTACCAGATAAAGGAATCATTTGCTAATATAATAATTCCTAATATAATCCAAATGAGAGGAAATCTAATTTATTTCATCTTCTAAATTAAAAAAAAAATATGTATCATGAGTCATGGTACAAAAATGTAACGGTTTCTTCCCCCTGTATATTCATGCATGTTTAATTTCTAGCAATGAGTCAAAAGTCGGGGGGGGGGGGGGAGACATTGCACACAAATATTCGATTTTTTACACGTTTCGTAAGCGATAAAAGTGCAGGATGCATTATACATGAATAAATACAGCAATTGTGAATGTTAACATTTCCCCGACATTTTTTGGAGTAAATTGGAAATATTTCTGAAAATCAGCAACATATGTCAGCCAATGTTTATGCCTACTTCTAGGTACTGTATAAAAACTAACAAATAAGACCAATGAGAAGTAAGATAAAATGAAATATAAAAATAAAAATAAAAATCAAAGACATGGACCATTTTTTTTATTTTTAGTTTTAATAAATGAAATATTTTAAAGTAATGGCTGAAACGATAAATTAATTTAGCGGCATTCAGGTTTTTTTGTTCAAATTTAAAATTCATTTATTTGATAACTCAGCAGCAGCCAAGCTCAGTTACAATAAAATCTAATTGACCTATTATATCAACACCTTCATTCCATATTCTTAGTTACGATAAAATTATATACCCAAAAAAACATTAGCCTTAAGTATATATAAGTCCTATTCTCCCTAAAAATGGGAATGGAGCGAACTTTGATTTAATAATGTTAATTTTCGGCAAACGATTTTCAAATTAAAAATTAAACATTTTAATTTATTAAAAATTGTTTCATTGGTTCAAAAAATTAGAATATCTCCTTAATTTGTTTACAGTGCCAGAAAATGCCAAATGAATTATTAGAATGGTATAAATACATACCGGATAGAACGTGCATGCTAATAGAGCTAACACTATGGGATAAAAAGCTGACACTAATAAAGAAGTTAATATTGCCCTGTCTAAAACAGGACAAAGCCAGAAGAAATTTGCTGACCAAGTCATATGCTCCCAAGCAATTGTTTCAAGGAACAACAGACAATTTGCAAATAACCAAACGAAATGCACACGTAAGCTTTCCACAATGAGTTGACTGGTCACCTTTTGGACAGACTCAGTGAGAATGATTTCTTTTTAGACTGGTCGAAAAGAGTGGGCCCATATAACATGGACATACAGAATATTATAGTGTACAAGCGCACTTCTTTCACAAAGCTTTTAAAGGCTGTGAATAATATCCCAAACGTGACGTTTATATAGATTTAATAAGAAAACTTTATAAGTTTCAGTAGCAACTCTCTCTTCACTCTCTCCTTGCTGCAACTGTTCTCCAAAAACTTATACAGTAATAATAAAGTATGACCTAAACCAGTACATCAAAAAATAAGGTCATCTAACTTATTCAAATTAAGAAGTACTTTAAGATTTGTAAAATTATATGAACAACAAAGTACAAAATGACAATAAACAACCTGCTGTCTATGTCTCTTACTTATGCCTGCCTATTGATTATACAGGGTGTATCAGGTTTGATGGCCATAAAGCACCTAGCGTGATCCTTTGCATGATTACAAACTTCCTTATGCAAAATGTTCAAAACTCAAATGTTAAGGGTCTAAATATCACACGAAGTTTGCTGAAAAACTGTCGAAAACGTCATTTAATCTCAACATTTTAAGCCGCCGATTTTCGACATTTTCGATAAGGAACTTTAAGTTTGTAATCATGCAAAGGATCACGCTAGGTACTTTATGATCATCGAACTTAATACACCCTGTATGTTATTTAAGTTGTAAAGTCGACTCCTTTTCCCTTGTTAAAGTCTTTTCATCAATAAAACACTTATATTTGATACTTATTTAAGAGAAAAAAATAATTTTATTGAAGCAGCAATAACTTTGTTACATAATCTTCATATACATAGTGATCAACTTAATATACATTTTAAAAACTTACAGTTTTAAAACTTAACAGCAATATTTAAGAATAAGGAAAAATAGACTGACAGTCCCTATGATATGACTAATCCAGAATGAAGATTTAATAAACTCTTGACAAAGGGGAAAAAACATGAACCACATATATTGTAAGATTTATTATTACCCACATGCTTCATAAATTTACAACCATGTTAATACGTAGCTGCTTTTTACATTCCATCCACATATACTTTCAGTATAGCAAACTATCGTTCTTAAAGAACAGCAACAAATTTGGCTTAAAATAAGTAGTTATCATCAGAAATCAACATTAAATAAACTTATTTGGGATTCAATATAACAATTTTTCTGAATAATTTTTGCATTTACCTATTACCTCTCGCCAATAAGATTGAATATAAAGGCAACATGAGGAATTCATTGAAGCAAATATAGAACGATTCTTATATTATTTAGATGTTTTGTGACTGTCCATACAAAGCATTATTTTTCTTAATTAGTATTTTAAAAATCACAAGTTTCCTTTATGATGTTCAATTCTTTTAAATAAAGCATTTCCTCAGTTTGCTAATACGAGATATGCCTATTAAATAACGAGACTGTGATCCCACCTCATAAACTAAGCAATCCTAATCCGTTATATGCATTGTGGCCTTGAACATGTCTGAACTTGCCTGTCTAGTAGCAATGCTCCATAATCTTCAATTGAATGGAGTCTGGAGTTTGTTCAGATTAGTTGTTTTGTTAAGTGAGGAAGAATGCTAAATTTAAAATTGAAAATGCTGAGCGCCCTGGACAACTTTGCAGTTCAAGAACCAAAGAAAATGTAGAAAAAATCAGCCAGATTGCTCGAAAAGACCGCAGACAGTGATAGATGAATGCGTAAACACTGTCAAAGACACTGCATGAAGAAAGGATCGGGGGGGGGGGGGGGGACCCAAGCCCTGCCCCAACTATGGAGAAATGGTTTCATTCTTCACCATTCTTCAATGCACCAGCTGGCACCACACTTTTTGTGAAGCAAATTTTGACTGATAAGCACATTACTACATTTGAACGTCCTCCGTATTCATCAGATTAAGCTCCACGTGATTTTATTCTTTTCTCAAATGTTGAATCAGTGTTTAAAGGAACATGTTTTGAGGCAGTCGATGCCGTTGACTATATCGGCACAGTTGATGAAACAACTGACAGAAAATTATCTGCTCCATGTCTTCAAGCAGTGAAAAACAAGACTGCAGTGATGTACTAGTTCAAATGGGGAGTATATTGAAGGGGACAAGCATTAAAATTGTAATACTTATAACTAAAGATAAGTTTTTAAATCAGTCTAGTTTTTTAATAGACACACCTTGTATGTTGTTTTTCAAATAAGTACTGTACACTCTAAATAATGAACAGAATCAAAATTATTTTATTTATTAATGTAATTTTAATATTTAAACTTTGATGTTCACAGCCATGGTTCTTTGTTTCCATATTTCATAATTTAAATAATAAATCTTTAGGTAGCTGTTAAATACCTTTATTCCCAGTACATGTATATGAATTTTTTTTTTCCCTCTTTAAAATATATGCATCTCAGATATTTTTAAATAGTTCTGAACAATTCAGTTTTAACTAAGGAATCAACAAATATATTTTAGCACCAGTCTAAGTTGTTTGTAGACCATGGGCCAATTTGAAAATGCATTGCTAGATAAGAGGATGGAAAATCAAACTGAATCAGTATATCAACCGATCGTTGGCCCTTTTGCTATTTTTCCTTTAATGGAAGTGAAAATTATTAGGTTAGGGAACAAGAGATGCTGGGAACAAGGGAGAGAGATGCTGGAATGTTATGTCAAGAAGTCCTTTGACTTTTGAAAAAGATCTTGTTGT
Source organism: Rhysida immarginata (assembly GCA_023313115.1). Lineage (NCBI taxonomy): Eukaryota > Metazoa > Arthropoda > Chilopoda > Scolopendromorpha > Scolopendridae > Rhysida > Rhysida immarginata. Next base: position 252,408 of record JAHWFO010005870.1, on the reverse strand, counting down.
ATTTCCTCTCATATTAAGTTGTTTACAACTGAGATTGCCTTCCTATTGTACACATTAAAGTAATGAAATTAATTAAATATTGTAAGGCACCTACATATATATATATATAAATAAAAGATGAGATATTTACAATGTTTAAATAAATAAATAAATTTTTAAAGTGTATTAAAGAACAAAGTCAATTTAGTTGCTATTCGCTAAAAAGAATACCATAATTAGGTAAACACAAAAAAATTTATGATAAATAAACAATCAATAAAAAAGTATTATGTACAATTATATTTCAAAATTAATAAAATAATACTTTTCATACCAATAAAAAAACCTAAAAATTCCTTTTTTTTTTCTTATAAAAAAATTAATCCAGCTGGATTTTGGCTAATAATCAAAAAATAAAAATATAAAAAAAATCAATATAGCATTCTTGCTTTTCTACTTCTGAACAGTGGGCTCATCAGTACATGAAACTAAAAATTTAAAAAGTTTTAGATATATTTATCAATATATCCTCTTATACACAATATATATACTGTATATACATAAGCCAAAGAGCTGAAATATTTAAGCCAGAAAAACATGGCTCCAAAAAGCTTTCAATTACAAGTTTAAAAAAAAAAAATTTTTTAAAAAATATAAAATAAGATCCTGATAAAAATCTCTGAATTTCCAAAAATATATTTCTCTATATTCAATAATATGTAACTGCAAACTCTTAATATTCCTGCTATCTTTTCATATTTCAACTATAGATTTAAATTCATTCATCCAATTTAGATTTTTAAAAAACCAACTGTAATAAAGACTAGATGGTTTTGTTGGACAAAAAAACCCACTTTATAATTGAAACTTTTAACAATGGCAGAATAGTATTTGCCTGTTTTTAAGTATAAGATAAAGATGGAAAATTCAAAGAGCTGAGAACCATAAATGGAAGATAGTATGAGATTACTAAAGGAAATTCCAAGTTTTCACTTCAGGAGCTTATGACGAGTAAGAAGTGCCCTTTCGATATTCATACGTTCAATATCAGAATATCCCATTATGCTTTCAATGGCTTGCAAATGGCCACGGTTGTCTTTGTCTATCAGGAAGTAATAAATGGCATCCTTAAGGAAACGCAATGTTACTTCAGCATCCTTAACACCGTCAGTCTTTTTATAGATTTCTCGGCGATACAAGTTCTATAAAATAAAAAAAATTAAGAAAATAAAAACTATGATAAAATTTTTTCACAATATCTTATCAAATTTCTTTACTTTTAAAATAACTGCAGGTGGGGAAAAAAACATCTTGCAATTTTATAACTTTTTATTGGAAGGCAATAGGATGTTAATTTTTTAACGAATATTCTCAAAAAGACCAAGTTTTTTTTATAATTATTTTTTGTCTTTGTTAATCGTCTAATTAAAATTGTCTAAAATCATGCCAATAGACTTAAATTCTGTGAACCATAAGGCACCATGGAAGAGAGAGCAGAGACGACTCCTGTTCACAATTCGGCTCATATGCACGAAACTTGGATGGTTTACTGGGAGCACACAGCCCATTAATCATTCCAATTTAGGCATGCATATGTCCATTAGTTTTGGAGATAGATGCTCACTGAGCTTTTTCTTGTACAGATGCCAAGTTCACATCAAACAACGAAATGCTTGCCACAAAGCTGTACGGATAATAATCAGTACTGGCAACATAGCCAAGTTCCTAAACAAATCAAATATAAGGTTATAAAATCACAAAATGTTGTGTTTTTTTTTTTGAAACCATGTAGAGCCAAATTAATAGAAATAAAGCATTTTTCAGGGATCACACTCCTTTTTAGCAACACGCTTACATTTTGCATCTTTTAACATTCAGTTTCTTCCAAATTCTTCTTCCATTTGTATTTCTGAAATGTTGGACGAATAATTTTGCTACCTCCAACTTACCCAATACTACCCCCATCCTTGGTCATGACAGCGTTAAATATTCTCAGAGCTAGAAGAATCTCATTTTTCATATTTTACAGAGGTTACATAAATAAACAATTGATGTTTAAAATTGGGAAAGATCAATCTCAGATCTTTTTAAGTCAAAAACGCTACTGTCCCAAAGTTTTCCCACATGATGGGGTAAAATTGGAACAACAATAGTGTGTTTTTAGGAAAGACAAATTCATGTAGAACTGGAGTTACAGCAGAAAGTAATAAAAAAGTATTATTAACTTTCTAAATGACAATATAAGCCCACTGAAAGATTCGTAATTATTAGACCTCAAAAAAAGCAGGTTTAATTGAAGTATGTTTTCAATCACACAAGACAAATACATTAGTGCACAGGTAGTTTGCAGAAACCTATTAACGGAACACGTGGTTGCGTTTACTTTTTTTCATGTGCTTTTGTTTACATTATGGGCGGAGTTTAACCAAACTTCACCAGCCGTTTACTCCTTTACGGAATGCAATTTATTTGAACTTGTGTTTATTTTAAGGTGCAGAATATCGCTAGATATCTCATGACATCCTTTTCAGAGCACCCTGTATATACAATAATAAACTAAGAACATGATCCAAAATAATAAATGGAAAATGGGTCTTAAGAGGCTTTTTTCATGCCATGCCTCTGGATGTTAAATTTTCTCTATTGTTTGTATTTTCCTGAATAGTTATTTACATTTTTTTTTAAACATTGCACCCCGAAATCTGAATCTGTATTTTCTGCTTTCCGTATGCAGTGTCGTAGAATCCTTTCTTCTCTTCATAAGCTTATCGCTATAGAGTAAGTTGCTGATAACAATATCTAAAAAGCCATTCAGCCTTGTCATAAATTTAATGGTACCCAATTCATTTTGGTAATTTCGTTTGGAAAAAGTAACGTTAAGCAGGTGGTGCATGGAAAGCAGCTTTACTAAACACAGAATGGATTTGAAACAAATGCGGGAGAAAAATAACAGCTAGGCTAAGTGGTCTTTTCCACAACTGAAGATAATGGAACTAATTCTATACAATATCTCAACATTCTTTATCTCTTAAATTTAGAAATCTCCAACATTCTTCCAGCATGCATATGAAAGCTTAAGTTCATTTTTAAATACAGGTTCTTAAATCTTACCTTCATACGCTCCAATTCTCGTTCAGTGGTATGAAGCTGCTGGAGAAGTTCAGGAACAGAAATGCGATTAGGTGCCTGATGAGCAAATTCTAATACCTCATCAGCATGCTCAAACCTTGCAGCCTCTTGTCCCTTTCTAAATGTCAAAATATAATATTAATTAATGAAGCAAGTAATGAAAATAATGATATTTTTCTAGCCATATTATTTTTATCCTCATTTTTGTTTTCCTTCTATCATTACAATATATTAACATTACATAGGAAGCCTGTGAAATAGAAGTACTAATGATTGGAAAAAGTAAAAATTCTCGGCGTTAATGGCACCAAAAGTTTACCAATGGATTATTTCTCTAACGCCAATCCAATATGACATTTTCTTTAATAACTGGTTAGTGAGATTGTTGCATTTTTTAATATCCTTATTTATTATCAGGTGGTTATTGTTATGAAAACAGGCTCGTCCTGAATGAGTCTAATAAGTTGCTTCCATTGTATTATACAAATTGAAAATTTCAAAGCTTTTTCCCTTGCAATGCTGAGATCTTCTAAAAGGTTGTGTCTCAAAGGGCTGTGATAATATGGAAAATTTTGGATAAAGCAACTATAAACCATTCACTCAGGCAACAGCTGTGGATTTATATTACAAATTATGTATAAAAATTAAATAAAATCTAACCCTGAATTTAGAACATATCAAAAATAACCATTTTCCTTAAGTTTCATAACAATAAGTATGAAAATAAAATTCCTGCAAACATTCCTGAAGGTAACTCTAGCACTGATGCAGAATTATTTTTATATCTCTTGCAAGTTATCTATTTTGGTTCGGGGCTTCTTTAGCAATCACAGGGAGGAAAACTCAGTGACGGTTGAGACTGGTGAAGAAATGGGATGCACAGTAGTGTTCCTGAAGGTCCATATGAAAACATGAGAGCATACTTAAAAAAGCAAGGCGTGTGCTTTACTGGATTTACTGGACTTTGATGCTGTTATCAAGGATAGCATAATGAGAGAATAATGGAAGACTACCTATTTCGGAACCTGTTCATAAAATGATATGCAGTATACATAGAAAACAGGTTGAGAACAGGTCACAATTCGATTTCTGTGGGCTGAGGGCAAATATGCTGAGAAAGCACACAATGAAATGTTACCTCTTTACAGTAATAAATGTTTATCTAGGAAAGTTGTTTACAACTATATGGAACATTTCAATGGTGGTCAAACCAGCATCAATGATTCCATTTGTCCAAGTCATCCTACAGAAATTCACAGTGAAGCTACCATGAAGAAAGTGGAAGACATGATCTGTGCCAATAGACTATCACTGAAGTGGCTTTACAGTTGAATTGCTGATATGGAACATCTATCCTTGATGGGTTTCTCGTAAGCTCATTGACCAACACAAAGACACCTGACCACCAGAATGGTCCTGTCATTACAGCATCTCATGAGGTATGCGAGTTCCTTAACTGCATCGTCACTGGTGATGAAAACATTATTCACCAATGATAACATGCCAGTACGGAATGGAAGCATCCCTCATCACCAAAATTGAAGACGTTTAAGGTAACCCAGTCGGCACGTAAGATGATAGTCACAGTAAAGGCATCCTACTCATGGAATTTCTGCCTTAGGGTCACACCGTCACGGCAGAACCCGGATGAGGTTATGGTCAGCCATTCGCAGAAAACATCCAGCTGCTTTGTGAGATAGAGTCCTTCTGTTGGAAGACAACACTCATCCACTCAGTGCCAATATCAAAGTGGCTTATATATGAACCGTAGGTTGGGAGCAACTGGAACATCCACCCTACAGTCTGGATTTGGCACCATCTGACTTTCACCTCTTCGGCCTACTGAAGAATAACTTGGGTAGTCACAGTTTCAGGATATGAGGTCTGTCTGGAGACTATCAGCTGGCTATGACACCAACCACAAACCTTCTTCACTGCTGGCTTTGAGGGACTCGTGAAATACTGGGACAAGTGCCTAAATCTTCATGGAGATTACATTGAAAAATAAACCAAATTTCATCAGATAACTATTTCAACTTTCATTTCTGTGCCTTTTGCAACACATATATTGACTTATCCTCGTACATCCCAGCAAATGAATAAAACTCATTGGAGCAACTGGATCAAAACCACAATATTGAAGCAAAAGATCCTAGATGTATTATAACTTAAATGAAAATTTAATGTTGGATAATTACTTGTACATCTTTAAATACATCTGGTGATGCCTTGTTTCTTGAAGGTTTTGGTCATCTTCTAAAATGCGAATCTGAGTTTCTAATTTACGAATCCGTTCATAAGCAGTGTCTAGCTGTGGCCTCTGGTCATAATATCTAGAATACATAAACGACAACACCTTTCTAGAAATAGTAAGCAATGCAAGTAATTTAATTATTTTTCAACAAAAAATAATAATAATAATTTTGATGATAAAGAAGAAAATAATCTTAATTCACCTTGAATTGGCTTCACTAAGTTTCAAAAGTAAATTTTCAATTTTGTCATTGTATCTTTCCTTCAATTCTTGGAACTCATTGGCCTGCTGCCGTTTGATCTCGTCTAGCTGGCACCGATAATATTCCTCCAAAGTTTTGGGTTCATATATGCTTTTGTTGGTTGGTGTTAGAGTCTCTTCCGGGATAGTAGAGTTTACATCATCTACTGTATCATCTTTGATTCCAGGGTCACTACACTCAGACGATTCAAACTGACCGCTATCACATGACTTGGATAAAGAAGGGCATAATTCAGTCTTGTCACCATTGGTTGGAGGTAGACTTGGAACAGATTCATTTTTTCTAACATGTATTTCAGCAATCTCTTTGCTCAATTTGGCCATGTCCATTGTTTTCTTCTCAAGCTCTTTATTTGATTTTAATAGCAGGGACTAAAAAAGAAGCAATTAATGGGGTTAAATAATTTAAAAGTTAACAAAATGCTAAAGAATTATGCATTTAAAAATCATCACTAAAAATCCAATGAAAAAAAAATGTAAGTAAGACTTTTGTATTCACACCTTTAGCCTTTCCAATGATTATGAAACTTACTATATAAAACTCTTAACCCTTAACTATGCCAGTGGGAACTATTGGACCCCAGATGGTAATCCAGTCCCCAAGGCACAACATTGTGCAAGGGGCAACAGGTGTACAGGGTGCTGCCAAATACATTCCAGTTGACCAACATGCTCTTGCTTTCAAGAACATCGAAAAATTCAATAGCGAAACTTTTTGAACCATAGCCTACAATGATAAGGGAACATCATTGTAGGCTCTGTTTGAAAATCGATACTATCGCCAAGCACTAGCACATAAAATTTAATATATCTTACAGCACACTGTTCAAATACATACAATATACAGTATATTAATTAGAGCATTACTACAACCTCAACAAGGTTCATACACTTGATCAAAGATAAAATTCCATGATTATTCCAAAACTTTTCCAGGCAATTCAATACATTTTCCAAAACCATAATCTTTTATAATTCCTGAGAAAACCTTAAATCTTTTCAAAATATACTTTATTATGTTCAATTTCAAGGATTTCTCATTATAATGCTTTTAGCTCGGGTAGTTTTCTATTGATGTCGTTATCAATTTGTACAATTTCAATCTTTTTTTTTTTACATGGCTATGTAGTGCATTTGAAGCACAGCCTAGAAACCAAATTTAAGGGCTTATTAGGCATATTTATCAACTCAGATCTGACTGGACATATTATATATTGTTGTATTAATGTTATCTCAGGTTTAATAGGCCCTAAGTCATTGTTGCTTTTTGTCTGGTTGCATTTTGTCTAATATTCGCTAGGGACATCAATTGCACTATGAAAATTCTATAAACGTTCTTATCCATGTTCCATTTTCATCATAAAGAAATAAAATTATTGTTAAAATGTAGACCTGCCTCATACATTTTTATTGATTTTATTTTATAATACAATGCATTAGATGGAACTGAAGACGATAAGCTCTATGAAGAGTCTGATGACAATTCCTGCACTGGAAGTGATACCGATGAAAATGAGACTGAAGACGAGGAGTATGAGAACGAAAATTTTCATCAACTTTTTGGAGAGTCGGATGAAGAAGCTGCTACTTTTGATGGCTCCCCATACCATGATTTTGTTATTATAAATTTAATCTTTTCTGTTCTTTTTCTTTCTATTATTATTTCATTTTCCCCCCCTCTCAAGCATTGCCTTTTTTTTCTCCTTTTATGCCTCGGCTTATGCTCAAGTCATGGTGTTTTCCCCTTATTGGAATCAAAAATCGGGGGTCAGCTTATGCACAAGTATATATGGTTAGGTTAGCCCCCATTCACGAGATCTGGGATGCACTGGGAAGGAGCATGGCTCAGGATCACATTGCTCATAGAGAATTGAATTATCTGCCCTCCAGAGGTAAGAATGTTCCACCCTGTGCCAACTGAAGCAGCTCCTATTGGACTGGAAACAATAGAAAAGGGGTAGATATGCACTGTGCCCAAGGAAACGAAACAGAAAATACAATTATTGCTGCACTAAGTGTAGGCAGAATGTTTGTCTTCAGGAACATGCTAAATTTTGTGTACAAAATATTTTCAGTAAAACTGTTTGATAAAAATTTTCTTTAAAGAACACATGGGATTTACTGGACCCACCAGCGTTTTAGTGTAGTATATTCCCATCAGTGTAGTTAAGGGTTAAAACTATTGCTTTAAACAGGAGGTACAAACTTAAAACTGTTGGATGCCCTGAATAAAAAAATAAAAAAGTTGCATAATACACAGTGCGGCCAGATTATTATGACCAGCTGAGGTTTGTAGGCAAATTATCTATGATTTCGCACTGAAGTTGCTAGAGAGCCAGATCACTGTAAATAGGGAAGCAGGTTGTTTACCATGAAAGTGGAAATGATTTAGTTTGAAGATATGGGTAAACAGCCTTTGAACATGGGATCATTGTTGGTGCTTGGAGCCATGGAGCGAGTATCAGCAAAGCAGCTGCATTTGTTAAATGTTCAAGAGCAGCTGTTGTTAAATTGTTTTACCATAAGACTGGACTGTCAGCCAAAAAACATGACTATTCCATCTTTCAGACAGACAATGCACACCCAATATGGCACATATTTTCTAGCACTTCTTCTGTATGTAACAACCCCAGATTTTTTGCCAACTGAGCAGCCACAGGATTCAATTTAACAAACATTGGGCCATCAGCTCCTTATTTTGTTACCATTGAGGAGGTCAAGCCTGCAGAGAAGCAATCTGGCAGGAAATGAATGCCAGAATGGATATGGTTCTAACTCCTGCCCACTTCCTATCTCACCCCAAATATTGTGGAAAATTTTTGTTTTCTACTGAAACAGAAAAGGCAATAAAGTATGTAAATGAATGTTTTCCAGATGTTTTCCCGACACTAACTATCTAAACATGCTCCATTCTCAAGCTACTTGTTTGACAGAGTTTCAATGAGTAGAGAAAGCAGTGATGCCCTATCACCATTATAACAGAAAAATGCGTTATTTTATATTTTTTGAGTGACTTGTCGTTGATGTCTTTTGTGATTAGCCATATTGATAAAACGCATGGTCGTATTGTCTAATAAATCCTTAAAATCAAAGTGATCAAAAATGCCAAAAATGATACAATTAAATGCGGTTAGCCATGACAGATACTATGTTTAAAGCAGGAATAAATGTCTCTCAATAGGAATGCGTGGCTAAACCTAGCAGTCATTTTTTCCTGAAGTAGTGACGCTTGTGGCAGTTTTCCAAACTCAGCCCAATATGGCTCAATGAAGAATTGGCTGGAAGAGCTGCAAATTTGTCCTTAAGTGGACTAGAAATAGTCCAGATCGAAAGAGAAAATTTTTAGCACTTACTGCAAGCACCAAAATAGATTTATGCAGGTTAGTGCAAGACGTTGGAGTTCAGAAAACTACTGCAACTGTTGCTTCTTCAGAAAAAAAAAACGACCACAAGGCTCTGCCCATGAATTCCTATTGAGAGTCATATTCCCCATTCATCTATTCCTAGTTCGAGCTTAAGCTTATGAATATGTCAAGATTTAAGTTAAGGGCTCGAGGCAAGCCAAGCAGGCTTACAAGCCTGTGAAATTTATGTTTTGAGGATTATAGGTATTCTTGGAAGAAATGGATGCGTTCAAATAATTGCCTTTGAGAATCATTCTATTTTATATTGGTTTGTCTTAACTAATTCATTACCCCACTGAGGTTCATCCATGTCACCACCTGCACCAGCACAGAGTTTTTATAATTGATGAAAATATGAAAGAAAATTCCACAGCCTGGGTTCGAACCAGGAACCTTCTACTCACCGTGCAGACGCGCTAACCAATTGCAACAATGGCTGTGGAATTTTTTTTCCTACTTTCATCAATTATTTAAACATCTGAGGTTTGGCATGGGGGAAAATCCTCTTTAGATCATTATTTACTTATTTTCACTGAGTTTTTAGTCAGGTCGTCGATAAATGCCCTCAATCTTAACCAAAGACTGTCGCGACGATGTCGGGTCTATGCACCGAAGTTTCGTACGGAGCCAGCTGTTTTGTTATTTCAGTCCAATTTGGATTGCATGTAAATGTGATGAAGAGATCCTGGTAGTTTTGCTGCAATGCACATTTGCTCTCTGTAAATGACGTAGGTAGAACACAGGCCTTCAAATTAAAGTTTTGAACAGCCTGATTTTGAATAATCCATTAAACCAAATGGTAAGCCTCCACTCTCAATGTCTTCTGATTTTAGCCGGCCTCCTTCAACTTTTAAAACGCGTCCACAATACTGTATACTGCTGAGTGAGTTTTCCCACCTGCAACACCGGATTAAACAGTCCTGGCCTTTCGTACAGTTTGTAGGAATAGAAGGCTAACATGCCGAGTTTCGTCCCTTCAATGCTCCTGAATTTTCTCTTCCAGCCTTCTTCTCCAGAAGACACAACAATGGGTAGGCCATTGGATCACAGTTCGGACTCCAAATCAATATGTGTTGTAAGCTGTTCCCTTGCATAGACCTCGCTTAATTGGTGGTTGGTTCTCCATCGTCGGCTTCAAACACTGCTGCTACCGCATTGACAGTTGGCAAATTATATCTTCTGTGATCGCGCTGTATTATCGACATTTAAACTTATCCTGACATCCTTCATCATCTTGTACGCACGTGCAAAAGGGTTGATATTTCTGATGTTTTTGTGAAATTTCTGTGTTGAGGATCAGAACCGTATACGTTGAAAGTGTGAAGGCAAAACAAATTCATGCACTGGTATATCCACTTCTGTCGAGAGATAACAAAAAGGAATTGGTATAACTACAAAGGCATTGATGATATGACCATTAGATTAGGCTTCCTTTATTCTTACTCAGAGCAAAAATGTTGTGTAGTGTATTTTTACATTTGAGCACCATTTGATTTACCTTAGAAATGTACATCAGTGTTAATTTACAAATAGGTACATGCTAATTATCTTACAAAATTTCACAGAATACAGAGTTATAAATATAACTATTAGGATCATTGGACAATACTTTTCCTTGCTTGGAACATGATCAAATCAAAAAGTCTGCTTTGTTTACCCGAGGCATGTAAAGAAAGCAGAGTGAACAACTGTTTGGCACGCGAGGAGTGAATAATTGTTGTCAGCTCCTACACAGAAGGCCTGATAACGGAAACGTAATACATTGTTGGCAAGGCATGTTAACAAAGCAGAGTGAACAATTGCTGTCAGTTCTGTCTCGTGTACCACTTCAGACTTTAGAGAAAGAAAGAATTGGACTAGAGCAAGAATACCTAGCCTATCAATGACTTTCCTTAATAAGCCTATTGTGGTATTAACTCCTGATAATTATAAAAATATCCCTAAACAAAGATCTAAATACAGCCTATGAATTCTGTGCACAAATTTCTATAAAGCCCATAACTTTTTTATCCAGGGGAAAAAAAATTCTCTTTTTTTTGAACAGCGTGATTTAAGAACACCTGCAACAACTTTTATTAAGATTTATCCGCATAGTAAAAAAATATCAAAGATTTTCAAGGAAACCCTATAATTTTAACAAACAATGGACCCTTAATTTTAGTTAGAAAATAAAAAGATTAGGTTGAATTTTATTCTTCTACCTCAATGATTAGATTAAATTGAGGTGGTATATGCCTCTTTCAATTACAAAGGATAGTTCTGTCGATACATACAACAGATTTTTTTTTGTATATCTGTTAAATCAAGGAACTTTAAAAGAAGCACCCACATCAGTTAGATAGCACATTAAGCTCATATCCTAATCCAGTCATTCTCAAAGCCTCTACAGACCTATTGGGTATAAAGTTTGAGAAACACTGTCCTAACCTATATTTAATGCTTATCATTGAAAATTCTATTAACTAGATAGATGCATTCTATGGAACTGATTAATTAAAATATGTAAAATATAGACTATTAGAACTTTTAAAAGTACGTACCATACATGGAGACAAAATTCTTATTCATAATATAAGCAACTCACCTTAAGATGTCTTATTTCACGTGCCTGGCGCTGAGTTGGAGTTAAATACTCCTCTTGAACTGTATGATGTGTTTGGCAATGAAGGATGTTTTTTTTATGTCCATGAGGCTGTGATGGGGTTCTTTTTGACGGTGTCATCATGTATGCATCTAACGAAAAAGCACTACAAGCGCTGCCAAAGCTTTTCAGCGAATCCAGCTCATCAGCATCATAGGGAACAGGGGTGGATATCAAAGAACCTAATTCCGAACAGCTCAAGCGTAAATTGGCGTTTTGTTGGTGCTGATAATTCTGGTCAAGATTTGGCCTACACAGATTACCTGGTCCAGCTTGTTTAATGTTTCCATTTGAACCTGTGAATTTACTGCTTGCATTTGCTTTTATCCATTTCTCTTTAGAAGATGACTGGAGAGACTGGGAACGCTGTAAATCTTTTGATCCAAGAGGCCTTGGAATGCGGCTCTTGTTACTGCCTTCATGTTCAGATAACTGCTTTTGAAGTTTCTTGTTACTCATCCTGAGTTAAATTAATAGCAGAACCTTTGAAGAAAAAACAAAACAGAAAAAAAAAATTCAGAGCCTTTCCGATCATCTAATATTGAAACATTAAATATTGAGTCATTAAAAATTCTAGTATGTACAATCATAACTAGCAAGTAATAAAAAATAACTTTTGGGCATTTTTTCACTGGTGTTTTGTGTTATATGAGCAATGCTATAATGTTTGACATCTTAATTGCTTGTGGATTTGATCTACTTATTTTATTTAAATTTATACAGTCTATCACAGACGAACCCAATTGGTTGATTAACATCCTCCCAATAGAACACCAGTAGTAATAAGATCATTGACCTAAAAAGGATGATCATAAATGAAGACAGCAAGCATGTTTCATCCCATTACTCAACCAATGTCAACAGATTGTTACTGAAGCATACAAATATTATGAAGGTTCTTTGCTCTCCTAGTCTTAATTTAATAATTTTATTATTATTTTTTTATCAAAAAAATAAATATTTGCTTTCCATTCAAATATCTTTTCTTTTTCATAAATTCATAATAAATTTAACTCTGAGAAATTCTTCTCCCTTTGATAACAGGGTTCGTACAAAGATAAAATTCCATGACTTTTCCAAAACTTTTCAAGGCAGTTCAATACATTTTTCCAAGACCATAATCTTTTATATTTTTAAGAATAATATATTCATATCTTTTTTAAATAATTATTAAGAAAACATTAAATCTGTTCAAAAAACATTTTTCCAAAACTTAAGTCAGAAATCATTGATTTTCCAAAACTTTCCAGGCCTGGAAATCTTTTTTCTATTTTCCAGGACTTTCCAGGTTTTTCATGACCTGTACAAACCCTGGATAACCACAAGTTGTTTGTTTATCCTTTAATTATTGTCCTTACCAAAATGTTATCAAAAATAAATTTAGTACATGTAAAGAGCAGCTATAAGTAAAAATAATCATTAAAAAATATATCTGAATTTTATAACAAAAATAAGTCTGCCTTATTTTGCTTTTGATAATATAGCAATGTTCTAAAAATAAATTAAAAAAAAAAAAAAGCAAAGAACAAATGTACAAAAAAAATTTGCAATAGGGACCGAGCACCAGGTTAACTAGCAGCGTGCCTAGTAGCAAAATTGAGAAAAATATAAATGACAACATGAATGATTTGTAGATCTTACGATAGCAAAATGGTAGGAAATTTAAACGGTGTTATTGAAATGCGATTTCCTAAAATCTGTTTCAATAATTATTTTCAACCATCTACACTTAAGAAAGGTGAAGATTTAAGTTTTTGTGGTCATGTCTGTAATGTATTTGAACTCTATCAGTGGAAAATGCTCCCAGGCTGTTCAATCAACACTAAAATTAAAAATTAATCATTTTTCAAATAATACTGAATTTTTTCGCTAAAATAATTTTTAAAAATAAGTATATCATGAGCTCTTGTGTCATTACATTACAAATCAGAAAACTAGTCACAAGGTCAGAAATTCCAGGAATGGATTGTTATTCGGATTTATTTTCAAAAGTTAATAAACATTTGTACCTGTATTGTAATATTATAAACAACCGTCCACCAAACATAGTGTAGCCCAATGAGAATTTACCATCAGATGATGACGAAGTAGCTCAATCAGAGGCGGGTTCTTCACCTTAGCGGCTTCGTCAGCCGGCTGACATTGGCACCAAGTGATGACATCATATCATTGTTTCAGCCTAGCGTTATTCTTGATTTTCCATCCAATGACGTCATTTTTGGGTGTCTCTACCAGCCGGCTAGCAAATCCGGCTAAGATAAAGAACCCGCCTCTGGTCATACTGAAAGCATATAGCCTATCATTTAAGTTGTTTTCTATGCTCACCACCAGAGCACACTGCTGTCTCTGATCTCTATGTACAGTCAACAACAGGAAATAATCCACACTTGAATTTTACTCTGAGTTTTACCGTTTCAATATTAATTTATTTTTAATAATTTAATATTACATTTAGAGTTAACATTATTAAGATTATTAAATTTAAATAATTATAATTAAAAAAGCCATTAAAACAACACATTAGCATGAAATGTAATATTAAGTATTAAACTTGTGTGGATATTTCCTGTTGTTGACTGTACCATTGAAATTATTGAGTGTACGTTTTGCTTATATAAATGTTTTAGTTTTTGATATCAGATCTCTTAAACATTGCAATCAACATTATCTTGTCAAGGAAAATAAATAAAAAAGTAATTTTTATTACAGTATATCATTCTTCCATTACAAATAACATTGGTCCCACAAACAGAGTTCTTTCAGTTAATATGCTTGCAAATCTCTAAAAGAATTCACATGAAGAAACTTTAGCTTAAGTTTGAAAATTTTAAAATTTCTAATATAGCGCTTAACCATTGTCTAAATTATAAACTAAAAATATTTATTTTTAAAATTGTCCAATACTTATTCAGAAATGGAATAAAAGTAGTTAATGATTTATGTAGCTAATAAATAGGTTTTCAAACTCGTAACTTTGAATTTAATCTTTGCTTAATAGTTTGGCAATTCAAAAGTAATTAAAAATAAATAAAATAAAAAATATCTATGTAGTGATATTAATGAATACCGTACAAGAAATAAAATTGTCCCTTAACAAACAGAAATAATGATGATATGAAGTAGGTTTATATCAAATTAAAAGGTTTTCGTTTCAGCCATAAAGAAATGAGACAGTAGTAAACAAGAAGTAAGAACTGCATTAATTAATGGAGGGGAAGGGGTTTTCAGTGGGAATTTTATTCATTTGAATTTTTTAATTTTCCCATCTATAATAAGATTATATTAATGAGAAAGCTAATAGGACAATCTTATCTAATATATAATACCCATTTTAATCCATTAGTTGCCTACAAAAACAGTACAGTCTCATTTTTTGTGATATTAAGACAAAAACATGAATTAACCAAGTATATTTTGTTAAAAATACAAAACATGCATGGTTAAACTGAAAATCATATAAAGAAACATCATGGATAAAAAGAGTAGCAGGCAAAAGCAAATATGAATAATAAACTATGATTTCTTAATATCATTAGCCCAATCTCTGGGCCATAAAGCTTACAGAGGTCAAAATAAGTTTTATGTCAATATGAGTTACTCAATGCTGGTTATGATCCAACCTTATACAGAATTAGTTTTGTTAACTTTTTTAAAATTAATATGCATTACTAAATATCGGGTGTTTCAAAAATAACCGGTATATTTGAAAAATCAATAAAAACTAAACGGGCAGCGATTGAAATACACTGTTTGTAATTTCGAAAGTTTGTCTGCCTGAAAATTTACTGATGTCCCAAGCATATTGCAACACACGGTGTATTTCTATCGCTGCCCGTTTAGTTTTTATTGATTTTTCAAATATACCGGTCATTTTTGAAACACCCGGTATGATCCCAGAACCCAGAGGGACTTTTTTACTGACCAAAACAATACAAGGTCCTCTTCAAGCCAGTTTTCATGGGTGTGCTACCAGCTGTTTTCCTTGACCACCCAGATAATTTAGTTGGTGAATCGTTGCATTTTTCTTAGTTTAGTTTACATAAATCTGGTCAGCCATTGAAATCAACCTGCACATATAATGGCCCTGTTATTTTAACTGAGCTTTTAATTTAAAAACTGGTGATGTATCACATACTTTATTTCAAATTTAAATATTTTTTTTTAATCTTTATTGTACTACCAATGATATTCTTCCTCTCATTGGTCTACAGGAAAGGCAGGTCAAAAATACAATTCCCTGAAGCCACGCTTTGTACAATCCCAATTACAAAGTGATGTTGAAAATACTGAAGCCACGCTTCAAATTACAAGATTAAATATAAAAAAAAAAAAAAAAAAAAAAGATAGGAAAAATTCTCTGACCTGGAGGCAAACCAGAAACTATGAGCTCTAGCTCTTCGACTCTACCAACTGGGCTACCTCGAATATTATACAGCTAAACCGTCTAAAGCCTGATGCAAATGGGGCAACAAACAGGCGACGGCGACTGAATCGGTCAAATGAAATGGTCGCTTGTGGAATGAAAATGGTTGCAACGAGCTAGTGATATATGGAGGCTACTGCTGGTTGCCATCGCCTCGATCAAGGCAGGTTTAATCCAGGCAATAAGGTTGCCTCCACCATTCTATCATGTGATTGACAACAGCCAATGAGTGTCTACCTCGGTCGTTATTAAATAACACCACTTTGGGTGAGGTGATGACGTTTCTCCTCACTGCTTCGATCGTTCTAGAAGTCGTTGCTTTCCATAGCTCTGTTATAAGATCTCGTTCCTATCGATTTCTTTTATGCTTCTCACTGTCTCGACCGGCCTCTATCTCAGTTTGCGTCCAAAATAAAATAAAACACGTTCTGAACAACTAGAACTTAAGAAAATTATTGATGCAATGTGAAAGCATAATCTTTATTTAGGCATATATAAATGGCTCAAGTTGTTGTATCAGAAAAATAAGATTTTCTTCTTTTATATTCTTTGTTCACTAATGTTTGCCAATGATCTATTAATTCGTTGAGAGCATTACAAATATGAAATTCATCACCTATGGTAATTTTCAATGTTAATTTCTCACAAGTTAGCATTACTATACATCTCACATCAAAATTAATACCCATCTTTTGAAGTTCTTTAGACATTAATAAAAGTTGGCCAGATAATAATGTGTGCCCATATTTTTCGTCTGTATTCAATGACAGCAATGAAATAATACCAGGGGAGAAAAACAAACATTCGAATTCAATTTTTTCCCCTGGTCGGTAGTTCTGAGAGACTTGGTTTACGCGTTCATCTTCTAATTCTTGCAGTGTATCTTGTTTCTTGGTTCTCTGGTAATGTTACTCTGCAATGACTGCAATATTGCCAATTTTCAACAAAATGAAATAATTTTCACAAATCGATGAATGTTTTATGGTTGGACATGAATGTTTCAATTTCACGAAGTCCTGCCAATATATTCCCCCCACAATTTTCTATGCTCAATTATTTAAACTAATTGAATTAAAAATCAGTTACTATCAGAACTTTAATGTTCTTTAAATACAATGGCCCTGGTTCGCGCTTACTCGCAATTTACGCGTCAAATGGGTATTTTTGCGAAAATTTGACTCGTGATTTTTTGACCAGTGAGTCAAAATTGACTCATTAAATTTTAATTATTATCATCGGCCATATCCTTCTCACCATATTTTAACCTCACTTCATTGTCACGTGCTATCTTATTTAATTTTTAATTAACTATAAAGGTTGTTGGTGCATGTAAAAATTTGGACGTAAAAATCTAAAATTTGAAGTTTGACTCGCAGTTTTCAGGCCGAGGAGTTAAAGTAACTCGTAGATTTTTGATCCTAGAGCAAACCCTGAATGACATTGTAGTATAGAAGAGACACGGCATTGATACACAAAATCGAGGCAGTGAGAAGAAATTCATTTTGATGCCATCACCTCATCCAAAGTGATGTTATTGAATAACGACAGTTTTCCCTGCGCTGTTCGATTGTCGCATGCCACTCAGTCGGGACCCATTTTGTACGGCAATTAGATTGGAAGGCTTCACTTGACGGACGATTGCTTATCATCAATACGGTAAAATCATACCACCATGTGTTTGTTTATTTTAATTTTAGTTTTAAGTACATGTTCATGTAAACATCGCATTATTTAAGTCAGAACATCATATCAACAATTCACAGAAAGATTACCGATCGCAATGGCAGAAAAAAAGAAGAGGAAACAGTTTTCGCTAAAGGAAAAGCTGGATACTTTAAAGGTAATGGACAAAGGCAGAAAACAGGCAGACGTTGCAAAACGATCATTACAGATTTAAAAAAAAAAATAAATCAACTGTAATATTACATGTATTCTGTATTTGTATTGAATAAAATAAACTGCTACACTTCATATATTCTTATGTTTTTCTATGCATATATGCATTGTTCATGCTGCTTGCTACCTGAACTGTCTGTTAGCCGATCATTGATTTACTATAGATTATGGGAATTTGGTTAATTAATTTTGCCCCCCCCCCCACCAATATAAAAATTATATAATTTCTTACTATACGAAATGTTTATTTTTACGTAATAAAAATAATAAATTCATTTGCAGTCTTGCATTTTTATCATCTGTCCCTGTCTTGCATTTTTTACAGGCTGCTGTCATAGGATTTCTGATGACCCAGTTGGAATACATCACAGTACACATATGACCTTGCTCTAAGATCTCAAACTGCACTTCTAGCTGTTGTCCAGAAGCAACACTTTCATTAGGATGTCTCTAAGGGTTTCCCTGGCAATAGCCACTGGTAGAATGATGAATATTATTGTAGAGGACCCACTTTTCATCGAATGTAAAGATTTGATCCAGTAATGATTCCTTATGGAGACGTTGGAGCAACTGGTCAGCAGAAATTCAAAATTTTCATGGAGGGGATCCTCCCCTCCTATGTTTGTAAATGGAGGGGAGTTGAACTGTTTGGGAGGGAGACAATAAGTTATAGGTTATACAAGTGATTTTTCAAAACATTTGAATTTAAGTTTTGTACATAAATTAAATGTGTTAAAAATAATAAAATACCAAAAAACTCAGTCATAAGATAAATGTAATAAATTCTTATATTTCAATAAACAAAAAATTAAATTTAAATGTGGTTAGTCTCCTTTTAATGGGGAAAATCGTAAAATGAAAATTTAATAAAAACAAAAAAATAAAGTCACCAATCTTGAAAAACGATGAAGAAACTTGTGAGATGGAAGAAAACTTAAACAATGTAGTCTATTGAAGATGTTGTTGATAGTAGAAATAAATTTAGTCTATTGAGGATGTAGATGAAGTCTTGTGAAGATAATGTTGATAGTAGAAAACGATAATCTTGAAGGAAGTGTTGGTTTTGAAATACAGATGAAATTTTGAAGAGGGTGATCCAAATATTTGGGATAAAATTTATATAAAACGTTTTCGAGAATATTTCTCATCATCAGTAAGATAAAACATTTTTGAATGGTGAAAATAGTTGAAATAAGAATTTAACAATAGATGTGAGGTTCTTCTGCACCATAGCTATTAACATAATGGATTGTGATCTTGCAGTACAGCATGATTGGTAAAAAATAGATAACCAACCGGTTTCGACTTTTATTCCCGCCTTCATCTATATAATCTGTTACGTTATACAAAATTAAATACCACTAAAATATATAAAAATGGATTTTAAAGTGTCTTGATATTTAGCAATCTCTGGACATGATTTTGAAGTATCATCTAAACACAATGCTAATCTCTGAGCTACACAAATTCCTATTTTTCTCTTGACGATACCGAAACGGTGACTATTGGAACTAGCGAAATTTCATTGGTTCAAAAGTTAAATCCCCTTAAAAAAAATTCACCAATAATGTTGACGACAAATTAAACCCGTAATCTAATGATTTATGGACGGAAGAGATTCGTATCCAAAACTTAGATTGTAAGATATAAAGAAAAAAAAAACGTTATCTTTAAATCTTAATAAATCATAAAAACATTTCATATGATTAAATTTCACGGGCGGGGAAACTCCCCTCCTGAAAGTTTTCTTGGGCGCGATTTTAAAATTTTGGGCGAGAATCCCGCCATCCCGCCCTGAATTTCAAGCCCTGGGTCAGGCATTGCATTTTATTGCTGCTAACAAAACCCAATGGCCATCTATCAAAGAGTTGTCTGGCTAATTCATGGCAAGATTGGGATGGATCAGCTTTAATGAGTACCTTCAGTGCATCTTTATCAGCAGCAGGCAGGTGTCCAGAGCAGGATGGGTTATCTTTGAGGGATTCATCTCCATCCTGGAATTTCAAAAACCAAAACTGAGGTCAGGGTATGTACATTTTAATTCCAGGCTTTCTCAGAAACCTTTTATAACTTTCCCAGACAAAAAAGTATGGTAGTTTCTTTGATTTCTCTAATTTTTTTACGAAATGGAACAATTTTATCTTTTTTGTCATGATAGCTTTTACAAGATGCTTTAGCTGTTTTTGCGAAACACATTTTCATGTACAACCTGGGACATGGAAGTTGTAAGGCTCAAGTCAGCTAATGGAACCTGACTTGATCTTGTGCTTTTGTTTACATCTCTCACAAAAACTCTGTAGGACTCCAGTTTATGCACTCATAGAAATCTCTCTTCAGCTTTGCAGGTGCCCTTCCCTCACCAGTAGAATTGTTAAACAGTTTGCTGCATGTTCTTTAGAATGAATGAATGAGTGAATGACAGGAACATTGCAAGGCTGTTCTTGTAACCTCGTCAGAGGTAATCTAATCTTCCGAAATAACACAACACTTTTCTTGTTCTGCCAATAATGGTTGCAGGGTGGTTCTTTTCAGAAGTTTTCTGCCTAATACGACAATATCCATCCACTCAAGAGAGCAGAAACCGTGACTCATCAGAGAAGGTTGTCAGATATGAATTTTGGGTATCTTCAAATTTGCTTAATCAAGGTTATTAAAAGGTCATCAACAGACAGCCCAACCACGACTTCCTATTTGTTGGCATAACAGATTTTTAAATTCGATAAGTAATTTGAGTGGTATAGATTTTTCGACCATACGATATTGATGATATTAGTGAAACCGAAATTGGAGGAATTGCCAACTTCCATTTTAGGGCTTCCAGCTACAGTTTGTATTGCTATGGGTTTATTTGCAACAGGAAGTTGTCAGTACCAGAGGATAGCCTCTATTCAAAGCATCAGGTATTTTCAGGTTCTTAAATTTTCATTTTATTCCAGGGTTTTTGTGTCTTATCCTTCTTCTACATTCATCATTTGTAGAGATTAAGAAAGGAAAATAGGTGCAAACCTATTCTATATATTCCTATAGAGAAAAGGAGAAGAAAAAAAAAATTTCTACTTTAAGGGGAAGGGGGATATTAAAATACATTCATGGGGAGGGGGGGGGGGAATAAGGTTGCTTAGGTGGGGGAGGAGTAAAATGTCCACTTTAGCAACGTATTTTGTGAATGATCCCTAAGCATCCCAATTTATGTGCCAAAAAAGCTGGGACCAGGGCATTTAGAAAAACTTTACCTTTATTTCTTTCTAGATGCAAGAATAAATCGAAGGAATAAATTGGTTATAATTTTTAAGTTTGTATGATCCAACTTTAGGTAACTTCTTGGATTTCTTTCGTGTTTTCAAAATGTAGATACCAAAAAGTCCCTTGAGAAAGTTTAATGTAGTTCCCAGATAGATAAATTAAGCAGAATCATTCGATCAATCGATTAAGCAGGATCAATGATTATCTTTCATGATAAAATTTAAATATTATCAACCATTTGATTAACACGAAGAAATAATCCTTAAATTTTGGGAGAAGAAACGGGTTCAAACATGACATGTTTGCTATTATAAAATAACTATTTTTCAAAATGTTATATTAAAATTTTGTTTTAATTACAAAGGCAGTTAAAAAAAAGAAAGAAAAAAATTTACATCAAGTTTAATGCATCAAAATCAAGACAACTTTTGTTTTTAAGTGGTTCTCTTCGTCTAATTCTGGCTGTCTATTTTTTTTCTCAAATAATTTATATAAAAAATCAATAGTAAACAATACAATAGAAAGCAATAATTTGTGCCATTTACCTTAGGTAAGGTATTTGAAAAAAAAATTTCCAAAGAGTTTTCATTCTATTGAGGCTGAAAAGACAATTAACTTCGCCAAGAACAATTACCAACGGTTGAATAAACAGCACAGCAACAAGCATGGAACTTTTCTGCACCAATTTAGCTACACGGTTGGGTTTTGTCTTTTTTTTTTTTTTCTTACTTCTTCGATGCTTAAATAATGCTTCACATTTCACCTCTTCTATTATAAAAACATTTCGGGAAAAAGTCTCGTTGCCTTAACTTATTACAGATAATATTTTGCTTTATCATCTCTTTATATTTCACATTATCTGAGCAAATCAATATAATATATATTAAGTCATGCCAAAATTTACACATAAAGCATTTACTTGTTTAATTTTGAAATGGGAAAACTCCATTTCACTGAAATCCCCATGGCATTATTAAAAAAATATTTCCGTTATCAAAGGCTTTTTTGGTTGTATTATTATGACAAGTGTATTTACTTCCAAGTTAAACAAATATTACAACTTCCTAAAGCAATTTTGTAGCTTAAGTGGAATAGGGCAATTATGCAGTTTAGTATTGCAAACTGGGCATCTATTTCAACATCAACTAAAACTTGAAGAAAAATATGTTTAGTAAATGCAAGCATTTAATCCATTCCCACAACTTCTATTTATCATCAGCAAGGTTAATCACAGCATGCTGTCCTTCCGACTAAGCTTAATACAGGCTCTCTTAATCTAGACAAAGAAAATTGACATCCTGGATCTGGATAAAATGAAGTACACATTAAATAAAATTGTAAATATATACAGTATTTTTTACTTTGAATTTAATTTCAAGTTTCATATGAATTTCCTGAATTAGATACTCCTCTGTAACAATAAACTGTGCAATACTGCAAAATAAATTCAATATTCCTCGTCTTGACCTATCCTGCAATGGAATCCTAAAGTCTAGGATGAAATGAATAGAAGTGTCTGACTAGAAAGGGGTAGCAGTAGTCTGGTTGGTGACAATCCAGCACCTAAAAGTGGAAGGAGAAGCTTGCGAAGGGAAGCTTGAATCTTATTGCAATGCAAATCCAATGGTGAATGGTCATTCGAGACAATGCATGAAAAGACAGGTTTTATAAGGCAGTCCCCATACGGGGACACTTAAGCTGTGTTAGTAAGCATTCATTATTTTAGTATATAGGCCTTTATACAATAGCATCAGTGCCTCCAATTTTAGGAATTTTACCCTAAACAAGCATAAAATATATCTGCTTAGGGCATTTTAGGGTAAAATGATGACATAAGTTACCTGCAATCAACGAGACTATCAAGGCACAAGAAATGTGTCGAAGCAAGATGTGACTTAATAGAAATATGATCAACAACGCAACACACATGCTGTGCTAGCATGATAATGAATTCAGGCAACATGCACTTCTTAATCATTCTAGATTCAGCTTGTATCTTCTGGCCCCTGTATGTACTAAATGAAGTTATTTAGTTTAAGAAATAGATTAACTATTTGTTCCCAAATTTGGAAAAATGATTTAGTCTTCTGTTTGTGCTGCCTTTGGCCAGTGTATCGGTTGAACGAATATTTAGTCAACTAAGCACTGCAAGCTAAAAACTAAAATGCTCGCTGCAGACTGTCTGTTCTAATGCATACATGACATGCTATTTTGTTTCAATATAACATTAACCAATACTCGTGTAAAATTTGAACCACTATGAAAATTTTATAAGAAAATATGTGGGCTGAACCCAAAACTGCAAATAATATTTTGCTGTACTGCAAATGCTTTAAAAGATTTAAGATGTGTTCTTTTTGCGTTTTGCATGTTATTTGGGGTATTTTACAGTAGAAATTAGGGCATTTTAGGATAAAGTGGTGATGCTTTTAAGGAAAGTAGAAATCTGGATTGGCAGCCCTGAATAGCATGTTTGGTCGGTCTAATTTTTCAATTTTCATTTTTCCATGGCAAAAACGGTTTAATATCGTTTTATCTCTCAAATTCATCATAAAGAAAAATTTAAATACTTTATAATGCTTTCTAATATACTTTGCATTTTTCACCTCTAATTACGAAACACCTGTTGAAAGGATGCTGCCTTGTAATAATGGGACGCTGAAATGAAACCCCACATTATATATCGTGTTTCAAATCGATTCAACTTACTGTATAAATTTGTTATAAAAATTAGGAAATGGTAAATTACAAGGGTTAACTTGATAGACAATGGGTAAGATTAATATTTCTTATAAATTTTTCGACTGGCTTTTAAAGTATAATATTCGTTATACAAAAAGTTGTAAAAAAAAAAAAAAATTATAAACTTTCAAATTTTGAATAGGATTGCATCAAAAATAAATATGCCGTTTATTTCATTTATTAATTTTCAGAATCGTGTGAAATAAGCTGTTCAATTGCTTCACTGATAATATTTCATCATGTCTTAAATTTTAGCGTTGGAAGCAAACAATCGATGATGTAACGGGAGATCTTCAAAAACATACAATACCAAACAAAACAAAGGCAAGAAGAAGAAAAAAAAACTGAATGTTCATTATATTATCAATTGCGAAAATGTAACAGCAGTTACTCTAATAATTTTATAAATTTCCCCGGATTTTAAAGCGTAGTCATGATATACCTTTATCCATACGACATACCTCCACGAAGTTTATAATAACAATACATAAGGTATACGAATATCCAGATAATACAAATAAAATCAATGATTTGTCAACATGGTGGGTGAAGGTTTAGTGTTTTACACAGAAAAAATAATATATTTACCTACGACTTAAAAATCTACATTAAATACACTGACAGACAAATCCTATTCAATGCGGTGATCGACTGAAGCATGCGTTTTCTTTCCTACCTGTTTAGTTGGCTTTCCGATCTGTCATCTGCTTTTCCATTCACGTCGATCTGTATACGGCTTCCACAAAAACAGCCGGTCAGCTGCGACGTTGACTGGCAAACAGAGGCTGGCGTTCCCACTTTAGCCGGCTGAAACGTCAATGCAGACGTACAACGAAGCGATTGCAGTTTCTTCTACTTCGCTGCTTGCACAGTGCGCAAGCGTTCCTAGCTGGCTGGTTGGCTAGCTGGCAGACTACGCTCTAGCGCTCGGTGCATTGTGGGAAGCGAGAGCAGACAATAGAGCGCAGGTGTGGTGGGAACAAACGACGCGAGATTCTCGCTTGTTGCCTGCGCTTCTCTGCTTGTTTGTTAGCAATCTGAATACGGGGTTTTAATTTTTTTTTTTTTTTTTTTTTTTTTTATTATCTTAACATCGTTATCTTAGCAACATTCATAAAGTTCCTTTTATTTTATTCAAAAATTTCGTATTCATCTGTAATTCAATTCAATTTAAGTAAAATTGCTTTATCGACAACAGCATCGATATTTCGCAATTCCGATTTAAGTCAATTTTTTATCATGTCTTCGAAAAAATAAGAGTATACGGGGTCATACTAAAAGTCATGAGGTCATTTTATCCATCTTGTGACCAAGATTACTTCGGCCTTAATTGTCATATCTAAACAATTCTCCGAATTCTTTATTTGTATTTTTTTTTTTTTTTTTTTTTTAAATGAGATAGAGGATATTCTTCTGGAGTCTCTCTCTCCCTGATGACGAGAAATTCCGTTATCTCATCTTTTTTTAACTGAGATAAGCGAAGATTATCTAACCACTTAACAAAATTTAATATTTAGAGGCAAATAAGCTTTCTCTCTTAAGAAAATCTAAAACAAATATTCCTATCCTCTATGGAATGAACGTAATCTATCATTATAAGAACGGGGAGAAAGTCCATTATTACTGAAAGGCCAGGCTAGCAATTCAGTGCGAATACGGCATAGTTTGACCTACGACAGAAAGGAAATGTCGCGTTTATATTGTTGCACTAACATACTTGGACCTTTATTAGGGCACGCCCATCTTTCTTTTGCCTGAATAGACTATAATTTTTACAAGACTCTGAATAGACAATAATTATCTCTGAAGAGACGGAATTTAATAGCACGTGTAATATACATTTGGTAGATTTAATCTTCTTTCCTTGATTAGCATATTCATATTGTTTAATAGGAATTCGAAAAAATTAAGCCAAGCTGCAAGCCACGTTTCATCCTTTTTGCGATTTCTCTTTAGTCGTGTTATTTGAGAAATATAGAAAAAATAAAAATAAACTATAAAAAACGTGCGATTAACTGAAAAAATACGACATATAAAGGTTTACACTCCAATTTCTATTTTAATCAGCATCTGTTTTAAGTTGATTTTATTGCAATGACATTCGAAACAATGTTTTATTGAAAAGAGTTCGTTGAAATGAAAATGTTGAAATATGCCTTTTTTTTACGTTTATTTTCCAACTTTTTTTTTTTTCCTTTTCATTATTTTTTTAATTTTTTTTATCTTCTTTTCTTCTGGTTTTATTAAAATATTATAAGTCTTTTATTGAGAAGTAATAATAAAAAAAATGGGTTTAAAGTGTACCATCTTATTTTAAATATTGTATTCCTTATTATGGTTTGCTATCTTTTTCAGTCTTTTATTGTAGTGATTAAGCCTCGGGATAAATAAATGTTTTCTTAAAATACCATTATATTTTATTTTTTTTAAAAAAAAAGCGAAATACTTTTTAAACGAGTACGATATTTTTTTAAATATTTTATATTAAAATATCGGGTGGCCGATAATAAAATTACTCACTTTGAGAGCCGATAACGGTTTTAGTAATGAACAGATTGTAATGATGTTTTAACATGTTCATATCAGCATAATGCGGAAACGTTTCCAATCATAAAATACGCAAATTAGTTTAAATAGATTTTTTGGCCGCTAGAGTGCATAAATTATAGGGAACGTTACATTCCAACATGATAGCGTGCCACAGACAACAGGGTTGCCAGTTCGATCTGCTCGAACGCCACTTACCATCCCCTAATATTCCACCAAATTTCTCCAGATTACACCTAATTTGTAAAGATGTTATCATTCATCATAACACCTACCCCTCCCCCCCTTTCCTCCCACACTGGATAAAAGAGTAGACCGTTTATATGAGCAAGACGGAAAACCTCACAAAAATCACAGAAAACAACACAAGTAAAGTAAAAACTCCATAATGCCCATCTTGGTTGTGTCAAAAATACAAAAAATACGTCGACATATCTATGCCACACCAATGCGAAGTAGTTAAACAAGGTGACAACCAAATTTTTACCTAGGTAACGAAGGCCCTGGTAGTTTGGAAGGATTTATATTGGCTAAGGTCGAAATTATGGCAACAGCATGTTTATTTATTTTTTTCAATTTACTTCAGTCCTGATTCCACCTAATTTCACCGAACAGGCAATTCCACCTACGTGCCCACCTAAAGTATCCAAATTCCACCTATTTGGTGGAATTCCACCTAATCTGGCAACCCTGCCAGACAACCATCTCTGTAAAACATTTCTTGTTTTCTGTTCCAATAGCGTGGCCTCCTCAATCCCCAGACCTTAATCCCTGTGACCATTGGTTATGAAGATTTCTAAAAAGCAGGGTTTATCTTACCAGTCCAACAAGTCTCTGTGACCTGAAAGACTCCATAAGAAGAGAGAGAGAGAGCTCAAATCTTACAGACAATGTGCAATTTGCCGTTTTCAATATCGTTAACCGCTTAAATTTGGTGATAGAAAAGAACGGTAGCCATATCCAGCAGATTATCCAATGAAAAATGTAAATCCCTTATTTGCATATTTTATGATCGGAAACATTTTCGAATTATACCAATATGAACATATTAAAACATCATTATAATCTGTTCATTAATAAAACCGTTATCAGCTCTCAAAGTGAGTACTTTTTTTTTTTGTATACATTGTATAAGGAAGTATTGTAATCACGAAAAATTTCGACCTCCAGATTTTCACTGATCTTCACGTTTTAGGGTCCCTAGATTACGAAAAAGTGATTTCTGGAAAATGTGTGTGTGTGTGTGTGTGTGTGTGTGTGTGTGTGTCCGCGATAGCGTCCAAACGGCTAAAGCTATCGAGACCAAACTTTAAACTTAAGATTATAATCTTCCTCGGGGGGTCTGATTACTTTTTCAGTGAAATCGGTGAACCAGAAGTATCAGTTTACTCCAGCGCCAAAATATAAATTATGAAATATCCCGTTAAACATTGCGTTTATGAAAATTTTGAAGGGATTAAAAAGTGTTCCAATTTCAATTTTAAACAACTTTTGTTAAGAAAATTTTTCAAAATTCCAACCGGAAGTACCAGTTTTACTTTTATCAAAATCCAGTGTTTTGCTAAAATAGGCGAAAGAAAATGGTATAGGAAAATTTGGAATCTATACCAAAGTGTTTGGAAGCTAATTTGAAGTAACTTTTATTCACAAAATTTCTATCGGAAGTAGCCATTTTTTCTGTATTTGGACCAGGACATTTACGTATAAGAAAGTCGGGTGACGACCACACCTCATTTTTTTTTGTCCACCCTGTATATTTAAAGCGTTAGCTCATTTGATTCAAGCTTATTAATTGTCGAAGACAAATCATGAAAAACAGTTGGAATATAAGATAAGTCATTTTGTATCTGAAAAGTTTTTTAGCTAGACAAACAGGTGAAGCTTCATCCTCATCTAAGCTGTCAATGAGATTTGACGCAAAGCAATAACATTTCCTCAGTAAAGACAGCAGCTTCTAACCATGTCCCCCGGACGAGTGACAACTGGTTGTGGAGGTAAGGGCAACTCTGGATGAATTTTTTTTTACTTGTGTATTCTTGACGGTGCCTATAAGAAGACCTTCTTTGTTGTAGAAATCAATTTGTCTATGTCTGGATAAGAAGCATTTATTTGCTTTGCAACTCTGCATAGAGCATGGGCAATGTACGAAACATGAATTGTATTTGGGTAAAACTTGTACTGCTTCTGGTGAACTTTACCGGGTATTGTATATGGCACCATTCAACACGCTTGTCATATTGAATAAAGTAAAATAAACAAAATATATAAGAAAAAATATTTTTTTATTTTTTTTTAAATATAAATCCTAACATTAGTACTGATGTTAATAGCCAAAATCCTGTGGTCCGTTTTCGAATGTTATTTAACAATTTTTTTAATGATTTTATTTATTGACAGGATAATCTCGAATTTATTAATAAATCATTATCATTTATTAATTTTGATTTTCTTTTGTACTGTTCAAGGACTGCTATTAAGTGCATTTTATTAGCAAAATACACTGTAAATAAATAAATATAAACATTCAATTTCATCTTCTTCTGAAAAAAAAATTATCCAGAGTCTGCCAAAAAAATGTATACGCTCTTTGACAGACTGCATAGGGATACTGATATTGTCACATGCGCTTTATGGAGCTAATGAAGAGGTCTTCTACCAACAGGACGGGGCAGCATCACATTGCCACATAGCCGTACGAGTTTTCTTGGATGTCAATCTGCAGGGACATTGGATTGGACGAAGAGGGCCATTTGAGTTCCCTCCACATTCGCCAGATCTTACACCTATGGACATTTTCTTGTGGGGAACTGTGAAAGATCAAGTCCATCGACATAAGCTGCGCACATTGGAGGACCTCCGGCAGGAGATTACAGCGGCATGTGCAGCGATCTCCCTCGAAATATTGACCGACATAGCTGCGGCGACCGCTTGTCGTTCCGTTATATGTCTGGCCACCAACGGCCAACATTTTGAACATCTAAAGTTACCATGAGCTTAATTGGAAACAGTACTACATGTGTGACCAGTATTTAAATGTAAAACAAACGCATAATAAATAGTTTCCGTTCCTTAAAGTGTGTATACATTTTTTGGCGGACTTTTTAGAATACAGCATCATGTACCAGTATTTGTCAGTTAAAAACTTGATAATTTTATTAACAATATTAATGTGGTACTGCATACATGTATTGACTAAATAAATTAATTGCTTATTCACTTGTGTTTACACTCAACGTAAATTCACTGTCACCCTAACGGATGTCGAATCTTTCTTTTTTTTTTTAGAAATATAAAAAATAAATAAAATAAAAAAAAAAAAGAAGAAGAAGAATGGATGATCAGGACGAACGAAGGGTATTTGTAAATCAATATTCAGATTGAGGCTACGATGATCGCAGACGACACCACTTTCAAGGTAAAAGGCAAAAGAAGTGTCCTGTAAATGATATGTGATCTCGCCGTGTATTCATTGACACATTTGAACATAAAGATTTCAGATGTTTGTAAACAAAATTGGTTACAGTGTTAAACATATTTATTAAAAGCTTAAATTTATTTTTTATTAAAATAAATTAAAATCCCGAATAATAAAAATCATATCTTTTCCCCTCTCAAGAAGATTTCTTAGTTGTTGTAATAGAAGATCAACTATATGCTGTATATGTTAATTGTTATGTTTGTGTGTTATTTTGATGTTTTAACCTCTTCCTATGAAATGCAATTCCAGAGAAACACTGTAGAAGTTACATGAAATAATTAGAAACAATAAGTCATAAATTAATTAACAACGATTTTATAGCTTAAATTAATTACAAGTTCATATTTATGGAGTTACGGTGGAATAAAAGAAAAAATAAAAATAAACGAAAGAAAAAAATGATATCTTAATTTTTTATTCAAAAAATGAAACGAAAGGTGATTCATATCTTTAGAGATAAAATTAAATTAATTTTAAAAAGATCATGTAGCATGTAGAGTTTGATGAGCAAGTTTCAATTATTTATATATCGAAATACAAATTTTAGTTTGTTCCAAAAATTTTCAAATTACAGTTTATTATAAAAAAAAAAAAAAAAAAAAAAACGCGAGCGAGCGAGAAATGAGATAGCAATATGGGATACTTAAATGATTTGCCGACACGTTTCGATAGATTACCATCATCACAGGCGATAAAAGGATACCATTTTATTACATCACGTTATACTTTATTACACTTGATAATTCAGAAAAAAAAAAGAATCTCATCTAATTCAGTGAGCAGCACTTATTTATAATTTCTCCATAAATGTTTATTAAAGTTCTATTCACTTTCATGTTTTAATGGTGATATCCTTGTGAACATTCAAAAGATTAATGCGAAATAATTACCCGGATATAAGAAACTGGCAGATAGCTTTATTGCAACTTTTTATACAGTTTGTGAATTATATAATAATGATATTGAAAAAAAATTGTAAACAGAATATCCCAAAATAAAGTCAAATTTTGGTCTTGATTTGATCAACTTTAATGAATACCATCCTGGTGACTGAACCAGTATTATACGAAAAATAAAAAAGAAAATTCTTTAACCATAGAATAAAAACAAATATAAAACCATATTACGTATATGAAACATGGGATATGTACGATGACTATGCCTTCATTCTCAATGGCAAAATTGAGACTTGCTGTCCAAATGAAGGCATAGCATTTGAAATACGAATCCGGATTTTTTTGTAGTTGAAGTTTTCCTACTATAATTAATTCTACACAGCGCCGGATCCAGTCAGTACAGGGACCCTCCAGTAGCGTGCATTAGTTTACATTACACATATATATTGTAGATACTCTTTTGAATATTAATAGAACTCGAAGTTTATAATTTCTGTCAAAAAAGTGCGGGATTCGATCGGGTCCAATCAGTTCAATCGAATTATATCCGACCCTGTTCCATGCAACAGTTCTTTCTTACTTATTAAATACTATACAAGGTAATTTTAACACGATTTCGTTGAAATTAAGTTTGGAATTAATAATTTGTAATTAATATATTAAACGTTGATTGGATTAATTAATTTGTAATAGTATACAAGGATGTGAATTAATAAATGTTGATTGTGTGGCATTATGATGGCATTTATATTTAATTAAAAGAAATTAAATGTAAAATTAAGTTAAAGAAATTTATCCAGAGTCCGCCAAAAAAAAAAAAAAAATTAAATTAAATTAAATGTAAAATTAAATTAAAAGAAATTTTGAGTTACTTGAAATTCTTTCGCGCTTATACCATTTAACTTATCTGGCCATCTTTTTTGTCCATACAAAAATTTTAACGGCCAGAATGAACCAAATCAATAGTGCAACTAAATTTTAACCAAACACGAGGCCAACCATCTTTCTCGTTGGCCTCGGCCAAACAAACATGTCGTCCTATCAAGCACTGTATCAAGTTCCGTATTTTCGTGTACACATTGAAAATTTTTGCATATGATAAGTAAAAGATAAACAGTTTACTTGGTAATCTTTGGCCTCTATCAATGACTATCTTTCCAAAACGATTAATCCCTACGAATAAAAAGATAGGCATACACAAGACGGGGAAGAGGGTGGGGGAACTTATATACACATATTTGGGTATGGTAGAAATAAGATATACACGGAGAAATTTTGCTATATTGGTATGATCCGATATAATCTTAAGCGGGACGCATTTTGTCCGAAAAATTGACTTAACTGAAGAGTATCATGCTGTGAAACATGATTTCGCACGAATTTCTTTACTGTCATGAAAATTTAACTACTATTCTTTTTTTGGATTCAAAGATTGTTGTACAACCTACTGCAGCTATTGTTCGCAACGTGTTGGGACCAAGTTTTTTAGAACAACATATGAGAAACGGTATTTTTTTAGTAAATCATCTGATGCAGCAAATCAAGAATGCTTCATAGTTTATCTGATTTTAGCAAGATATCCTCACCAGTTCGTGGATTACAAAATTTTGGTTCTGTTTCGGAAATCCTAACACTCAAAATCTCTTTTACTTGGCAAATTTTTCGTATAGCTGAAGCGGTTTCATAGAAATACAGTAGATATTCAAATATGTCTTCAAATATATCTACTGTATTTCTATGAAGATCCTGATGAAGCCGCCTCAGCTATACGAAAAATTTGCCAAGTAAAAGAGATTTTTAGCGTTAAGATTTCAGAAACAGAAGCAAAATTTTCATATGAGAGATGGCACATACGTTTTAGCCAAAACAAGGATTTAAAGCGTTCTGACCGTATTTCAATTTGTTGCTTCAATTCCACCTTCTAAGGTTGGGTTTACACTTCGACGGAATCTGCCAAGGAAGGCATCGGCGGCAAGGACTTGCGGTCAAGGGAGTGCGAATGTCGGGCGAATAAAGGATAGAAGCAGAGCGTATATTTTCACATAATAGAAGGAAAGAACCAGAACAATGCCTGGAGCGATAATAGAAAATGTAAATGCAGAACTACAAGTGAAGGTGGAATTATACATTTACTTGTGAGGAATTATTATTATTTTTATGTAAAGAAATTGTATTTTTAAGTAAAATTTATGTCACTGACAGTGGATTTGTCACGTCCCGATTTTTTGGTCGCTGTCCCGAATTTTTTTGGTGGATATCCCGCAATTTCCTCATTAAGAGTTGGTCACCCTATACATATTTGACTCCCACCCTCCCTCCCGTACATAAATGCTATAAAAATCCTATAGCTACGACCATGAACAAAAGTACAAAGAATCAAGAATGTGAATGGGATTTGGCGTTATCGCATCATTCTTGTTCGGTTCGCGTATCTGTCCATAAGTACATCCCACGCTGATTCTTCAACATGTTAAATTAGAAACATGAACTGTTTGACTCTTCGACCTGTACTGCAATAATGTTATTACCTTAAATAATTTTTTTTTTATTTCTAAAGGTAACTGCTTAACCTTTAATTATATTTCTACCATAGCCGGGCAATTTACGAATATAATGAGAAACAAACATGAAATTCATTAAATACAATTACATGTTTGGCTAGTATTAATTATTTAGATTTCTTTTTCAATGTTATTTATATTGTATTAAGTTATTTATTGGATTAAAAACATGTTTTTTTATATAAAGTTTTCTTTTGTGTAGAAACGCAAGGGTAAACCCAGAAAGCTAAGTTCAACACTCATTAGTTTCGACAGCGGAGAGTTTTTATACTATATTAATTTAAAAAGATAAAGCTTTCTTTAATAATAATACATCGTTTAATTCCAATGTTCTTTCACCAAGAAAAATTTCTGCGCACAACTCATTAGATATTAAATTTTAATGATGAAAGCCTATTATTTGCTAGAGTGTGTTTGTTGTTCATTATTTTTTTTAGGAATACCTAGATGAACATAAACACCCACGTGTTATTCGTTAATTTATTTATTTTTTTATCTTTTTCCACTTACGACGAACACGTTTATAAACAACAACGGAGTCCACAGAGGAGATCGTGCTCAGCTAGCAAATCGAATACGATTGGGCTCGCTCCGAGCCAAACAACCAACCAGGAAGCTGTTTGCGCTCCGGATGACGGGCGACTCGGTGCAGAGTCTGCTGCTGTGCCTTGTTTGCGGTATTCAATCTTCTTTTCGTTCTCCTTTTTTTTTAAAAAAAATCTCTCTCTTTTTTTTAAATAACATTTTCAGCTGGCAAAGCTACTTGAACGCGGAGCACCGTGAAATGGCAAATGCTTTTGAAGTCAAACAGGTTTTTATTTTAATCCTTTTGTCCTTTGTTTTCCACACGCTGTTCATCCCACGACGAAAGAGCAAAATGGAAATTCTTCAGCCGAAAACAGATGGCTTTTGGAATATGAGGAACAAAACTATAAATTGAAGTCATAACAATGGAAGATACTCATATGGTACGTTGTAAGACTTTGCACGGATTGAAGTGCTAATAAAGTTTTAAATAAGAAAGTACGGATTTTTCCCTCCAATGTTCTTGATGCTGCAACAAATTTAGTGAGAGCGCGGAAAATGGAAAATTTTTTCCCGTAGGTCTTTCCCCTATAAAAAGTGCGTTTCATCTTCCTATATCGCCTGATCCGCTTATAGAAATACAAAAAAAATAAAGATATTAGATGACAAATCATAATTCTTTTCAAGTTCATTTTTTTTTTTTCTTTTTTGTGGGTTAGGATTTCCTATGGTCCTTTGCTATGCCTTCAATTATTTGATCAATGGACAAATAATAACAGCAGTAAATTATGAAAAATAGAATGTGCTTAATGATTTCTCAAGTGTTGCGTGTAAATTTCGGGGCACAAATTATAAAAGAAGGAAGTGGAATTTAAATTGGATGAAGACAAACAACAACCGCATGCATCCTGAATAGAGAGCGTCTGCACGCTAAAATTAACAAGTTACTAAGGAATGAATGGAAAAAAAAATTGAATAAGAAAATTGTATTGTCTCTTAAACGTTAATCCGAATAATTAAACGCCAATATAATGTAGCGTAAACCAATGTAATTACTCAATTATTTCTTTAAAGCAAGCGAACATAAAGGCATAATGACATACTATTCCAATACTTGGTGGAGGGAATCAAGTGTGGATGGACTGATGAGCGTTAGAAAAATATCAGGAGATTTAAACGGGAAAGTAATAAAACAATAACGAGTGTATATTTATTGTGAATAGTTTCCATACCTTAGACGAAGAAATTTAATTAAAGCAATTTTGCTTCTTGTTCTTTTTTATTACATATGGAAAGTCTCTCCAACGAAAAGCAATTAGGAGTTAAGCTTCCATATCTTCAGGCTATCCGCTTTTGAAGTTTTATTTTATATTTCGATTAAAGTAGAACAATCAGTCTCTTTGTACGTTAATTATACTCTTTTGTAATATCATATATCGAATGTAACCGTGACCGTTCATGAATAGAATGGAGAGGCATCTGTGTCCTTGATATTAAAATCTTCCTTCCCTTCCACGTCATTTACTAAATTAAATACCGTACTATTAGCATCATTCTCGCAGGAGAATAAATATTTGACTCGAAATGTCAAGCAATTCAGTTTTCTCAACGGCCTGCACGCGAAGAAAATCGCCCCTGTAATAAAAAGTTCGTTTAGGTGAGCCAGGCAATTGTTTGCCAAAGACGAGGCTCTGACCGAGCGAATGATATAATGTCCACACACATTGTGAGAGAAGAAAAGAGAACCTTTCAAAAGACGGACCGGGGACTGGTTTGCTTTCAAATTACAGACGTGAAATTGCCGGTTTCACACGTGGGTGGAATTTTTCTTTTCTGTGACAGAGGTGCTAATGAGACAACTGTATCATAGTCACAATAAGGAAGTAATTGAACCTTTTCCATTTACTTCAAATGTAAGTTAGCAATTTAAAATACACACACTTGAAATTTTTTCTATAGTGTCTATTTTAAAAATGTATTTAGAGTTTGATATGATTGTGGATGGGAAATGTGGGAGAGATAGGCCAAGGACAGTCTGGTAGGATCAAGTAGAGCAGTGTTTCTTAAAAATTCCTCGCGACCCCTTTCACACTTAAAAATTCCAAAAGACCCCCGAAACATGGGTGTCCTAATATGATTTACATGCTCCATGTTCTAATATGTTTTATCGAATATTTATACCTCGAAAATTTATAAAATAATTTAAAAATTAGTCACGCATCAAACTTTCAGCGACCCTACAAAATTTTTTCGCAACCCCCACTTTAAGAAAGACTAAAATAGAGGAATACTGAGATTGTATCGTTTTGAAAGTTTGACTAAAAGGTGAACTTTTATGAAGAAAAAAATGACAGTGGAGGAAGCAAGAAATGTATGCAGAGAAAAGGATGTGGCGTCATTTATTTAGAGTGACTTTTTTCCTTCTGTGCGTTGACTATCTCCAGAAAGATTAAGGCGTGATATATTGTTGTTTGATATGATACACATATAACGAGACTTTAAGAAGTATATGCATAATGCTCAACTTCAAATTAAATATAATCCCAAAGAATTCTGGAATATAATTAATAAATTAAAAAATCCCGATGTGAAATATTTCAATAACATCATGTTTTATAATGACATGACCCTAGATAATTTAAATGATATTGCTTCTGCCTTTGCATTAAACTTTAAATCAGTTTTCAATGACTCTTCTATTAGCAATAAACATTTTGAAGATGTTTTTCCTGGGATATACCAAAGCACTACTAAAGTAGACAGTACTACTGAAATATTTTCCCAATCAGAAATCATCGATGCTATTAAAAAAGTTAGAAATACAAAATCATGTGGACTTGACAACATCCCATCATATATTTATAAAGCTTGTAGTCAGTTTTTTTCATATCCTTTTTTTCTAATCTTCAATCTTTCCTTTCAATCGGGCATCTTCCCTAATGCATGGAAGCAAAGCAAAGTAGTTCAAAAAGAAAGGTGATAGAAAAGATATAAAAAATTATCGTCCTATCTCCATTCTTAGTTTTCCTGCAAAACTTTTTGAATATTTAGTCTATCAGAAAATTTATACATTTTTATCTCCTTGTTTCTCTTCTTGTCAATATGGTTTTATTAAAGGTCGATCAACTGTCTTAAACCTCCTGGACTATGTACATTTTATTGGAGATGGTATAAGTGAAAACAAACAAGTTGATGTAATTTATATCGATCTTGAAAAAGCCTTTGATAAAGTTGATCACTTTTTACTCATAAAGAAACTGATCAATTATGATTTACAACTTCATTATATTAAATGGATTTTCTCGGATTTAACCAACAGAATTAACTACGTGAATATTTATAATATCTATTCGTCTAGTTTTATCTTCTCCTCAGGTGTTCCTCAAGGATCAATACTAGGACCTCTACTTTTTATTGCATTTATCAATGATGTCCCAGAATCAGTAAAATATTCTCAATTATTCCTTTTTTGCAGATGATATTGAAATAGGCAAAATTATTAGTACTTCTATTAACTCTCAATAATTACAACTTGATCTTCAATCGATTGAATCATGGTGTAGCGAAAATAGAATGTCAGTTAATGATAAATGTCACTATATTACTTATTCGCTTAAAAAAACTGTTCATACTTATGATTATATTTCAAACAACACGCTTCTACAACGAAAATCAAATACTAAAGATCTAGGAGTCATATTCAACTCAAAACTATCTTTCAATGACCATATTAATTTTATTGCTACTAAAGCTTACCAAACTACATATTTTATCATTAGAAATTCTCTAAGCTTTAGTAATATTAACTTTTCAGTGTTTCTTTTTAATGTTTTGGTCAGACCAATATTAGAATATGCCTCCATCATTTGGTCTCCGTCTCACGTTACATTGCAATTAGATTTAGAAAAAGTACAAAATTTCTTGCGTAACCTTTTCAAATTATTTCATCCTACATTTTTAAATAATAATAATAATAATAATAATAATAATAATAATAATAATAATAATAATAACAAGAAATTAAGCCTCCCGAGGAAGGTATAGGAAAGTAGCGGAAGCCCTGAGTTCATCTTTTTTTTTTAGCCGGCCAGGCGGCCGAGAGGGCTAAGGCGTAGACTTTCTAGTTGGTTTGTGTTTGTCCCGGGCTGCGTACAGATAAAATTTGTGCTCGCAAAATGACCTTAGTAGTCGACGCCAAAATTTCTTACTTACTTACTTTTCAAATCCGCTTATCCGTTAGGGTCGCGGGGGCAGCAGCCCTATGGAGGATCTCCAGCGATCGCGATCTTCCGCCATCAGGCGCATGTCCTCCCTGGTAATACCCAGGCGACTCGAACCCAGATTCTCCATGTAGTCTCTACCCACCGGCTTGGAAAATAACTGCCTAGGTAGACCAGTTTGCGACATCCGTATCACGTGGCCATACCAGCGCAAGTGAGATCTCTCAATGCTGAGAAGTAGCGGCCCAACACCTAGAGACTCCCTTATTGTGCTGCTGTGCACTCTATCTAGTAAGGTAACACCTGCTACACTTCTCAGAAATCTCATTTCAGCCGCTTGTACCCGCGATCGCACACTTTCGGTCATGACCATAGGTGAGAATGGAGACAAAGATAGATTTGAAGACGGAGAGCTTGGCTTTGTTACCAGCTCGCGTTTCGTTACCACGTATCGCCACAGTTCACGTCTGACACTGCTTGCTGCACCCATCCGAGCATCCAATTCTTTCTCCTGCCGTCCATCACTCGTGAATGCAATCCCGAGATACTTGAATTTCTCCACCTGTCTCAATGAGGCTCCTCTAACATGGAGAGCGCACTGAGCAGGCTGTCTTGAAAGGACCAGAACCTCAGTTTTAGCCACACTGATCTTCATCCCAGCTTCTTCACATTTGGCTGCAAACTGGTCTAGTGTATTCTGAAAGTTCGTGCGAGAAGACCCAAAGAGGACAAGGTCTTGTTGGGTTGGGGTCCCTGCTTGCAGGGGCCCCTGCCGACCGAGTCACGAGGACCAAACCGCTTGAAAGAAGCCACGATGAAACACCGTATCCCCGGTCCTGAAATTCACGACCTAGGGGTGGTTTAATCTGCAAAAACTATACACCGCTCTTATCATGGCAAGTCAAAGGTTGTGGCTGCAATTGCTTTCACTGAGAATTTTTCGAAATCTTTAATAATTAATGCATTCAAATAAGCCGTGTATGCGAATGGACGCGTGTAGCTGTGTCGCTGAAGCGATGCGTGGAGCTTCGCCCAAGCGTTTAGAACTGCAGGGAGCGTGCAGGCGTCGAGGAGGTGACTCGGGGAATGGGTCCCGGATCCACGTGGGCAGACTGTCGTATTTATAACGAGCTTAAACCGCGCTAAATAGTCCAAGAAGGGACCGTGGCCTGTGATCATTTGAATTGTTCGGGGGTGCTAGCCGATTGTATCGGTCGAAACCCTCGGCAGAAACTGGTGAACCGGTCTCCCCTTCGTGGAGTTATCCCATTCCCTTTGCCATGTTTTAAATGCTTCCCTGTACAGAGAGCCCCTAAGATGGCTGACCGCCACAATGCCGCCTTTTTTGCGGCCACATCAGCCAGCTCGTTGCCAGGGATGCCTGCATGTGATTTGATCCATCGTAGGGTTATGCTGCGTAAATCGACTGCCTGCAGTAAAGCAGTCCTGGCAGCGATGGTCTGCTCGGAGGAACCTCTGTTGCTCGTAATTGCTCTAAGAGCCGCCAACGAGTCTGACAACACCGTAGCCGACTTTCGATTGATTGAGCCACGTCAGTGCTTCCCTAATGGCCTGCACCTCTGCTTGAAAAACCGAGCAATTAGGTGCCAAGCTGAAGTTCTGTTGGTGAGCCACGGTGAAGCCTTCCAGAACAACAAAGGCTCCTCCTGTCTTACCGCCAATGTTTGACCCATCTGTGTAAATTTCAATGTCGGTGCCAGGGCTGCTGTTGCCATCACACAGTACCTCGATGCTGCGGGCCTCCCAAGGTGGTGGTTGGGAGGAGAATCCGGGTGGGGCCTCATACCCCAGAAAGCCGCTAGTGCGGTGTTCCTGGAATCTATGACGGATGAGTGCTAGAAGATGAAGAGGTGGGCAGCCATTAATGACCTGCAGGGCCTCCGTGGAGACCGTGCAGTAGGCTCTCGCCAGGGACAAAAGAAAAGGTCGCTGGGCAGTCTGGAGACGCCTCCTTGGGTGCGTGTTGATGGCCCTTTGGCCCCATATCTCCGCTCCGTGCAGCAGCATGGGGTTGATGATGCTGATCAGCAGAGCCTTGCGTGCCCTGGTAGAAAGACCCCAATATTTTCCTGCGAATATAAATATTCTGGTTCCGATCGTTGCCGCTCTTTTGCAGAGGTAGGAGATGTGGCATACCCAGCTTCCCCATGCATCCAGTATAAAACCAATGTACTTGATGGAATCAGTACACTGCACTGTTTTATTCCCTATAAGCACTGTTGCTGGTCTTTCTCGCAAGGCTCTGTACGGAGGGACATATAGGCAGCCAAATTTATCTGTATTGTAGTCCAGACCGCAGCTTGTTGCCCACCGCTCACATCGGATCCAGGCTCCGGTGAGAAGGAGTTGCAGCCGATGCACTGTGGGGGCGGACAGTACATCGCCCCCCAAGAGGACAAGGTCGTCAGCAAAGAGCAACCTCTCCACCAGGCAGTCGCCCACGCGAAAACGCTCATCGCCTCGGCTGCCCCTGTCTATCCAGTCCATAAAGATAATGCACAAGAGGGGCGACAGTACGCGCCCTTGGCGGAGTCCAACACCCACGGTGAACGGTTTTGACTTAATGCCATTTATCCAGACACACATCTCAGAGCTTTCGTACAGAGACATGATAGCAACCAGTAATTGCCCATCCACTCCATGCTCTTGCAACACTTGCCAGAGCTTCTCCCGAGGAACTCTGTCATATGCTTTTTCGAGGTCCACAAAGCAAGCGTAGACCTCTTTTGCATACTCCCAGGATTTCTCAAAGATTTGCCTTAGTGCAAAAATGTGATCCGTCGTGCTTCGGCCACGTCGGAAACCACACTGCTCCCCCGATAGTTTGGAGTCGACTATTTCCAGACTTCTCTTCTCCAGACACTTAGCGTACACTTTCCCAGGAATGCTGAGCAAAGAGATGCCTCGATAGTTGTTGCAATCTCTCTGATCTCCCTTTTTGAAGATAGGGATCACAATTCCTGTCTGCCATTGCTTAGGGGCCTGTCCAGATATCCAAGCAACCTGACACGCTGGAGTGAGCCACAGGATACCATCCTGATTTAAGGCCTTTAACATCTCGGACCGGATTTCATCATCACCTGCACCTTTGCCAGTCTTCAGGGACTTAATTGCCCATCTGACTTCTGCTTCAGTGATACTACCGTGACTATTCTCCGCTCCAAAGTGCACCTCATGTGCCTCAGTTGTTGCTGTCACCGGATTAAGAAGAGATGCAAAGTATTCCTTCCACCTATGCAACACGCTCTCCTCCGTTTTTAGAAGTCTCCCATCTAAACTCTTAATGGTTTGTGATGAAAGAGACTTCTTTCCACAGAGGCGGCGCACGGTCTGCCAGAATACGTTGTTTGCCGAACCACAGTCTGCCTCTAATTTCTCCCCGAACTTCTCCCAGGCCTTGACTTTAGCTGTTGATACTGTCTTTGCTGCTGCTTTTTGCGCCTCAGTGTACCGCACTCGACTTAGCATAAGTTGACTTATTTGCTGTTAACCAAAATTTCTAACAAAACCAATCTTCAATTTTTTTTTATTCTTGCATCTGCACTTTTTAATCCTCCCATTTTTTTCAATTAAAATAGATTTTTTCGAACCTTGTTTTTAGAAAATATAAAATAACCCTATCTTCTTTCCTTTCTTATTATTTTCGATCGAATGATATATTACAGCCTATATGTTGCCATAAATTTCTTAAGACCAAGTGATTACCACCCCCACAACTCCGACCCTATTGGGACAATTTTGTCCATTCTTTACAGTAATGTTGACCTTGCTTAGAGGAATCTGCATACCGAATTTCACTCCTTTATATGCATAAATACGTGTAGACCCTTTGGTCCCCTTTAATTTCCGCCCCCGAAACTCCGCCCCCAGTGGGCCAATCAAAACCAAATTAAATAGTGAAGGTGCACATGCCCATAGTAAGCTACTTTCTGAATTTCAACCTTCTACGTCAAAAAGTGCGGAAATTATGAAGGGGACGGACGGACAGACAGACGGACATTGTGAAAACAATAAGTAGCTTCATTCTTCCGCTACTTAATAATTTCGCTGATTTTCCACAATTCACTGCATCAAGAAATGGCTTGTAGAAAAGAACTGTGCAATGACACCAAAAACCAAATAATCCGCTTGTTAAAAGAAGGAAAAACGCAACGAGACGTTGCCAACTGTGTTGGTTGTGCTGTATCAACTGTTAACTACGTGTGGAAGAAGTTTCGAGAGACTGGTACAGTATTAAATCGCACTGGAGAGGTCGAAAACGGTGTACAAGCAAGCGCCAGGATCAGTCACTCAGGGAAATTTGCAAGAAAAACAGAAGCTGTACATCTAAGGAACTGAATAAGCAATGGAAAAAGTATAACGTGCGTGTGAGTGACAGAACAGCCAGAAATCGACTCAACGAAATCGGATACAAGTTCTGCAAAGCGAAAATTAAGCCCAAACTTACAAAACGTCACAGACAAGTACGCTTGCAGTGGGCGAAACAGCACAAGACATGGATTGAAGAAGACTGGAGTAAGGTGATATTTTCGGACGAAAGCCATATTAATCTTGGTTGTGGAGATGATAACGGTATTTTTGTTTGGAGACGGAGTGAAGAAAAGTTTCATGACCAGTGTTTAAGAGAGGGTCAAAAATTTCCATCTTATTTCATGGTTTGGGGATGTATGTCGTCGAAAGGACTGGGAAAACTAGCAATAATACGTGGAAAAGTGAATGGAGAAGTTTATGAAGAAGTGTTAGATAATTTCCTAATTCCATATGTGGAAGATCAATTCGGAGATGAGCAGATCATTTTTCAAGACGATAATGCATCTTGTCACCGCACTGCAAGAATCAAAAGTTACCTACAAAACAAGGACATTAAAACACTTCCATGGCCAGCATAGAATTTGTCACCAATAGAAAACGTGTGATGGAAATTGAAAAAATTGGTAAATGAAAAAAACCCTACAAACAAAGAAGAACTTAAAGGTGCAATTCGTAACAGTTGGGGTGAAATTAGTTCTGATTATTGCAGAAATTTGGTTCAAACTATGCCAAAGCGTATTAAAGCAGTAATACAAGCTAAAGGAGGTTCAAAACATTATTGATTTGAA
This sequence comes from Rhysida immarginata, assembly GCA_023313115.1. Lineage (NCBI taxonomy): Eukaryota > Metazoa > Arthropoda > Chilopoda > Scolopendromorpha > Scolopendridae > Rhysida > Rhysida immarginata. The sequence goes on along the minus strand of JAHWFO010005870.1, from coordinate 209,089 downwards.
GTTTTCCATAACTTATTCATTGTGTTCGAATATTTTTTTTCTAACCTAGGAGTGTTCTAATAATTTTTTCCTCGGTGGGGGTGAACTGCTGATTTTTTTAAACCATTAAATTTTATTCAAATGATCCAATTTTTCTTGTTTGCATTTAGAAATGATTAAGTAATAAAACTATATAATTATATTCTGTCTGAAGTATCGGGATTACACTTGATCATTGACTAAAATGTTTTGTTTACATTTTGCACGTTGTGTTCGAATAATTTTTGCCAGGGGTTGTACGTGTATACATGAATACGCGTAGACTTTTTGGTCCCCTCGAATTTCCATCCCCAAAATCCGACCCCAGTGGGCTAATAAAAAGGCATAAAAACGTGAGAATACCATTTTTAGATGTCTTATTATCGAATCTATTGTAGAATAAGGAATATTGCCGTAGTGTAATACCAATGGTGATCTGACCTGGAAGTATGAAATATATCTGCTGCATTCGCTCTAGATCTTTGTTATCTAAATTTTTTTCATGTTGCACCAAACCAAATAATGAAGGTGCACATGCCCATAGTAAGCTATATTCCGAATATACCTCAAAAATGCGGAAATTATGAAGGGGACGGACAGACGGACATTGCGAAATAATTCAAACTGATACGTTTGTTTTTTATTAGTAATTTATAATTTCAAAATTCTCAAAATGAATTAATTTGTTAATTGTGCTTTTTAATTTTTAAATCAAACATTTTTATTTCAATTTAAACAGTATGATTCATTATTCGTTTCCTATAGGATTTTTTTCCCTTTCCATATACAACCACTGGTCTGAATTTTATTGCTCCAGTCGCAGATGGACTGCCTTTTCGTGGGATGTTGCCATAACGTGTTCTAAAATGCCAGTGTACGACAGTAACCGAGTTTGTTTTCACTAATTTCAATAACGAGACAGAATATGCGAAATAGCTAGCTCGGGTCAATATGGTTCAATAACATATCTACTCGGGTCATTCGAACGAAAACCTGACTTGTAAAGTGAATTTTAGTATTTTTTAACTGCGTTTATCAAATTATCTGATGGATGCTATTTTAAGATTTTTTATTATTCAGTTGCAAACGTTTCAAGCAAAATGTTCTAAATATTCTTGACACTAAAAACAGAAGAAATGAGAAGCAAAGAAAGAACTACTTAAAGAAGGCAAAGCAAATTTTCAACAGCCTAAGTAGACGTTAGAATGATTAGTATATAATTAATATGTAAAGGAAAACTCCCTTAAAGGATCTAGATTTCCAGCGACAACCCATCAAAGAAGACAATAGTTTCGTCCTCCTTTTAAGAGAAAACGATTTTCCAAGCTCGCGTGATATTAATGGGACACGCAATAAGAACAAAACGATGCCAATTTCTTTTTTTTTTCTTTTCCTTTTTTTTTTAAAACAGCTTTATCTTGATTAATGAGCTGGACATTTGCTGGAAGAATTACTATTTGCTAGTGAAAACGAGGGGTTCATTAAACGGGCGCAACCCCATTGAATCAGGCGTTAATTGCTACGTGGCAGCAGATTACGAAATGGAAGCAATTTTTTGTTTTACAAATATAGATTTTTGTTCTCTAAGCAACTCTAATTTTTATTTTCACAGTACATAATTTAGCAACCTTCTTTAAAATTTCATTGGCATCTTAGGTAAAGAGACAAAAAAAGGGATGGAAGGTAAAATTCATCAATGATGTTATGTTATTTTGAATATTTGAATATTTAATACAGTATTTTTTTGCGTATTTTTTTTTTATTAAAGATTAAAATATTGGCATTTTAAAGCTCACCCTGCTAAACAAATAGATAGGAGAATCGTCTATTAAATATTAGATCTAAATATTTGTTTAATCCTGTAAACAGGAAATAAATATTTTGTATAAAAAAATACAGCTGCTTTTTCCATCAGTATAAGATTAACATCCACAATCGATTTTGGTATATTGTACAAGTTACATAAGCAAAGCATCTTTTAACTAGTTTATTAATTCATAATAACAAATCAGTATTCCTATTCTGTTATTTAATTTTGATTTAAAAATTTTCTTACTTAAAAATATCAAACTATTTAATATCTTTAATATCTATTATCGATCATTCATTTAAAACCGCGGCTATCTGAAAGAGACGATAAATTAATTAACTAATTAATTAAAGAAACACGCCAATAACGATAATGAAAGCAACATTAAGCTTTTCTGCACTTACTTTGAACCGCTTGTGGTGAACTATCGAAAGCAGAAAATGCTGTTACCTTTGCGAAAAAAGGTTTGTGGTTTGCTTGAAAAGCGTTCAATGCGCGGCAACTCTGGCAAGCTTCCAACACAGTGTCAACACGCTGTATGTCGCCCATTGTTGCCTCGATGTAAACGCACCCTTCACTTATTAGCGGCTCTTTAACATCATTCTATTGTCTTGGCAAATGATCGGAGTATCGGAATTCAATAAGCAGGCATATTTAAATTCAAGTACGTAGCGGGAAACTGTAGACAAGTTGGGTTATAAATAATACAAGTAAAGAAAATACGGAGGGTTGATTCAGATAAAATGAGACGACTTTAAACGCCGCGTATGACCTTGACGGAATGTGATTTGCATGACTTGTCCACTATTCATGGGGATTAGCTTTGTATACACTTGTTGCTGTTATTTGGGACATTTCGTGCTGAAACATGGCTTCCAAAATCACAGCTTTTTGGGAAGGGTATATGTTTGGCCTTTCCGACGCTAACTTCAGTCTTTCGTGCATTGTGGAATTATGCAAACGAAATGGTATTGTGGTATCCAAAGCTACTGTGGGTCGAATAATCAAAAAGAAAAAATTGCGACCATCTAATGAACGTGGACGAGCAAAGAAGCAGACCAGAAACAAAACGCCCACCTCAGGTGGTGCGAGAAATCCGGTCTGAAGTGCTGAAAGAAAATCCTCCCACGCAGAGATGTCTAGCCCAAAGGAAAGGTATTTCACAGGCAACAGTCTCCAGAATAATTCATGACAATCTTGGGCTGGAGCGATGTCATAAAGCGCGCGGTCACAGACTGTCAGCCAGGCACATGCAGGAACGATTCACCAACGCCAGAAAACTTTATGAAAACCATCTTGCAGGTGACCGATGGAAGTGGGTTGTCTCCTTGGATGAAGCTTGGATGTACCTCGATGACACCAACAAACCCAGGGCAATTTACTATCGCGAAAGAGGGGGCAAGGCCAGGTCCGATTTTGTCCGAAGGTGCAAGGAAAAGTTTTCAAAGGTCTTCATGGTGGTTGCCGGATATTGCTCACGTGGACTGCTCACGATTCGTCGAGTTCCTGGAAACTGTAAAATTAATGGACCACATATATCGGCAGGATTTCCCACGTCTGTACCCTGGTGAGCAATCAAAAGTTTGGATCCACATGGACAAGGCATCAAGCCACACTGCCAAGTCATCTGTGGCTTACCACAGGAAGATGGAACAGGAGACGGGCATACGAGTTATTCCCTTCTCTCATGTGCCTGTAAAATCTCCTGACGCATCACCGATGGATTTCTGTGGTTTTGGTCTCCTGAAACGACGGCTCGGAAGTCGCCGACCAAGAACCGTTGATGGGCTATGGAAAGTGTGTCAGCATGTGTGGAACGAACTTCCCATGGAGTCCCTCAAACTCAGCCTACTTCAGTGGAAATTACGGTGCCGGGCGATAGTCCAACAACGTGGTTCTCACATCGAACACAACCGATGATGGCGCCATGGTATTACACCATCGTAACAGAACTGCAAAGTCATCTCATTTTATCTGAATCAACCCTCCGTACAATTTCACATCAAAAAACTTTTACACTCTACCATGGATGTACATTTCGGGGGCTATGTCTCCTTAAAAGCGTCTTAAAAGACAGTACAGAATTTACGAAGACGAAAGAGCTGCGTTAATATTCAAAATGTGAAATGTGTATTTGCTGAATGATGACCACAGTGTGGTTGAAATGAGCATTCGATTTAAATAAAACCTTATTGTGGACAAGAGTTTTTTTTTCTTCTTATAATTGTTCATACGTATTCACAGTTGGTTTGGTTCTTCAGCATGAAAATAAACCCAGCAAAAAGGATAATACCAATTAATGATCAAGTTGAGTCTTTATACAGGGTGATTCAAATCGTGTGTAAAACAATTCAAGGGGGGTATTATAGAGATCAAGGTAAACATAAAAAGTCCTATGAACATGGGTCCGAATTTGAACGACAACTGAGATATGAACAGAAATAAAAATGCCGCCACCAAGATCAACATGTTAATAACTCAGGTTCTGTAAAGCCTAGATTAATGAAATTTGGAGGAATAACAGGGTACATAAAACCAACGAGAATTTCCGAGTTACGCAGTCAAAATTGTAACACGTGCTGGTTAGTACTCACAAGTGAACACGTGTTATGATGTTGAATGAGTAATTCGGAAACTTCTTGTTGGAATTCGATCAAACTTCTTGTACAGTATACACAGTTTTATGTACCTGTTATTCCTCCAAATGTCATTGATCTAGGCTTTACAGAACCTGAGTTTTTAACTTGTTGATCTTGGTGGCGGCATTTTTATTTCTGTTCATATCTCAGTTATCGTTCAAATTCGGACCCATGTTCATAGAACTTTTTGTGTTTACCTTGACCTCTATAATACCCCCATAAATTGTTTTACAGACGATTTGAATCACCCTGTATTATGGGCTTGAACGAAAAGAAGCTAGCTTGCCTATGATGAATGACTAGATGAAGTAATTCTATAGGTGATCTCATACCTTAAATGGATGGCATTATATAGAAATTGTCGATTCAGGAAAGTAGACACTGTTACAGGCATCAAATCTTTGCGTTATTAATACTTCTATGATGATCTGTTGTTAACCATTGATAAACAATGAAAAAATTAGAAGGAACTGTGGTTTGGAATTCTTTGTATATAAAGGAATATACACATTGATAAGCGGCTTGATGACTCGGAAAAAAGAACAGGGACAGGTATTTCAGAGATGAAACTTTACTGTCCTCCAAAGTAAGCTCCCATGGCCACAATACACTTTTGATATCGTTCGTACAACTGTTGCATGAAGTGTAAAAAATCCTCTTTCGGTACTGCTTGAAGTTCCCTCGTCACAGCCGTTTGAATATCCAGAACGTCAAGAAATCTGATCTTCGGTCGTCTATGGAATCGGATTCATCGGATCCGGCCACAATTTGCTGAACCGGGAGATCCTGGTGATAACGCGAAGCCGCACATCGCTCTAAAGGTGAAGCAATTCCTCACGCGAAAATACATTCCAGAACTTTACCATCCTCTGTAGTCTCCAGATCTGTCACCGCCGGACTTCTTCCTGTTTCCTCGTTTGAAATTAACATTGAAAGGACACAGATTTCTCGACATTGCGGATATTCAAACGGCTATGAATAGGGAACTTCAAGTAGTACCGAAAGAGGATTTTTCACATGCCAAGCAACAGTTGTAGGAACGATGTCAAAAGTGTATTGTGGCCATGAAGGCTTACTTTGAAGGACTGTAAAATAATATCTCTGAAATACTGTCCCTGTTTGTTTCTCCGAGTCATTCACCTTGTATAAGGAATACCCTAGCTCTACAATAAGACCAACTCGACATATGTGAGCATTACTGTTGGTAAGTCATTAATATTGGTAAGCATGGTGAGAACATATTTGAGAAATTGAAGCACTTCTAATAGCATTGAATACAGTTTTTATTACTTGGTTGTAAGCCACCTTTATGCGACGTAGGTTGATCTTTGATGCGCTAGCCCAAATGACAACATTATAAAAGAGGGCTAAAACAACTTTAGACTTAATAACTATGCAAATTGGTTATTTTATAATTCTATTGCCATCCCTTTGTATTATTCCTTACACGCTGATGAAGGAGGCAGACCCCCTCCACACGCACAAATATTCTTCCGTTGTGCTATATTAAACTTTTTTAATGTGGAATTGTCTTTCTTTACTTGTATCACACAGTATATGGTTATTATATTTTTTACAAATCTATATTTTTCTCAAGTTAAGTAGGCCTATACCAGCTCTACACAAAAAAAAAAGTAGACACTGTTTCGAAATTAGGGGATTCAGAGGTAACATAGGCTGAATGCTTGTTTTCGTTTTTTCTCACAATGAACATGATCATTTTGGATTTGTTTATTGTCAACAAAAAGGACAGCTCTCGGGACGCGATGAACTTGGCGTATATGTTATTGCCCTTAGTTGCTGTTAAAACTTATTACAGAATAAAGGTTAATAGAAATTGCATCAATACAATAGATTTATAACAGTGTGTATCCTCTACTTCGTTCTGATGAGCCCGAGACCTATTGTCTTTCTTTGGCTTTGGTTTTATCTCTCAAGTCAAGGCTACGAGGGAAATTAAAATTCAGCATTCACATAACCAAAACAATGAGAATAACAAATCAACAGGAGTTGGCTAAGAGAATAATGAATGCTTTACCACTGAAAATTTTTTTGTCCATTACAGCTTTTCCTTTAAGTCATTACAGCATTTGTCTTTACAAGCATTTAATAAATGCCCTCAGCCCAGGGTGGATGTTATTTCATGGATACAAACTGTTTTATTATTAGAGGAGAAACGAGTGGCTTTAAAAATACATTTCTGTTTTTTTTTTGTTTTTTTTGTGTGTCGGTTTTGATCTGGGGAAAAGTTTTTGGCATTTGGCATAAAATCCATATTTTAAAACTGTAATTTTTGTATAGTTGCCAATTAGTATGTATATTTTATTGCGATATGCCATCTCCAAACCACCAAAATAAGATTCTTTCAAAGCATAATAAATTAAATCCGGCAGTTTCATTTGAAGCGTCTGACATTTCGAAATTTTTATAATTCAATATAAAAAAGAATTCGAGCATAAAATTCAAAAATGGTTCCCAGAAGAGCTTCATTTCTGATGAAGAGACGGAGTATATTTAATTGTTCTCTCATCATTTTAGGAATCTCATTTATTTGCAAATATATTCTCGTCACCTTCACCAACAGATTAACAATGTAAGATTAAAAAGATAAGAAAGAAAAAAGAGAAAAACGAGGAAGGGAGAGAATTGAATTGGAAAGAAAAAAAATCCCCTCTTATCGTTGTGTCTTCTTTTTGTATTTTTTGTGCTCACCTATGGTTTTCACTGGGGAACAGTAATTTTTAAAGGTGAAAATTAATGGAATTGTTTTCTCTTTTTTTATGATGTTTATGATGTTTCTCAACACATCATTAAAATGTTCCGTACAATACTGCTTTCGCTATAAGAAACGCTACCGGGATCATGCGCATTGTTTACCTGAGCAAAATCAATGTTTCTAATAAACATTCTTTTTTAATATCTATATTGACTAAATACCGTAAAAGTACCTTATTCTTATGAAATTACTTAGTTACAGTAGCTGTTATAATGGTTTTATTAGATTATTTTCTTTCTTAAATTAGCACTTATTAGAATGGGGGTGCAAATGTTTAGTAATAAAAACTGGAAAGGTACCAGAGACAACTAGAAACGATTCATATCCAATATTTAAATGTGTTTAATTATGACATTATATGATAAAAAAAAGTCGAAGTAGAGTGGAAAAAATATACTTATTTACACCGTTAATCTAATTTTCAAATTTTTGTCCGAGGGTGTGCCGTGCTTTTACGTTTAATCAATAGTTTACGACGCTAATGATAGGGACGTTTTATTTCCTCGTACATGTATTTATAGTATTGCCACGAGGTTCTTGATCTTAGCTTATCAGTCAATTCGTTTACTTATTCTTAGTATGTTTAAAACTAAATCGTATGAATGATCGACTAAATTGCGATAAACAGTGGAAAGAGTGGTAATGGCATGTTTATCTACTTTAAAAAAATCACGGAGTTCTTGGAGATTAAGTAAAGACAACGATAAACGGAATACGGATAATTTACGTAGATTGCACAATTAATAAATTTTTTGCAAGAAATTTATTATTTTACTATTTTTATATTCTTAGATTATAGTTATAAATTCTGATAACTAAATAGAGACGAATTAAGATAAAATAAAATATTTGCATGAAAAAATCCTTCCTTGAAGATACTAAAACTGATTTTCCTGTTATAAGGAATTAAAGTTTGGCTAGCAAATAAGAGTGACGCTGAAGGTACGGTGTTTGATTTCCAATTCAAATCAGATACAAAACGAGGTTAAGCTCCTAACAATTTCCTGTGAAATTCAAAACTATAATTCTTTTTTTTTTTTTAATTTTTCTTTCTTTCTCTCTCGAAAAACAGCCTTTTGACGTAATGACAGTTTTACTTCCTTCCTCCTCTGGTTGAAGGAAGAAGAACTGTTAACGAAACCAAAACGACCCTTGCGTAAGAGTTTGTTGACCGATTTCTTCTGCAACGTAAAATTAAAAAGCTTTTGTTTCCATTAGAGCGCCCAGAGAAATCAATAGTTGCTGTCTGAGGTTATGTAATAAGTGAAAGAGCGTTTTGAACCGAGTACACGTAATGAAATAAAATTTCTTACGCGTTTAGTGACTCCAAAATCCTATACGATTTATAACTGAATATTTGATTTTTTATATGGTGAGATAAGGTGAAATGGTAACATTGAGACGATTAACATTGCACGAACGTCCTGTCTGTTTTGTTCAACATTTTATGACGCCGTTCTCTACTGGCGTTACAGATAATGCCGATTTCGTAAGCTTTAATCTATATTAAAAAAATATAAGAAAATTTTTTTATCTACATTTGGAAACCAACGCGAGCTTATCTTTAATAACCCTTTCTAAATGGGATTAGTTTAGAAAGGTTATTCTGATATTTTATAACATATTCCTTTTCTTCCTGTCACCTTTCTATGAATAAATTTTCGTACTTAATTTAATAAACAACAAATAAATAAATTAAACTTAATTGCAAATATTATGAAAAAAAGAGGACCCAATCAAGAGTTCTTTTAACATGTAAATCCCGTACAATCAGCATGAATTATTAATGAATATGTTTCTAAATCATGTTATTATCAGCGATCGCCTCTATTTCAAAAAAGACGCGATCGACAAACGGAGATTAAGAAACAAAAAAATAATAGTGCAAGTTACTGAATGAAATTCCTAATCACATTTTACGAACTGAAAAGGATTTCATTAGTGTTATTTTAAGGGGTGTTACACGCATCTACACAAGGCTTGCTGAAGAATAGGTTATGTAGCACGACCTAAGGCAATTTAAAAACTCAGGAATAACAATTTAATTATATATTTTATATAACCTATTTTAATCCAAGCTGATCTGGTAGTTCTATTTCAAAATTACGTTTATGCATAGAGTGAGCGATATTTTTTTCGGGCATCGGATAAAAGTTGTTTTTTTTTGGTTTATTTATTCATTTATTTTTTAAAAATTGATATTAACTTATTTCGTTGCAGAAAAAAAAATCTTTTCGATATAATCATGTTTGTTGTTATCGACAAGCGAGGAATTAATTTGCGGTTTGTGCTTGCTACTCAATTCACGAGAGATTCGTTTGTCTTCGCTCCTTTAATTGATGACTGGAAACTGCGAGATCAATGTATTAAAGGTTTCCGATGTGTTAAATTTAAAGATGCAGGTTGTGCAATACAGTCGAACCCAGTTATTACGAATCTCAGGGGAACAGATATTATGTTCGTATTATCCGGAATTCGTATTCTCAGATAATGAGAGGAAACCCCGATGATGCAGTGTTATGAATCTAGCCTCAGACCAGATTGTTAAAAATTATCGTCGTTCGTTTATTTTAGAGAAATATTTGGTTGATGAAGGTTGTTACATGAACGAATATACTTGTTTGTAATAGCATTATTCATAGAACTATACAAATTGAAAAGATCAGGTGGAACATCATTGCCTACAGATATACCACTTCGTTTCATTCAATAGTGCGTATTTTGATCAATACTTGGAAATGCCCATGCTTATACCTTGGACTAATAAGTAATGGACGTTGCACTCGCTTCTAATTCAATGCTAGATTCGTTCTCCCTACTTCGTTCCAGATGACGTAAAAGACCCGTGGCGCCACCTACATCGGCTAAGGCTGCTTCAGAGCACACGGTCTGAAAGCAACGAAAATCCATCACCACAACTCGATTTTATTGCTTTTTTTAAAATTGAAAAAAAAATTTAGATTAAGTTAAAAAAAAAAACCATGGTTGAGGAACTATGTACTGATTCAATTTGCATTGTTAATGAATGCACAGATGGTAAGGAAAATTGCAAAATTAATTTATTTATTTGAACACGTTTTAGCTTGGACTAATAAGTGACAGGATAATTGAAATTGTAATATTATTATATGTTATTTCGATTCAAATTTAAGGAATTTAAAGAATTGTTTAAAATCTTTTTATTTTATATGTAATTTTTTATATTTTTTTAATTTTAATTTTTATATATTTTAATTTTATATTTTTTAATTGTTATATATTATATTTTCCTGTTTGTTTCAATAAACAATTTTAAGTTTTAATGAAGCATTTTATTTCAATCTATTTTTTAAAAATACATAAAATAAAAATATACATACTCAGTTTAATTTTAATGTTAACAAAAAATTTGAACACGTGTTTTTACTAACAAAGAATTTAATTAACTTTTCGTTGTTTTAAATGAAATCACACTGCTCATTAAAATATTTAATATGCAGAATTTCAGGCAAGCACACAGTTATTATGGAAAAAAAACTGTATCACTGTTTGCTAGCTAAATGAGAAGAATGTGTATGCTCTCATACCCATTACAGCATATTTCAGTGATATGTGTAAACATTTTCCATTGGAAAGTAAATTTGTTTCACATTTGAAAATTGTAATAAAAAAATTCTGCTTATGCAATATTTTCAATTTAAACAAAATTGCTCATTAAATTATTTAAATTGCAGAATTTCACAAAGAGAGACCATACATGGAAAAATGCAGTATTAAAAATTATTATTAATTGAAATAAGAAATGTGTACATTTCAATTTTTTCAGTGGTTTTTATTTTACTTATTTTTTATTGCTATTACAGAACAGAGTTGCTATTAGCTTGGTAGAAATAAAACAAATAAAAGAAAATTCATTAATTTCTGTGTTAATAAAAACATGTATTCTAATTTCTTTGTTAACAATAAAATTAAATTGAATTTATACATTTTGAATTTATGTATTTTTCAAATAATAAATTGAAATAAAATGCTTCATTAAAACAAATTAAAAATTATATTTTAATTGAAAACAAACTTGCAATTAGCAATATGAAAAAATTATCGACATTTCTTTAAAATACACAAATTTCAATCAAAATAACAGATTTCATAACAGGTAACAAGGTGTACAATTGTACAATTTCAATTATCCAGTCACCGTCGAATTATTCTATTCTAAATCGCCTGAAATTAAATTAATTTTTTTTTTTTTGCAATTTTCCTTTTCCAGAAAAAATTGATTAACGATGTAATTGGAAGCTGGACATTGTGCCTAATGCATGTTATTTTTAAAACTGTGTTTTTTAATTTTAAAAAAGCAATAAAAAATAATTTATTGGGTAAATTAGCGTTGCCTTCAGGTGGTGTGTCCTGAAGCAGCCTTAGCCGATGTAGGTGGCGCCACGGGTCTTTGACGTCATCTAGAACGAAGTAGGGAGAACGCTAAATCGTCGAGTGCAACGTCCATTACTTATTAGTCCAAGCTTATACGAAGGATCATCAAAAAGTAATGTCGCGTATTTCCCCCCCCTAAAACCGTGACCGGGAAAAAAATAAACACATGTACAGTCGGGTGCATAAAGGTTTTGACCTAAGTCAAAATTATTCGGCTTCCTTACAATACTTCAATCCAATGAGGTTACTTTTCCAGGTATCTAGTCGAGTAAGTTTAAGTTGTTGCTTAAGTTGTTGCTTAACATCGGGGAAAGGTAAGTTTTAAGTTGTTGCTTAAGCATCGGGGGAAGGTAAGTTTTAAGTCATGTGCTCAACTATGTTGAAAAAAAGATTATTTTGGCTGTTCTGATGAGAATTTTTGTTTTATTAATAATAAACTAATCTATTTGGTTAATAGTGTAACATAAATGGTGCACAGTATCGATATAATTATATGCGTGATCAAGAGATAAGCAGATGCAGCGCTCGTTATGGTGTGATGCGGAAGTGATTTTCAGGTGTAAGTGGAAGCTATTTTCTTTTGACTGCTTGAAAGGTTACAAGTCTCATTTTTTGTGTATATAAAATAATCAACGACAATTATGCCAAAACCATCCGAAAATTTTTTTAAATTTATTATATAGCTAGATGGATCCCGTCAAAATTTGATGAAGAACAACCCATCTTATTATTAATCCCCATCTCTTTAACTAAAAAATAAAAAAATAAAAAAATAAAAAATTGTTAGAGCTTAAATATTTCATTATGAAAAAAGAATAAGAAATGAGTTAATATATAAACTCAAAATAGCTTTAAACTAAATTTCTCTGAAAGTATTAAACTGAGACAAAGTGTCAGCGGATAGTGATCAGTTTTTAAAGCTCTTTCTAACGATATAACATTTAACATAACATTTTCAGAGTTTTTCAGTAGTCACAAGAAAACGTCATATAATGATCAAGGCAGGATTTTCTTTCTGCAAATCTTCAGTTTATTTAATTTAAAACAATGATTGAATATTGTCTCATTACAAAATCCCTGGCTTCTGACGGATTGTCGTAACTTTCTTTGTTGGCTTCAGATGCCCATGCGCAGAAGTGCCAATTTTGCTCTTACAAAAAATGCTTTGCGTTTTAATATATAGGATTATATATTTTAATAGTAGAGAATATTACATGATTTGAAAAAGGAGGATTTTTGTAAAAGTAACGGTGGTATGCATTAGTGTATATTTTATTAAAAACTAAAATATAGAATACAGCATGCCATGATACAATTAACATGAAAAGTTTTTTAAACCCTCAAATAAACAGATCAAATTGCACACTTGGATGAAAAAAATTTAATCTGTTTATGGTGTTCTTTACATACACCGTTTAAAACTTAAACGAAGTCATAAACGCGATAATGAACAACAACAACAAAAAAAAATGTCTATCCATATCGGATTCGAACTCTGCCATTCGAGGCAGCAAATAGAGACTTTAACGATACTGTTATCAGCCGCTATCACTTATTATTGTCAGGAGAGAGCCCGTGACGAGCTCATCCCAGGCGTATACCTGCTACCTTATTTTCATTAAGAAGGGACAGGTCCATTCTAATCTGCCATGACTCTCAGTACAAGTACCTGATTTTGCAACCGATCAACATCTGCTAAGCTCAGCCCCTACGGAGCAGGTAAAAACCTTTTTGCACCCGACTGTACATTCGATAGAACAATTCAACTTTTATTTTTCCACTTAATCTCCAAGCCGATTGAGGCAATAGTCGCGTTCACAACCTCTTAACTTTTCTCGCTTTTCTCACTTTTCTTGCTTAAGTCACTTTCAGTGACGTCATTTTCAGGAAAGCGAAGTCTCAAAAGTCACTTTTCTGAAAGCGAGTGAGTAGCCACTTTCCCCTCTGCTTTTCTTACTTTTCTGGCTTTACAGCTACTAACTTCCGGTTTAGTGGTAGCCATATTGAGTCGCCGCTTCGCTCGTTTCGATGATTGCCCACCGATAAAACTTGTAATTTAAAAGCGTAAGTAACGTATTTAACGTTGTAAATTTTTTGGTTATAAATTAAGGAATAAGAAAACCATGGAGAACAATAAAAAACATTTTTCACAATCAATAAATCAATTACTATTTTTCAAACAATTTCAATATGTTCATCATGCTATTTATTGCTGACGCAGTTTTACATGCAAAAGTAACAAAAGCAGCGAAAGTGATCTTTTCACTTCCGGTTTCATTCACAATGAAAACCTACTTTCTTTGCTTTTCAAAAGCAAAGACAAAGTCACTTTCCCTTAAGTGAAAGGTATTGAATGCGACTAATGATCCCAGCAGTGGACAAGTTTTTCCACGCCCTATCGATAAAAGTCGTCCGGTTGAGCGTGGAACCAGTTGCGAACTGCCGATTTCACCTCGTCGTCGTCACGGAAATGTTGACCGGACAGTGACTTCTTCAACGGCCCGAAGATATGGTAGTCACTGGGAGCGAAGTCCGGGCTTTTTGGAAGATGAAGCAGTTTTTCCAAGTTCCATCGCTGCAACAGGTCAGTGACCCGTTAAGCTGTGTGGGGATGCGCGTTGTCGTGGTGCAGCACGATGTCCTCCATTGCAAGTCAGATCTTTTCCTGAGTATGGCCGCTCGAAGATTCCTCAATGTGCCTCTGTAGCGTTCGGAATTGACAGCGTTATGCGGTGGAAGAAACTCAAGCAGTATCGGACCACGGGAATCCCAAAAACATGTCAACATGACTTTGCCGGCTGAAAGCACAGTTTTGAACTTTTTCGTTGTGAGGGATGAGGTGTGTTTCCAAACCGCCGATTGCATCTTGGTTTCGGGCGTGAAATGGTGGACTCATGATTCATCGGACTCATGACCCAAAAACTCCTGACCCTCCTCCTGGTATCGGGTGAGATGCCGCAAACAAGCATCGAAACGAGCACCTTGATGTTCGGCCGTCAACTGTTGTGGCACCCATCTGCATGACACTTTGCGAAAGCCGAGCTGCTCGTGAACAATGACGTACGCCGTCCCTTATAAAATGTCCAACGTTGCAGCAATTTCTCTCACGGTAATCCGCTGCTCCCACAGTGGCAATGTTGCTGTCAGTCATGGATTCCCTCGTCCGGCCAGGGCGATGTTCGTCCAGCAGGTCCTCTCGTCCTTCTTTAAAAGCCTTGCATCAACGTTGTACTGTTCGGAACTGTACGATATCACCTCCGTACACCGACACAATTTCCTTTTGAATATCGACTGGTTTCAGTCCTTTTGCACAAAGAAAACGCATAACACTCCGCCGCTCAAAAGCACTGGACGATGAAATGAGAGCCGCCGTCTTGTTTGAACTGTCACATCGCTAGTGCTTGGCGGATGCACACGACACTAACAGGAAACTTTAACAATGAACCAAACTAACTTTTATATATCGCAAGTTTCTCATATCTGCTGTCATTTTCGAGAAAAAAAATACGCGACATTACCCCTCGTAAACACTGAAAGAATTTGCAAGTATGGAAGAACTCTTGCCTCCTTGTTCATTTAGGCTAAGAACCAATTCTATTGCAGGGTTATGGAAAAACACGTGTTTCCTGTCTATTTAGACTAAAAACAAATCAGAACCAAAAATACGATACAGATTTTTTTTTTTTACAATAAAAATCTCATTTTTGGTATAGTAGAACCTTGATAAATGGAATCTCAAGGGAAGAGCAAAATACTTTGATTTATAGAGATCTTCGATTTATCGAGAATAAATAAAATAAAATTCGACTTATCCAGGTTCGAATTAAAAAGTGTATATATTTATCTATTAGTGCGGACGAGAGATACAATTTATTATACAAATTATTTAGTAAGACGATTATTTGGCCCATTGGAATCGAGTACTCTTGTAAAGCCAATCAAAACGCTTATGAATGGAAAGCCCATCGGAAGTGCTTATGAAAACTGATTTATAGGGCTCAGAATTTATTTGTGTTAACTTTAATTTATAGACACTAACTTTCCTCAAAAATTCGATTTATGGAGATTCTATTACTTCGAATTATAGAGGTTTCAGGCCTGGAGTAAAAGGGAATGGGCTGACATTTCGAATTATAGAGGAATTCGATTTATCGAGGTATTTCTTCATTTTTATTCGTATTATCCAGAATTAGACTAAAAAAATTGTATTAAATGACTAATTTTATATCGAACTTGAGGTCATGGGGCCGGCACCAGAGCAAAAAAACGTATTAAACGATAACTCGCATTAACCGGATTCGTAATAACGGTGTTCGACTGTGATTTTTTTATTTTTATTTTTTTATTATTAATTAATTACAGTTGAACTTCGAATCAACGGATCCCGAAATAACGGATTCCAGAAGCAACGGACAAATTTTCAGATGGTCCAGATGGAATTTCGGCGAGTCTGCTAGTTTCAAAAACGACCGGTAGAGGCGGCTCAATCATTTGCTTACAAGCACCAGTTTACAAGCACCGCGTGGCCTTTAGTTTAACATTTACTTGCATGTTTATTAAAGTTATTTTAAGATTCATTTACTATGGTTTATGCCGCGAAAAACAATACCTCGAAACAACGGACAATTCACATCAAAGGATCACCTCTTCCGCCAATTAGTCCTTTGTTTCGAAGTTCAACTGTACTTATGTGAAAATTTCAACTGCAAAAAACAAAACAAAACACTTTTCGTTTGACCAGAGTCGCAAGAAGTATATGCTGATTTGTATTTTATATATCTTGTGCCTCGAATTTGCAATGAAACTGGCCAGTCAGTCAGTTAGTTTTCTTGTGCCTCAAAATGCCAGAACTTATAATTTCATTTTCTCTGGAATTACAGTTGGATTTGCTGACAAAAATCTTTTCAATTTTACACAAAGATGTATTACCTCTTGAAAACTTTTCAAGACCTCGTGACCTATTCTTGAAGATGGATTCTCCAGTAGAAGTAAGATTTTAGGATGAACTGTGAAAGTTTATTTTATTACGCTTTGTTTTATAACTGTACTAGCAGAGGTACCCGGCATTGCCCGGGATAATGACAGTTGTAAGTAAACAGAACAACCTGAAGAAGTTAAATAATAACTCAAATTGTTTTTCAGTAATTCTACAATCTCCTGCTGTAGACGAAGCTCCCGTTATTCGGATGTTTCCGACGCTCGGATAACTTTCAGTCTTCTCTGACCAATACTCATTCATTTCTTCGGTGGCATTTCGATAGATATGAATTAACATGTGTCCTTCGAACGATAATTCTAGAGAAAACAGTACTATTATCTCAACACTAAATCAAAATCAAAAACTTTTTTTATTAAAACAATTTTTTAACATGATTGGCCTCAAAACAAAAACGAAAAACAGTCAACAACAAGATTTGGCGACCGTCGATGAGAAGGATAATTCAGTTCCCAGTTACTGCTAAACCTTCATTGACGAAGTTATGATGAAAGTTCTTCGTGAGGATAACAGACGAACCAATGGCGAACCATCTAATTATTATTGGCACTTAATTTTTTACTAACATTGACATATTTTCTCATCTGAGGAACTTCAATTTTTTTCATGTTGCAGACCAAAACCAAAAATAAAATAATAAGCAGTTCAGAGCAATCATTCCACTTAGCTTTCGAAGCCATCCCGGCTCTCATCATCAGAGGATAATTACTGATTCAAAAACACATAACTTAACAATTGCTGGCCATATGATGTCACTACTTCGTCAATGAAAGTTTAGCAGTAAGACTTATTTTATTAATTGGGAACTGAATTAATCATTCTTATTGACGGTAGTCAAATCTTGTTGTTGACTGTTTTTTGTTTTTGTTTTGAGGCCAAAATACTTAGAATCATGTTAAAAATTGTTTTAATAAATAAGTTTTTGATTTTGATTTAATGTTGAGATCGTAGTACTGTTTTCTGATAAATGAATTTAAATCTCAACGTATAGAAGTAATTAGATTATTCTACAGCATAATATATTATGGTGTTGATTTGAAGAGTCGAGTTGATTTAGGTATGCCTTATTATCGGTTATTTCGTCAACTGTCGCCTGAGCGAAGGGACGCGGCGTTGCCCGGGATAATTCCAGTTGTAAACGGAAGAATCTCAGAAGTTAAATAATAACTCATATTGGTTTTTAGTAATTCTACAATTTCCTATAGTACACGAAGCTCCCATTGTTCAGATGTTTCCGAAGTCCGGATAACTTTTTGTCTTCTGATCATTAATTTATTAAGATGCATTTCCAACGATTATTATAGAGCATAATGCAGTATATCGGATACAGAAGGGATCATAATACTGTGCTTATTTACAAAGTGTGTAGTGGCCTTACAGTATAAGAGATGGACAAT
>JAHWFO010005870.1:140664-190640 GCA_023313115.1 Rhysida immarginata | reverse complement strand
CGATTGCAAATAATAATCAATCGCATTGCCGGAAGTGACGGCATTTCGGAGGGCGGCCCCGACTGATAGCAAAGAAAATCTCTCGCGATTTATCAAGAACGAAGTGAGAAAAATAGAAGCTATAGGGGAGAGAAGATGATTTCAAAAGTCTATATTAGTTGTATCTGATAAATTTTAGTTAGTTTTTAATTTTTATTTTTTTATTACTATTCTTTTTAATTTTAATTTTTTAATTTTTTATTTATTTTTATTTTATTTAAATTTTTGACATAGCATTTTATTAATCCGTTTTCCTGTTGATCTACTTTGACGTGTACCGCTATGAATACATCGATAATTAATTTCGTAGAACGGTAGGTCGGTAGCTCGAGGGAATTGCTGGGAAGCCAAAGCCGCCTTTTACAAAGTCTTGGAAACGGCCATGGTGCCACTTTATTCTAAATTACGAGCCGTAAATCAAAGACGCCCAACCAACGCATTCCCTAAATTAAGCAATTAATATAATCGAATGCAGGGTTCCCACAGAAAATCTGTATCTCATTTCCCTGACCAAATCGTAATTATTTTTTTAAAACACGTCTCCACAAAAGCTTTTCAGACACAACTATTATATTACGTTATTTTATTACATATCGAAGCTTACATAATTTGCTTTACAGAATACTCTTTTTTATTTAGTTCACGTAATTTATCTGATATAGCTTCCTCTTCTTGTTGGGCACACAGTCTAATCTTCTTCTTTTTACTTTCTAGTTTCTTCATTTCTTCATCAATCGCCCTCTTTTCCGATTTTCTTTTAAAATCTTCAGCATTCAACTGACGTTTTTCTTCCAAGTAGGACTGGTAGCGCCGACGTGCAGACCAGACTGACTGAAGCATTCTTCGATTTATAGTCACATTGTGTATGCCTCCAAAATACTGAATAGCATCGTGCACTTGTCTTTGGGATATGAGAGAAATCTCATGTTGGTTTTCCACAACCAAAGTTTTATTTATGGAAAACCCACTTTCCACAGCTGCATTACCGTGTGATAATATGAGGCACAATTTCACTACATGCCAGAGCTCAGAATATTTAGTCTTGTTCAAAATATTCGCAAAGAACGCATCCAGTCTCATATTCACCGTATCGTCACTGATATACTCTTGAAAATATTCTCCTAAAACTCCTGTCGAGTCGAGGCAAAGAGACGAGTATTGTAGCTTAGCCCTTTCGGCAACGTTTTCGGTAATCCTATTGCAATCATGTAGTGCTTGAAAAACTATTTTAATCCTGCTTTGACCCAGTTGTGGATTTGTGATGATGAGATTGGGATCAAAACACGTTATGCCTCTTACAATTTTGTATTTTAGAGGACTTTTCTCAACGATCTTTTGAATGGTGGTAATAAGAAATCGCTGGCAGTCATACCTGAAACCAATAATTTCTCTTTCTGAAGATTTCACAATTTCTTTGAGGCACTTTTCAGTGCAGAAGCCAACATCCAACTTCCTTACATCTACTAGTATTTCCTTATTATTTAAGTCTATCATGACAAGCTTTGCAGGAGTGTCTGAAGCCATCATCACATCCGGTTTTACACATCGATTTAGTAGACCCCTGAGGAGATCATGAAGACTGGAGTACAAAAATGGAGCAAGTGGTTCTGGACTCTGAAATTTTCTAAGAAAGGGTTCACAATGGGAGGCAACTGTTTTAAAACATCCTAATTTACACTTCATAAACACATCTTGGGTTGCTGTAGTAACATTTTTACATGGCTTCGTTTGATTTAAATTAGTACTTAAAACAAACTCTTTAAGATTGTCAAATATTTTCAAAGCTCTTTCTAGGCAAGCTACACTAAATGTAGAATTTTTTTTTAAGAATTTAGTGTTTTTGTGCTGATAGACTTTGAACAATACAAAGCATGTTGTTTAAACAATATCTCGCGGCACATCGTTGATTTCTGGCCATTTTTAAATTCAGCTTGCATTTATAAGCCTATCCAGGAATAAATGACATGTGCTCTTGGTCTAACACTTCCGTTATTAAACCGAAACTAAAAGTCAGATTTCTGAAATGAAAACAGTTTATGACATAAAATTGCCCGTGACGTCGCATTGACGTCATAAAAGAGGCTGCCATCTGGTGTAGAAGGATAACTATAAAAAAAAAGGCTGTTATACATATGCGCAAACAAATCTGCGCATTACATCAAACAACAATGGTTGTCATATCTCGTTAGCACGGTCTATAGATATTCATGGTCATCGAGCTTCGGCCATTTTCCATTGTTTCGAGAAGCTAAAGAAAACAGATCGCGCCAGGTCAACACCACCTAGACAGAAGGCCTGCGCACAGAAACTGTATACATTGTTACGTCATCATCAAACGGCCAAATTTAGAGCTTATTATTGGAGGAAATACGATTAACAATAGCCGCTTTTGTGTGATGTAACAATGAATGACGTTTCTGTGCGCAGGCCTTCTGTCTAGGTGGTGTTGGCCAGGTGCCGCTTAGATCGCACCAGGGCCGACCGTGATCTGCGATAGAGGTTTTTCATTGAAACTGAAAATGAAAGTAAAGTTTCTGTCTGTCGATAGGGCGGCACTGCAGGCGTTTTTGGGCCGATTGTACACGCAGCGCCACTTTTCAAAAGAGTTCCCGCCCTATTGGGAGCTAGAAACTTTAGCTTCATTTTAACAATGGAGCTCGATGACCATGAATATCTATAGACCGTCCTCTTTATATTAAGGATCTCTGGTATAAATGATAGACTCCGAATCGTATTGTTAATATCGCCACTAATGTGAAGCAAATTGAAGCCATGATAGTCTGGGCAGGAGTGAGCCGTGGAGTAGTTATCTGTCCGGCTGCTTTGTTTTTGACGATTTTGGACCCGATGAATAATTAATTTAAAACTATTCCTCAAAGTTGTTCTGCGTACTACTGTACAAACAGACACGAAAAAGGATCAGGAATCATTTTCCATAAGCATAAATCAAAAATACTTAATTGAAATGAAAATACGTAACTGAAAGATGATCGAAACGAAATTGAAATTGAAGTCATGATCGAAAAATGGTTTATAAAATATAATAAAATACTTCAAATACAAAGTTAACGAAAAGATAAACTTATCAGCTACCCTCATGTTTTTCTTTTATTTTGCATCATCTTCACTCACTTTTAGCCATGACAGTTCTGGGCGGCGGAGCTTCCCAATTTGCTTCAAGTAACAACAAGAGCTTCCCAATAACGTCATTGCTCTTATTAATATGCCCTGCCATCATCATGAATATCGATTTATTATCGATAATTATTATTTTTTCTCAATCTAAGGTAGACAGCGACCTTCCTCTTGCTTTGAAGATCAAGTGTGCAAAATTTCATCAAGTCGGAATTAAACTGTAGATTTGTATAAGAAAGAAACGAACAAACACTCTTCTTGTTTTAATGTAAATAATTTGAAAATCTTGGTATACAGATATTTATGTGATTATTTCTTAAAATTTTCTTATGATTAAATTAGAGTTTATGATTTTAAATAAGAAAGAAGAGATTTGCAGCTTGAATATTTGATTGATTGTGAGGATATGCAATTCACCAAATAGATGCGAGATGGAGGATGATTTCGGCGTATTGGATAAAATTCTCAGAAACCATTTTTGAGAAATTTAATTGAAGTTAGAATATTTTCATCTAAATTGTTTACGATCTTTGATTTCCGCAACGTATTTGTGATCATAAATATTATTATAAACAAATTATATTTATCTGGCTAATAAACAAAAAACAGCATTCATATACTATATCTTTTGTGTTTTATTATTATTTTCACTGTTTGTATGGTATTTGCGTCATAAACATCATAAACAGATGTTTCCAAAAGGAACTAATAACAAGGGGAAATACAAGGACAAAATATTTTATTGGAACGAAATACTTGCTACAGATTTCCAGAAAATAATTATTTGTACGAATTATTTCGATAGAATATACTGATAATCACAAATAGGATCAAAAGTTATATGGTTAATGCATTGATTATTATAAATGCCATTATTTGTTATTCAAAGTTGGGTGGAGAAAATATGTCATGTCTCGTGTAAGCCATTTAAAACGTATTTCATGAAAGCTTATTAGAACTAAAATATTTTACTGAATCATTAATTGCGTTCACCAAAATTATCAAGATTAATATAAAAAGAGATTTATATTTTTAAAGAGAAAATAAAAAAGAATGTACTCCCAAATGCTTTTTCCTTAAACTTCATGATTGTTCGTTTTGTAATTTTCGTGGTTTTCATAAGAGAGAAGGAAGATAAATGCAAATTAATCATTTTTTTTTCTAATCTTAGGAAAATTTTAATTACTTTTAATGCGATGCGAATGAAAGAAGCTGGCAAAGTGAATTTTAAATTAGCCGTTTTAATTAATCAATTAAAAATGCATTCATAAATACGATGTTCTCTAATTAAAAATAATTTTTCGATTCGTGTATAAGAACGAAGTTTGGTTTCCATTAAAGTTTTTATGAGTGTAACTTTCACTTCAAAGTGTTCTTCGTTTTCGTTTCGTTCTATTAAAAACTGGTGTCGGTTAGGCTAGAAACATAATTAAGTTTTTCTAGATCACTTAACATCGAGATCTCTTCCGAATATGCCAAGGTTGAAATTTTCAGTCCAAGAGTTCAAAGCGTTCTTAACATTTTTTCTTCTCCTCAGAAGAGATTAAATTAAACAAATTTTTATTTCTATCCCAAATCAAATGATCCTCAACCGTCACCGTAAACTTGACGGTTTCTAGGTTAGTGTATTTTCTTTCGATCAAACTAATAAAATTATTACCATTTTGGACTTGTTTGGAAGATTAATGGATTTTAAGAAAAAGAATTAATCGTCATGGTAATTTAGCATTTAAAAGGAAGTAAAACAGCTATCGAGAATTTTTTAAAGACCTTAATTTTGAAAATTCTGTTGATTTTGAAGTTTTATTATTTTATCAATGATTGTCGAATCTTATTCGCCTTACAATAATTATCCAAATATCAAAAACTCATGCGTGCTTTCAAATTCCTAGATTCCGTCCACCTTTTGGAGGGAAAAAGGGGAAAATTCTCATAGAGCGTAAATTCTAAGCGCTTTTAAAGAGAAAAATTGACGTTCCGAAAGAACAAAATTCACCGTTACATTAACTACTTTTCCCCTTCAGTGATGTTCATTTAAAGAGGTTAATTTTGCAAAACTGATCATTTCTACATGTGGCTGCGAGATCTGACCTTTGCCCTCGGTGCAATGAGGAGACTTTCAAAGGGTTGTGATCCGGTTTTACTTGGGTTAGCACAAACGACCTATGAAGCAGAAATCTGATCTCTGTCTCAAGGTATTCCCACAGAAGAGAGAATGGACGATCGCCTTTCAAGTGATCTGAACCACCTGGTCATATCCGTTTCAGGGGCTGCTTTTCAATTTCGTCCCCAAGAAGACTGCCTGTCGAGTTCCACCCCACTACCATATCTACCACATGAAGCGTTATGTTTAGTGAATTGCAGAATTTTTGAGAAAGGATTTCTTTTTCATTTTGAGGATCAATATAAAATAAATGCTAGGCAGAAAAATGTTTAAAAAACTATATTTTAAAATAATTTTAAAAAAATTAAGAATTCCTATATTATCGCACAAAATATAATCTTCCATTTTTAATTTTCAGAGAAATAAAAACACAGCCAGTTCAAAATTAAAACTTACTTGATTCCAGTCAAAATAAGAAGTGAGGATTTGAAAATCTATGACGTTTGTTTTCTAAAAATAAAAAAGCAGTGTAGTTCTACCAATTCAAATAGGATTAGAGAGCTTTTTAAAATTAGTCACTGAGAGCACGAAACAGGATATTTTTTGGATTAATCCCTATTTTTCTACAATAATCCTATTATTACTTCACAGAGATTAGACTATCATGTGTGGCTACTGTACACGACAAGAGCTTGATAATAATGTTTCCAATATATAATTTTGTTGTATAAGCTTTTTGCTCCCCCCCCCTCTATAAATTGAATTTTCACAAGGAGCTGATTATAAGCTTAATATCTGTTCTGTTGTTATGGAAATACACAGGCTGTTCCAGGAAATCTTCTTCCATCCACTTTATTCAAAGGGTAGTAGAACTATAATAGGCGTTTCAATTTTTTTTTGTAAATACGTCTTTATTATGGGTTAGGTTAAAATACACTTTTATTATTATTATCCCCACCCCCTTTATGCAATGTCATTTCGCCCCTAACCTTTTTTCCTATGAAGACAGAGAACCTATTTCCTATTGTTGAGTTATAAAGCGTCGTAAAACTCTTCCAAGCTTATGGATGATCTGAAGCAAAGCATTCAAGATGCAATCGCAATTGTTACGCAAGAGATGCTGGAAGACGTCGAAAAGTCAATTGAAACACGAGCTCAAATTTGTGAGGTTTCTGAAGAACATGTGGAGCATCTTGTTGGTTAGTCCTGTAATTACTTCTGTAATTAGTCATGTAGTAAAGATGGTGCTATCTATGAGGAATTGTCGTTTTTATTTTGAATTTTGTTTAGATACACGAACTTCACATTAATTTTGTCAAATAAAAGGAACCTGACGGCTTCCCTGCAATTTAAGCTCTACGTGATGAAATTCATTCAATATGGACTATAATTGTGTATTCAATTTGGTCTTATAATAATGTATCGTTTTTGTCGATGGATTCAGCTAATTGGACGATTGAAATTAAATCTCTATCTTCAATAGGGGAAAAGTTAGGGATGGAAAGATATTGCATAAAGGGCATGGATATAATAATGAATGTGTATTTCAACTCACCTATACAAAAGACCTAATTACAAATGCCTAACTATATACTGCCCGTCCTACCAAATCTGTTTTATTTTGAAGAAATTAATTTGATACATCAATCCTCATGATCCTTGATGCCACATATACGAGGGGCGGTCAAAAAGTTCCCAGAATGTCAGTATAGCACTCTAATGGTAGGACATACCGCACGCTTACCTAATCCAACACCTCCTAGAAAGAAAGCCTGTGCACTGAAAATTCATACATTGCACAGAAAGTCTGTGCACTGATGATGTAACAATGTATGAATTTTCAGTGCACAGCTTTCTTTTTAGGAGGTGTTGCCTAATCTCCTTCAAAGTAGCACCCTTGCGAACACGCATACTTGCTCCATTGAATCTGCCATTCTTGGAAGCATCGGTGGAAGGCTTCGTTGGAATTTTCCGGAGCTCGGCTGTCGCATTCGACTTGATATCCTCCTTGGTTGCAAAACGTGTCCCCTTGAGGCCCATTTTCAGTGGCGGGAACAGGCAAGAGTCACTAGGAGCGAGATCCGGAGAGAAGGGTGATGGATGACAGGAATGTTTTTGTTAGCCAGGAATTGCTGCACAACAAAGAATTATGGCTTGGTGCGTTATCGTGATGCAGAAACCACTGTTTCTGCTATTTGTCGTGCCGCTTTCTCCGAACCGCATCGCGCAATCTCCGCAAAACTTGCACGTAGAAATGGCACACAGTTTGAATTGCGGTATTGCGACAAACGATCAATACTTCCGTCTAGTTCAAACGGAAAAGTAATGAAACGGCACACTGAAACATGTCAAGCTTTATTGCGTCTGCAAGCAGAAATGCTGTTCTTCCTTCCACAAAAGGAATTCCGGGAACTTTTTGACTGTCCCTCGTATTTTATTCACGTACATTATTTTATGTAGGCGTATATCAGGGATCCATTAATTTGATAAATATGAGAAAGACGACACGCAGAAAAACAAAGTTTATAATGAAGCTTCTAGTGAATAGCAGCCTATTGAGTATTACGTATGTCATACCACTGTTCCAAGGCAATACCTACAGATGGTAGAGGACGGTAATATTCTGAGATAGGAGCAATGGCAGAAATGCATTTCTCACAACTCGGGCCGTTTGCGCGACATTTTCAAAACCTTGCATTTTGCGAGCTTTTGATAGCTCGACCAGGTCGAATAATTTGGAAATTCGCAAAGCATAAGAACACGTTACAACCACTAGCGTAACTAGAAACGTGAAGGCCCCTGGCTAGAAACTTTTATTGCCCTTATCTTCGGTTTAAACTGGCGTGGGCCCCCTTTCTTCGGGCCAAACTGGCGTGGACTCCTGGGCATTTGCCAGTCTAGCCACCCTATAGTTACGCCCCTGGTTACAACTCAAACAGCAATAACTCACAAAGAAATGCGCCTACGATTAGAAACTTGGCAGAACAGTAGCTGAAAGGTGCACCAAGAGGCATCTAGCGGTAGAACTTCGTACTGTTTTTGGTTTGGGCGGCATATTCATATTCTCTTAATCGTACGATTGACTCGGATAGTTTTATGATGCAACGAATTTTGAAAATTGGACATACATAAAATAACCAGGGTTACTTTACACATTTGCGGGTAACTTTGCACGAGATTAACGCAAACATTTGCTGCTCTTATTTTGTGTTGAATGAGTTTTGGTTTACAATAAGATTGAATTAAAGTGTTAAATACAAAGTCATTCAACACAAAATAAGTTCTTTGAGAGCAGCAGATGTTTGCATCCCTAATATTTAATACGTAAGAATAGATTCGGTAGTTGATGGAAAATCTTTTATGTCCGTGAAAACTAGTGTTTGTATAGAATATTGCAATACCATGATATTCCTAAGAGATTACAGTTTCAGATCAATACTACAAAATATTCTCTTGTGAAGCCTCCAAGACTTGCATTAACAACTGGTCTACGTCATGCAATCGAATCAGATGTTTCCTGAGGAATTGCCTGTTAGGCTCCTTGTATGGGCTAGTCGCTGTGTGTCCCTATCCCATAGAAGTTCAGTGGGCGACTTGTTTAGCGAACGTGCAGGGAGACAGAGGTATCTGTCAAGCTGCGAACAATGTTTGTGGCAACGTTTGGTTAGGCATTGTTCTGCGCTGAAGAAAGTTCTACAACTCTGCGGTTGCTATTGAGAGACCATAGTATCTCAGATCAATAGCCAGTGTCACTCCACATCACCCACCGCCAGACATGGATAAGAGCTCTCATCATGATTCCCTCTAATATTTCAGAGGGCACTGCTGATAGCAAATTCTCGGATAATAGAATACATCGGCTTTTAGATTCAGTTTTCGTTTCTGGATTGTTGACTAATTGGACGAATTTTATTCTCCGTAAGTTGTCAGGTATGTATGGAGGGTTGTTTCATGTTTATGGTGATGAGAATCCACTTACTATAGGTCTACTGGAACACATTTCTCCACCACCTATTGTGCTTTATGTGATGGTCCATTTTTCTAGCAATTATTCGATATCTTAGTTTCCACTGTAAGGAGCTTCTACGGAAACAACGAGATCAATTCTGTTCCACTCTTTTTGACAGGCTTTCCATAATCCAGAAAGTGTTCTCGAATGTCGTACACAAAGAGCTCTTTTAAGGAGACCGAACACAAAAATCCATGGGAGAGGCATCGGGTAACTTGACAAGAATGTCTGAGAATGAGATGACCTTAATCCCAGTTTCCTGTTCCTGATAGTGGGAGGATTTAGCTGTGTGTCTGGATGCTTATCCTGGTGGATGCAAACGTCCTTCGCCCTTCGACCATGTATAACCGTTATGTGTTCCAAAACATTTTCCTGGTAGTACATAGCATTTACCTTTGCTTTACATCCCACCTTTTTTGGTGCTCAGACCATTGCAGCTGTACCCAGCAACCATCATGAATCCTTTCGGAAAACACTACTTGCATTGATGCACCCACACAGATCGAGTATCACCCTATTGTCGATAAAAAAAAATTGTTCGTGTCTTGCCATCTCCCGATAAACAGACCCAAGCCTCATCTAAGGTGTTCTTCCTTTTGTCGCCTGCCAAATAGCGTTCAAACAGTTTTCTGCTGTTGCTTCGCCTTTTTGTAATGTAAATTGGCAACGAAGCGTGAAATCGGGCCTTATGATGGCGTTCTAATTTCAAATTTTGACAAAAAATACTGTTTCCGATGCAACAGAAGTTCGATTCTTGCTTGCAAATGCCCCGTTGTGTTGGCGGACTTGCAAATGGCCGGTTGTGTTTAGCCTCTTCCCTGTTCGAATGTTAGCCTTAGTACGGGAAGAACGGGGTGCCCTTTTCGTTCAGCAGTGCTACACTGTTGATTGTTTGGATCCGTTTGTCTTATACCTTGGAAATAATGAAACCTTTTCCTTTATATTGTTCTATTATTCTGGAATACGACGTAGCCCTTCCAAAACGATTCAATTCCTTTGAGGGCATTTTGGCAGCAAAACGGAATGAAAAGTTCCATTGTGACCGAATGCTGGTATAAAATTTCACGAGCTTCGTGCATTTCAAACCTACCTTATGACGTTTTAACAATCGTCACCATATAGATGAAACAATCCTCCTCCGTAAAATGAGAATGAACTGAGCAAACTTTTGCATTTGTGCAATATATTAACAATTTATATCGTAGTAGTGATCTTTTTTTTCGGCAGAGATCTTTTGTTTTGAAAATATTAGTAGTTTATTTCAAATTTCTTTAGATGAATCGTGATTTCTTTCTTGAGATATTTCAAAGGTTCTATATTTGCATTAGTGGCATTTACTCTTTTTTTTAATTTATAAATTTTTTGAATCCAAGGAAATTAACAAATACAGTTAATGTAAAAATTTGTTAGAAGAGAATAGGAGCAACAAGGCGTAATTAGAATTAATTGACAATCTCCGTGTAAGAAATTGTTTGCATTCATTAACGTTCACACAAGGATCTAAGTACTATTTTTATATATTAACTTTTGTTTTTCCGGTATTGATAAATTTTATTAAAGCGTATCGAATTGGCAAAAGAAAAAAAAATTCATAGCAGCCCACATTTTCAACACGACCTTTTGATTAATAGTTTATAGAACCTGATCTGCCAAAATAGCTCCTATCATCCGTAAAAAAGGAATTTTTTACATTCCAACCCACCCTTCAAACAGCTGGTCTCTCACAAATATCTTAAGATAATTACACAAATGAAAACCTTTATGCATCGAGAATTGAAATATCAAAGGAGGAGGCAAAAGCAACTGCTTCTCATTAAAGCTGAACTAAAATAACACATGTTCGTTCATCCAAACATATCGTCAGCATAAGCATGACCAGCAGATTTTCATTAATATTTTTCTTAATTTAAATGTTCAATCAAGAAGCTTCACGAATAGAGTTATTAAATTTCATTTTTTTAAATGTCAGTTTTTATTATATTTTTTAATCTTTTCCCCCCTAATCCTCTATAGGCTTTACACGGATCTTTTAATGTCAAGAATGACATTAGAATGTAAAGCGACATCTTTATAGCGTTTAAAATGTCAAAGTCTGTATTAATGCAAAGAAGGCGTCATTCCGTTTGAAATGTACGATTATTACTACTGTCACATTTAATATATATGAATTCTCTTGCATTTTATTCAAGCTAAATATAGGACGTAATTTTCTTCCTACGTTATGTCCTGCCTACGTCATGATTTAAAAAGAGCTATTCACTTGTTACGTATGCATTATTCATTTATGTTAAACTTCAATTGACAGAGAGTTGTCTCTAAATTTATTTACGATATATTAACCTAAAATAATTACACCAACTTAAATGATGGATTATTTCATACAGAATAATCTCGTTATTGTCAATGAAATTTTTAGACAAGAGGCTCACATTTTTATAAATTATAAAAAAAAGTTTAACCAGTAAGAAATCTTTAAGAGATTTTTGACTTAATATTTCAGTATAAAGAATAATGTCAAACGGTGCCCAAGAAGAAAAAAAAAATAATAAAGACGACGAATCCAATAATCGATTGGCCTTGTCTTCATCCTATAGGGTCTAAAATAGGACTCTTCCAAAATCGATTTTTGAAGACATTTTCAACCCTCGGATATTATGGTATTATTGTTTAAACAAGATCGATCCCACATCTAATATAATCAATTTAAAAGGTCCCTTG
Source organism: Rhysida immarginata (assembly GCA_023313115.1). Classification (NCBI taxonomy): domain Eukaryota; kingdom Metazoa; phylum Arthropoda; class Chilopoda; order Scolopendromorpha; family Scolopendridae; genus Rhysida; species Rhysida immarginata. The sequence goes on along the minus strand of JAHWFO010005870.1, from coordinate 178,635 downwards.
GATTAATTTAAAGGCGTGGTTACTCAGGCTCGCAACATCTTTATCTCTCACATTTTTTAACGATTTTAGAAAAACCAGTTTCTTAACTCTACAGGAATAAGATCATCTTGCAGTGGAACTAAACCAATTTGTTTTAGGATTAAAAATTCATTAGATTAATGGCTGGATTCGGTAATTTCCACATCCGAAATTCTGCAATCTAATCGAAAACCAACAGCAATAAAAAGAAAGAAGATTAATTGAACTCTCTTAATTGGTGCAGTTGTGTAAAATGAAAATAACTTTTTAAACCGCGGAATTACCTATCATTGTAATTTACGCAATCTTACGAACTCTCATTGAGATAGTACGAACGCCTTATCATGCTTTAAGCAACTTTATTTGCTTATACTCCGTGCTCGTTGGATTTTTGCTCATTATTTCAGTGAGAAAACAATAAAAAAAACTTGAAAAATTCTATATGCATACCTGCGTCGGAGGGTAGGATTAGTCTATCTATAAAATTTAATATTATAGACTTTATTTTTAATTTTGTACTTTTTGATATAAAAATCCTAGAGAACTCTTATTCTAAATTATTTACGATATTCCTGAATTCAAAAGTTTTCAATTTAGATTCATACAACTTCCGGAAAAAAGTTTGTAATAGCCCTGAATGGTACTGATAAATGTTTTATTCAACTGAAAAGTGACACCTACTTATGTGATAAAATTAATGCAAAATCACTGGGCTTGAAGTAGCACTTATTTCTTTGTACTCACAAACGAAAAATACTCGGAAAACAAAATATTGATTTTTTAAAAAATTAAACGAATCTGATCTTCCTGGAAATAAATATGTAATATAATGCTTGGAAAGAAGTTTGGAATAGTAACAAAAAAGCACTTGAAAATAGTTAATATACTTGGTTGGAAAACCTTTAGCTTTGATCATTGCACTTTCTCTTTTTGGAATGGAGTTAATTAGGCGTTCACAAAAGTCCTGATCAATTTCTTTCCATGATTCTTTGAGCTCAGTTTTATATGTTCGATTACGCTTGTTTATACGCTTTTTCAATTCGCACCAAACAGACTCTCCTGGCTGAGATCTGAGCTGTTTGGTGCCGAAGTTATCGTTGAAATCACTTTTTCCTTTGTTTTTTTTTTCCTCGATGACATGACGCGTTTCATGTTGGAACATTATGTCACTACATCCGAAAATTGTTCTTCCAAAGTTTTCAACCATCTCACAATAAACCCTGCTGCCACGTTTGTTCGCAACACACAGTTTTCAAGTCCTCTGGCCGACATACAACTCCAAATCATCAAACTGGAAATGGGAAACAGACTTATGCCATAAACATTCGGGAAACGCCTCCAAAAAAGTCGTCCGGCACCATCACCACCTTCAATGGAGATTCTGCTCTCATCACTAAAAGTGATCTTTCTCCATTGATCTTTCTCCATGTGGAATGTTCACTGCCCAAAAGACTCGCTTTTTCCTTTGTTTCCCAGTGACGGCTAGTTTGGTATGCACTTTCTCATGAAGACGATTCCTCAATGTTCGATCACTCACTTGAACACTTGCTTTCCATACTCTTTCCATAATCTTGATGATTATTTTCTATTTTGTTTGACAATTACCCAGAATTTGGAGTCATCTCGCGCTGACGTTTTTCTTGGGAGTCCTTGTTGTTTTTTGCTTTTAACATTCCCTTGCGATTTGAATTTCTTATTAACATTAGAAACCATGCCTTGTGAGCATCCACTTTGAGTTTTTCCATCTATCAGAAGCTCTATCATGCTTTTTTTAAATGTCTTCTGAGAACTCCTTTCTAGGGACCATGATTGCAACAGATGAAATATTTAAGAAAGAATAAGACATGCAAACTATAACGGTAAAGGCTTAGCTCATTTTAATGTAGGCGAACTATTTAAGAAAATTCCACCAAGTTCTGTATTTTAATCAATTATTACAAACTTTTTTTTCCAAGCTTTCGTTGTATTACATATTTATTTCCAGGTAGGTCAGGTTTGTTTAATTTTTTAAAAATTTAGTTTTTCCGGATACTTTTAGTATGTAAATACATAAAAAAAAAATGTGTTTTTTTTTTTTTTTACTCCCACAGGGGTTTTAATTTTATCACGTAAATAGGTGTCATTTTTCATATGAAGAAAACATTTATCAGTAGCATTCAGAGCTATTACAAACTTTTTTCCGGGAGTTGTACATTCCTTTGAGAAATTGCGTTTTCCTTGATGTTTATGTTACAAAATTAAATCAGTTCGAATTTTACTTTAAAAAGTACGATATAGCTTTATTATAGTGTTGCACTATTTCAAATTCGGGCGATATTCATTTATTAGTAGACAAGTTTCGTTTTAAATTTTTCTTTATAATATTCTTAAATTTTCTTTTATTTCAAAATAACTCCAGATTAAGCCATTCAAAAAAAAAATTGATATAAAATTTGGAAATTATCTAGTTTAAAAAATTCATGAGTTTCCCGGCCTCGATCAAATAACATTCAAGGAAACAATAAAGTTATTAAAATAATTTAAATTTATTAGCTCATTTAAAAAATTTTCCCCGAGGCAGTTCCACGTAATCGGAATTTTATTGTTCGTGAAAATGTTTACTTTAGCGAACATTCCTCTTTGTCTTTTATTTATTATAAAATCCAATAATTTCCCTAACTTTAAATAGTCCCCTGTCACGTTTACGTAAAAGATATGTGCATGAAATGTTTAATTGGCCTCATTATCATTTAACTGATTGTGATCATCAAGTGAATGATATGGATATGCAAAGGAATTTCACGAATAATCCAAACGACGCACGGAATCTATTTTTTCTGGAATAGACATACTTTATTGAGACGGAACTTTAAATTATTTATTGAGTGAAACATATTTCGTCTAAGACAGAAATGAAATATTAAACTGGAGCCTTAAGAATCCCCTATCAATTTCTAATCAATTCTCCTCTTATTAAAAAAAAAACAAACAAAAAAACGCGAAGTTCAAAGAAATAATTTTTTTTAGTGTTTCTAGAGAAATATGTGGTATTCACGTTTTTAAAATATTAATGAGATTTTTTTTTTTACAATTTATCAGATTTAAGAAATGTTAAATCATTAAACGTTTAATTAATTTAATCATATCTAATAATGATGCGCTCTGAGTGGTTTGTGTAATAGGAACTCGATAAGACGAACAATCAGTTGTTGTAATCTCACAGCGTCTCAGTTCAATCAGGAGTTATAAAAGCACGAGAAAGGAAACTATCATCTCCTCTTCCTTTAGAGAATCTGCTTACAATATAGCTCTAGAGCTATGGTTTTAAACAATGTCAAAGAGAAGATTTCGAGTTCAACGCCCTTCGGAAGAAAAGAAAATCGACACGATCTGGGTGGAGTCTAATCATGCAATGTGTTTTATGCGTCCATGAAGGTTGGAGAGAACATTAGGGAAAAAAATTTAAAAAAAAAACTCATTTCGGCGACATAGAGAATAAAAGATTGAAGAAAAAAGAATCAAAATTTCATGAGTCTTACTCCATTACGATTATGAGGAAATGGTTTCCCATGCCTATCAGTTTGCCCCGAACATTATCAGCGTTCTTTTTTTATTATCCCATTAACCTTACCTCTTCAATGGAGAAGTGAGAAAAACAATTGGCGAACGTGAAAGTTCATGTGCTACCGTTCTGAGGTTAAGGAGAATGCCGAGGGAAGCCTTAAACATTTTATTTCTATTTAATAATCTGCTTCCGATGATTGGTGATATAGCAGGCATAAAAGAAAAGCAAATAACGCCACTTTTTATAGATAAGATAATACATATAACGCTTATAATAATTTTTTCTAATTATTATAAAACTTGATAAAACAAGATATCTGAAGAGGCTTGATGGATTCACCACTTAAGTTTCATCACTTAAGTGGCAAGTCGTTTTAATAACAGTCATTTAATGATAATTAAAATATAAATGAATGTTTTAAATAAAAAAATATAATAAAATTATTTTCAATCAAAAATTATTTTGTAGCATATATAATAAACAAGAGGAAGGTAATGGGGAAGGTATTAAATGCCAAAAAGTAAACTTTTCAGGTGAAGCAATAAAACGATTTGCAATCACTTTATTGTTGATTTTAGTATAAAAAGCACATGTAAATTGACAATATATACTCACTTTATCTGTTGGAAACATAATTTGAAAAAATAAGCACAATGTTAGCTCAATATGTCGAATTTTGGCACTTAGCCTACTACTTTTCCCATATCGAAGCCTCAATTATACAGGGTGAGGCAAAAGTCTGGTAATAGAGCGTATAACTCGAAAACTATTTGGTGTAGGTTAATGAAATTACTAAGCAGGTTACGGGTTACTTGGTAGTGTTATTTTCAAGTTTATGCAAGAAAGTGTTCATGAATTTTGGAAAGTTATCTCCTAAACTATGGCTGATAGCGGCATAGTGTCAATTGTAAAGTTCTAGAGCATCCTTCAATTATTTTAAGTCGAATGTTAAAATCATTGCTTAATTCGGGGAAAATAAAAGAAAAAATTGCTTGAAGTTGGTAAGGCACGTCACATCTGCACCATCGTTGTGCAGACCAACCCACCAAATTGACAGGGTGAAGAAGGCATGAATGATAGTCAGGTTGTGATCGAATCCATACCACAATATGCTGGAAAAAAATCACACCAAATTGACCCAATCTGGCAGCAGAACACAGGAAGTCACAAGAATATTATTTTAATTTTATTATGCACACTTATTTTTACATAATGCTCAATATGCTGATCATTGAAAGCGATATAAATCCGTGCACGATACCCTGGTCAATATGACGTTCTACATGGTCTCAGTAGTGATACTTTCACATGCTACATTCTTGAGATCTTCAAGTGATTTGTTGGTCTTGAGATCTTCAGGCTGAAACCACATTGGTATTTGGGGGGAGGCCGTGGCCTGGTGGGCTTTCACTGAAACACAACTTCTGTGAAGCTAAGCAACATCAGGCACAGCTAGTCACTGGATGGGTGACCATCCGTGATCCACGATCCTCACCCCCCCGCCCCCCAGCTGCTGTGACAATCATACAGCAGTCGTTAATCCAGGTTCATCTAGGGACCCAACTCGTCGGCTTCCAGCCATCCAGGTCCTGGATGGACGCATTGGATTATCAGTACTAAGAATAAAATTATAATTAATATTTCTCCATAAGTGTTAGTTTGGTGACAATTTTGTGTGATATTTTCCGCATACTTTTTCTAGGTGGTATTGGCTCGAGGCTTCCGGGACTACACTAAACGAACCACTTTTTTTACTGGCTCGGAAGCCTCGGCTAGCTCAACACGTTAAGAAACTGGTCTAGCAAAGCTAGCTTTTGTGAAACATAAGCTGGCTTATGATAGGCCAAGTTTATTCGCACTATTGTTTTGGCTAGCTTAAGCACGTTTAGCTAGCTCGATGTTTGTAGTAAGGTACAATCCAATAAAATATATAAAATAAAACTTTTAAAGCAGACATTTTCACCATAAAAAGTGCAGTAAAAAGTAAAAAATCTACTTAAAAAAAAATGGTAAAAGTGTGGTGGCGCGTTTATTTTAATACGTAGTATTTTCCTTTTAGCCGGCTCGGTGGCCGAGAGGGTTTAAGCTACGTGTTCCTCGGTGCGATATCACGATGATCGTTCAACGATGATCGTGCAACGATTAAACGTTGAACGATCATCGTTGGTTACCATTTTGCTCGGAGTGTCTGCGTTTTTTGATTTTTCACTAGTCGCGTGTTTTCATTCGCAGTCACATCGTTCTAGAGGAAGGTTATGTTTAACAGAATGAGTTGAGTAGACGTAAAAAATTATTAATTAAATGCCTTTTGATTGAGGAGATGGAAGACGACATATACAGGGTGTAAATTTTAAGTTGACAAAGCAGAATAACTCGAAAAATAAGCTTCACACGAAAAAATGCGTAGAATCCAAAGTTGATTATTTTCGAGGGGGCATCTGCTGGTGCTAAAATTAGCCCACCCCCCCCCCCCGGCCCCTGGGGGTGGGGCGGGGGGCAACTTTAAAATTTCAAATGGGAACCCCTATTTTTTATTGCAGATTCAGGTCCTACATAAAAAACTACGTACATTTTGTCTGAAACATTTTTTTTATTTTTGGTAGATGGCGCTGTAATTCAAGAAAATCCATTTTCTCATTTTTGCGTGGAAATGGTTACGGAGAAATAAAAAATACTTATTTACTTCGTAAATTTTGCCGCAAAGTTATTATTTTATTATTTTTTGCCGTGGATTAGGATAATTTTGTTTTGTTTCGTGGTCATGAGGCCACACAACTTTATAATTATCAAACAAATCAACTGATTAGCTAACTAACTAACCGAACATCCTACGTACTAACGAGTGAACTCATTAACTAACAGAGTAAAAAAGTAAAAGACTGTGTAAAGATGAAGTTATTCCCGTTTAAGATTTGGTGGTCCTTAAAAGGACCGATTGTTTTCGTTTTATTTTTTCTTATTTGCAAATACTTGCAAGTAAATGAATTTCGGGGTGCTTGTATTTCCAGTGAGTCCCCTCGCCTCTCACTTTCGGCCTGCTTGTTGTCCTTAAATCCCTTGCATCTCGCCGTTTTATGAAATTAAATGTTCAAATTGATGACCTCCAACTTCGATGCATTTATTGACTCGTTTTGTAAATTCCTGAACACATCTTGATAACATGTCTGGTGTAATTGCAGCGCAAGCATCTCTTATTCTTTGAATCATGTTTTCGCGAGTGGTTGGCGTTTCCTTATAAACGATATCTTTGAGGTAACCCCATAAGAAAAAATCTGGCGATGTAAGGTCAGGCGATCTGGCTGGCCAATTCACAGGACCTTCCCTGCCGATCCAGCGACCATGGTAAAGTCGATGTAGTACTTCGCGCGCTACTAATGAATAATGCGCTGGACAACCATCATGTTGAAACCACATGTGTTGTCGAAGTTCAATACTCAGGTCTTCAAGTAGATCTGGTAGTTCATTTTCAAGTAGGTTACGATATTTGTTGCCATTCAAATTACCGTCTATAAAATATGGACCGATAAGTTTATCGCCAATTATCCCACACCAAACATTAATTGACCAAGGTCGCTGATGGTTGACTTCTCGAATCCAGTGTGGGTTCTGTTCACTCCAGTAATGCATGTTATGTCGATTAACTTCCCCGTGGTTTGTGAATGTTGACTCATCGGAGAAAAGAACTCGTGCAAAAAAATGTTGGTTTGTTTGCATCTGCTGAAGTGCCCAGTGACAAAACGTTAGACGGTTTTGGTGGTCATTGCCATGTAGTTCCTGATGCATAGATACATGATATGGATGAAATTTGTGGAGCTTCAGCATTTTCCAAACACTCATATGTGAAATTCCTGATTGCCTTGATATTTCTCTTGTGCTCGCATGTGGATTATGAGCCACAGCAGCTAGGACTGACACTTGATTGTTTTCTCCACAAACAGTAGCTGCACGGGTTCTTTTTTTCTGGTTCACACTACCTTCCGCAGTAAATTGTTTAATAACTCGAACAAAAGAAGACCGTGATCGCGTTTGGCCAGGAAAACGCTGAGCATAAAGCGCGACTGCATTATCAAAATTTCTCCCACTTTCTCCATAAATGTACACCATCTCAATTTTTTCTTCCACAGAAAGATAATTCATAATGTAAATTCAAAAGCAATACGGCGTTGTACACTCACAAAAACAGTTGAAAAATTACAATCTTTTCTTCTAAAGATCAGAATTTAAAATGTAAACATTCTGAAAAAAATGCCAATGTTTACGTTATTTGTTTGTTGACGAAATGTCTTCAAATTACATTGTAGTTAAAACAATGTAGGAATCGAAATGAATAATAAATTAGTTATTTCCACGCAAAAATGAGAAAATGGATTTTCTTGAATTACAGCGCCATCTACCAAAAATAAAAAAAAATGTTTCAGACAAAATGTACGTAGTTTTTTATGTAGGACCTGAATCTGCAATAAAAAATAGGGGTTCCCATTTGAAATTTTAAAGTTGCCCCCCGCCCCACCCCCAGGGGCCGGGGGGGGGTGGGCTAATTTTAGCACCAGAAGATGCCCCCTCGAAAATAATCAACTTTGGATTATACGCATTTTTTCGTGTGAAGCTTATTTTTCGAGTTATTCTGCTTTGTCAACTTAAAATTTACACCCTGTACAATGAAAAGAGCCAAAAATACCATATGTTTGAGCTCATATGTAAATCGAAAAAAATCATTGATTCATTGATCTGAATTACGAATAAAATGTCATGAACGTTTAAAAATCGATATTTTTTGACTACTTTGTGCACGATTACACAATGTTGCATAATATAGTTATTGAATATAGTAAAATTTTGTTCATTTTGTGGTGCACTTTCGTCAAAAAATTTTACATTGAAACTATTAAGTAATTATTAAAAGAAAATATACAAGTATTTAAATAACTAAAGAACAATATGGTTTCCAACTTTATTGGCAATCTCAGCGCATATATTATCTTGACTCTTTGATCCTTGAAGGACGCATGTGACAGTTATGCGCCACTTCTTCGAGAATAATTTCATCATCGGTGTCAGAAAACGTCTGCACATAGTCTTCTCACAACAAAAATCGTTAACGACTAACAATTATATTCACCCTTTCATCATTAACAATTATATTCACCCTTCTCCTGAACGACTATTCAAGACGTACGATCATCGTTGACGAATCTAGTGGCAGTCGCTCGGAGCAAAACAGCTCCATAGGAAACACAAAGAAATAGTGCTCAACGATCATCGTGATAGTCGCACCGAGGAACACGTACCTTAAGTCTTAGCACTCTCGGGCCCAGCGAATCGCAGGTTCAAATCTCGCCGAGGGCACGAATGTTTGTGTTTGTCCACTTTTCTAATATTTCCTCTAGTGAGGATAGTATCAGAAAGGGCATCCGATGTAAACATCATTGCTTCAACCAAATTTAACACAGCGACCCCAAGAAATGGGAAAAAGCTGAAGAAAGAGAGTATTTTCTTTTTAAAATTTTATATTAAACGCGCCACCATACGTTTACTTTTTTAAAAAAAAATAGATTTTTTACATTTTACTGCACTTTTTAAGGTGAAAGTGTGTGCTTTAAATTTTTTATTTTATATTTTTTAATTGCATTTTTCATTTCGTCCACTGACAAGGATGAAGATGGCTGCAGAGAACCCAAGTGCGGATTTGTGAGGACAAGTGGGTTTGGTTTGGTTTGTTTGGTATTAACGTCCTTTTCAACTGCTATGGTCATTACGGCGTTATAGGGGCAGCAAATTTTGCCTCGCAAGGGTTCTTTAACGTGCAACCGGCAAACGACTACACGGGATCAACGGCTTTACCTCCCTTCCGGAGGAAGTGCGTGATCTCAGGATTTTCCCCCTAAAAAAATCCTCGTCGTCCTCGGGCATCAGAGGCGATCACGCAACCACTGAGCCACCGAGGCCGATGAGGATAGGTGGATTCCAGAATATTCAATGGAATCGACATTTCTGGACATTTATTCTTTTTAGTCTTTATTTAATAAAAAAGTAAGCTTTTTTAAACAAAGTCTATACAAAACCAAAAAAAAAACTTGGAAGTCTGCCCAGTCGGCTACGTTTGTATTTCGGGAAAGCATTATGCTTGCTAATCGTAAACAACTTTCTCCACAAAGACGTCACAATCAACAACTTTCCTAGCATTGATGATCAAATTAACAAAAATTACATAAGCCAATTAACAACGATAACAATAAACAACAATACAGGCAGTCGTTACGTCATGATTGAACAGTATACATGTTAAACTTAAATATTAAATAACTTACGAATAAATGAAAGACTAGTGAAACTAATGAATGAAAGACGCCGCTGGGAAAAGTTGCAGAGCTGTAGGTAGTCAGGAAGTGGGCAGAATATTGATTATAAAATTTGCGCACAAACACACAAACAAGTGAAGCTCAATAAAAGTGTGTAATAAAAGTGTCTAATAATAAAGGAGACGATGGTGCAATCAGATTTCAGAAATATCCAATAAATATGACCAATTTGGGTAAAATTAAGATTTTTCTTTATCTCTTTATCGTTTAGGTCTTAATTGAACTGCAGCCGATTCTCTTGATTACTTTGGAGTGGAGCGCTCCTTTGTTGAGAAGTTTAGTTCACTTTTCTGGCATAAATGACTCCAAACATGGAATTTATTAGCAATTAGGCATTTCAAGAAAATGCCATTACCATTTGCTCATTATGATGTACAATTTGGAGTGTCTTTAGATTTGAATCTCAAAAAGTTCATCTTGACTACGAATTGTTTAGCTGCTTGTTTGGTGAAAGCTGCAAAAAGAGCAAGAGAATAAATTTTTTTCAACATATCATTTTCTCACTTCGATTCAAAGTTATAAAAATAAAGACTGTGTGTTAATGTGTTAATAACAAAGCTTATTGCTGTATATTGGCAACGAATTAAAGAACATTCATTTGAGATCTGATTTTTAACATTCCTTATTTTATTTTTTGGTTAGATAAAAGGCAATTTTTTCAGCTTCCCGGATTAATAAATTTTAATAATTTAATGAGATCTTTAAATAAACACTGTTATAAGAAATGGAGTTTTGAAATGTTTTCGAAATTGTTAATCTGATCTCAAAACAAGAACGATTTTCCGTATAAATTTTAACGATTTAGATAATCTTTAAGTGAAAGTGCCACACGAAACAAAAGTATGATTCGTATGATTTTGTTATAGATCACAATTATGATTTTGTATATTACGGAGCTTCTTAAGTAAGAAACAATGGGCTGAATGATTTTCTTGGATGATGGAAATTGTTCTATGGCAACGGGTTAACAAATCCTATATTAGAGATAGGAAAAAATTAAGGGAAGGAAAATTACGTCTTCAGCATAGCTCTCTTTGAATATGAGCCTCTTACTGAGATTAGGGTGTCTGCTTGCCAAAGCTACAAGAGCAAAGCTCCAATTATGTTACGATCACTATCATTCAACAAAATCAAGAGGAAAACCATTTTTCACTTTGCAAAGACGCTTTTCATAATTAAATAATAGAATGAGATATCAAAATTTAAATTGATTTATGCTACTTTACTCTCAAATAATTATATTCTGGAAAAATTAGAACCGAACGATATTTTCAAATAAAATGGCTGTTCCCCTTCTGCGGCAGCTTCTGTTTTATCAGATTAATCTAGCTTTTTGTTTCTAAATCGGTCTCAGACAGTGTTCTACTGCTTGTCTCTCTTACTAAAAACGTAAAGCAAGAAAAATAGTAGCTTACTTGGCACCCTAATCACACTAAATAAATAGCAACACTGACACAGTAACATTTAATTCACTATTCTTAATTTATTTTATAACTGCTAAGGAACACAAATAATAAATAGGAGGATTATGTCTATCCAATATAATCAATGGTAAGAAAGGAAATTACAACAAGAAAATAAACAATCTTCAGCAACTAAAATGAGAAACGAGTTTAAGCAGGAGTTTATGTAACAGATAAGGCGAACAGATTGCAGTAAAATAGGAGTTCAGTCGAAAGAGCAAATTCACAGAATGAAGTTTTTTTAAAACAATACATCTATTCTCAAGAGCCATTATCCAATTGCCCCTACGGATGCTACGGTCTGCACATCCCTGGCCTATTTCCAATTTCATCATTTGTGCCAAGATCTATATGAGAGATAAAAATTATTCCATATTTATATAGGATGTCAGTGATTTCAATAATGCAACATTATTAATTTGTCTTTAAACTCAGCCTTCTTTTCTTATTTATTTGGCTTTTGCAAAGTTGGATGTTTATTTTATTTTAATTGATTTTTTCTAGAAAATGTTTACCTCCAGCCCTCAAGTTCATTGTATTCTGTATTCTAAATCTTTATTGAATACATGCAGTAGTTTCCTCACTTAGAATTGGTATAATCGTTCCAAAAATTGTGTCATTATTATCATTACTTTTCGTAGCTTGCAACCTTTTTTCCCTTCAATTATTATATTATTATAAAGTATTTACTATTTTATGCTTCAAACGTTATACAAAGTAGTTTTTTTTTTGTTTTTTTTTTTGCGACCTCAACAAAATTCCACATATGAGAAGGAAAAAAAAATCTCATTTGTAGAATAATTCTACTGCCAAAAACTGTGTAATAGACCATTTGTATTTTCAACAAAATTACTTGAAGCTAATGTACACCGATAGAAAATCAAGAATTAAAATTATGCCTAAGTATCTTGGCTATTTTGACGAATTTATTAATTAATTTTGGAATAAAATATTTCCTTCAGCAATCGTAACGAACACAATCACGCCATCTATCGAAACATTTAAAAATTAAGACTCCTTTCTCTCTCTCTCTCTCTCCCTCTTTTTTGCATTTAGGTAAATCAAATTGTTTTTTTATATTTGTAATTTTTTTACTTTTCTATCAAGAACAATTATTCAGACCAAATAAACAATGGGAAGGTGTCTGTGTGGCAATTCGTGCGAGCCGCGTGCTCTAATAACTTAAAAGAAAGTAAAACGTCATCAGGGGCGTAGCCAAGGGGGGAAGAGGTCGAAAATTACCCAGAATGAAATGTGTGTGACATTGTTTCTCTTTTATTTTGGTTAACTAAATCTTGTAGGAAGCGTGATACTTTATCCAAACCAAGGGTGTTCAATTCGTGGAGAGCAATCAATGCGACAAATAAATCATAAACTCACTTCATAACTAAAATAGTTTTAGATAAAGAGCAAAATTAGATCCAAAATACCTGATGAACACCTTGAAAACATTGAGAATTACACCACATTCAATGAACCAGATATTGAAACATTAGTTTATATTACACAACCTCAAATTTCCCATTAGTTTTATATAAATTATCCAAGGTAATTTTTCTCTTTTCAAAGTGGCCTATGGATGCCAAAAAGCTGGACATACGTGATCTAATGCTTTATTAAGGGTGCAAACCAAAACATGGTTGAAATACGATGCCTACTCTTTCAGAAGATGAAAATACACCTCCCCCCCCCCCCATTCTCCGCAACACCTTCTACCGCCTTGAAGAATTTATGACTAGACTATGCCACTGTTTCAGACCAGGCTGGGACATAGGCTTTCTAGTTCTCGAGAGCATTGGATCATGGGTGGGCATGGATAACACCATCAACATTACTATCTATAGTGGTGGAAAGAAGTTGGAGACCACCACATTTCAAAAAATAGGCAAAATGAATTACGAAAATTGTTGATGAATTATAGTGCTACATATGTTTATTGTCACATTCAACTTGATCTATTTCCAAAAAAAAACTAAAAATAATTGACCTTTATCATAAACTCTCGTTCTCATACATCTTCTTAGCCGTCGTAGCCTTGACTACCCACGTGACCACATAAAAAATGGCGTTCCTTGGTCGTGTTGTAAGCATTTGTGATTTGAGTAAAATTCAATTTTTTACATTTTCCATAGGTTTTTACTACTTTAAAGATTTTTATTATTATCTTTATTAATTTAACATACCTTATTAACCTGAAATTTGTAAAATATAATGATTTAAATGTTTACTGACAACATTTCATAATTTTAATTTCATAGTCATTTCCAAAGTACCTATAAAATTATTTTCTAATGATGTTTATTTTTTTCTCCTCACTCTGACAATTGGGAATACAACAATATTTAACCATAGCAATAAATATTTTGAACAACAACAATTAAAACTTTCACTTACGATACAGTCAACAAATGCCGTTAACACGTCCAGTATCCGCCATTTGCATTTTGTAAAATATCAGTGACGTTTAGTGGCAACCAATCACAATACAGGGGATAAAGATCAATTGCAAAATAAAATAAACGATACATTTTGCTGTATGAAGATCGGGAAAAAAGTTTGAGACCGGAATGGATTTTCCTTGAGAATCATTAAAACTTTGTGGATCAGTATTTTGTTGGATATCCTCTCAGTTCAATAACGTTAATGAGTCTCTTCGGCATGGATTTCACAAGAGCTTGAAGTTTTTGTGAGTTATTTGGTCCCACGCGATCTGTATAGCTTTTTTCAGCTCGGAGACGCTGTTATACTGTTTCCATGAGCATAAACCACTCGAACCAGATAACTCTACAAATTTTCAATCGGGTTAAGGTCGGGACTGCAGACAGGCCAATTCATTGATGTGATATTGTGTGATTTTAACCATTCCAAAGTTGATGCTGCTTTGTGTATAGGCGCATTGTCCTGCTGAGAAATTAATTCCGGATCATTTAATTGATCTCGAAGAGGAATGAAGAAATTGCCAAAAATGTGCTGATAGCCCATTGCCTTCGATCGTGGAGAAACAAGTGTAACTAATATTTTTTTCGCTGAAACAAATTCCCATCCCTTTATTACGTTCTCCACAAAATTTTACACTTTTCTGATGACTGGTTTCACCTGTAGGCAGCTTGAATTGACGAAAATTCACTCAAATAGAAGATATGAAACTGAAAAAAATTCTTGTATTCTTATACGAGGGCGTTTTGAAAAGTAATGCCTCCATGGCTGTAACTTTTTTATTTGTTAACCGATTTTCAAAATTCTTTTTGTATCTTATACTCACATTTGTCCTCTATGTAATGCACTGTTCACTTTTCGACATAGTCCCCATCCCTTTCCACGCATTACGCCAACATGTGACTAGTTGGGTGAACGAGGTGTAGGCGACTTCATCCGCATGCGTGCAGTTGGTCATGTACGCAGAGCTCGTGAGTTGTGGCCTTGCATCGTGAGAGTGAGTGAGTGAGTGTAGTACACGACTAACGGTTATTCGATTTTCAACAAAGAGTAGTATCTGACGGTCCTTCGTCGCCTTCGTATGCTGTACGACGAGAACGACCCGACCTTTGGGCAACAGGAACTTGGTCGCTCCTTCGCGACAACACACCCGCCCATTCATCGCATCTGATTCAGAAGTTCCTGGCCAAACACAGAACTCCTTTGGTCCGTCAGCCTCCTTCCTCCCCTGACATGGCTCCATGCGACTTTTGGCTATTCCCCAAGCTCAAAACGCCGCTGAAAGGAACCCGATTTTAGTCACGAGAAGACATTATGCAGAAGACGACGGCGGAACTGTCCGCCTTTCCCAAACAGGCCTTTCAAAGCTACTTCCAACAATGGCGGGAGCGTGGGAAAAGTGTGTGCAGTCCTAAGGAGAGTACTGTGAAGGGGATTAATGTTTAAATCTTACAGGTGAATAACTTTAGTTTTCCCGGCCAAAGGTCCGATATTTTTTGTACACACTTCGTGTATTAAACTCTCAAAGGTTACAGAATTATCCCGAAGTCTGCAATATCAGTCGTTCGAAATTGATTGGTTTCGTTGCCATGCTGGGTTACAAACTTTGCTTGGAGGGAATACAGCGTAAGTCAAAATGATGGACCCGATTTCAGAAGTTTACTCTGTGAAATCTAATGAACATATAGTATTGTGAGACATATGCTACGAAAGGTAAACTTTCAAAGTTTACTTCGAACATCACATCACAGGCGTTTTAAGTGAGCGCCTTGCGTAACCCGACAAATCAAGCCGATAGTCTATCTCCTGCCAAACTTTTCGTAGCATGTCGCAGTCAATATCAGCAATGGCTGCAGTGATGCGGGCACGCAGGTCATCAAGTGTTGTTGGCAGTGGTGGCACCATGTTATTATTAGGCTATGGTGGTACGCACACAAACCCCCACAGGAAGAAACCGTATAGGGTCAAGTCCGGGGAACGAGGTGGCCAATGAAGGAGAGGTCGATCCCCCAGAGATATACGGCCTATCCAACGTTATTCCAATGCCCCATTGAGTGGAAAGTAAACTGTGAAAGTTAACCTTTCGAAGCACATGTCTCACATTACGATAGGTGCATTAGACATCACAGAATAAATGTCTGAAATCGGGTCCATTATTGTGACTTGCCCTGTATTTATTCATTCTGCATTCATCACAGAGTGGAAAGTATTAAAAAAAATGGAAAATACTGCAAAATTTTCCTACTCTAATAAATCTAATAAATTTGAACTATACCTAAGATTTAAAGCAGAATAAAAATATAATTTTATTTTTTTTTCAGATAGTAAATTGAAGAAAACAAACGTGATATAAAAATATTAAATCCATTTTTCCAAATTTTTTAAACCAATTTAAAAAATTGACACCTTTTTGACAATTAACAAGTAAAATGGTTAATTAATTATGATAAAATTACATAAATGGCAATAAAATTGTAAAATTAATAAATTATAAAGTTTGTTTAAAATCATTTTAAACATCTCAACAATTAATCTATTTAACACAGGAATTAAACTGTATAAATTATTTATGCATAACTTTTTGCAGTTGTTTGTTGACCTTCAAGTGCTTCGTTTGTAGACGTTCTGCATTTCTTTGCTTAATGAATGAAAATATTTGGACGACTGAGAATAATCGAAACCCATAGTCCAATGCAGGTAAACACCCATCAAACCAACTTTTCATTTAAAATACATTACCACTTGTTTAGCAATGCAGATAGAATAAAGAAGCTTTTCACATTGCATTAAATACAGGGCCCAATTGTCTGATATCACAATAAGAAAAGAAATCTTTTCAGTTTCATAATTCTTGAAAAGTAACAGCGTTTCATTATTTGTAGTTATCTCTCCAGATTCCTTCGTAAAAAGTGAAGTATATGCAAACACCTTTCTGCTGCCATATCCTACAATGTTAATAACGCTGTCATCATTCCAATCAATTGAGTCACAGATCCTCCCGTCAGTCGAATTTTGAAAAACGCATTTTGCAGAGCATTTTAGTCCTAATGAGGAGTCATAAGATATTTCAGGTATCCGTTATTCAAACGATCCAACAAAGTAAGGATTACATTTATCCAGATAATTATTTGGATTAGGTTAGTAATTGGCACCGTATTATTTTTTGCATCTTAGATTTTGATTCGTTTAAAGATGTTAATGCTTTTTTTTTCAGGTGCTGAATGTGGATGCTACTCACAGTTAAGAGGCGTTTGTATGTTTCGGGTCCTTCAAATAATCAACTGCAACAGTAATTAATGAAATTTGTTGCATGCAAGATTTTGGGTGTTAAGCATCCTTCTGGCATGTCTTACAGCTTTGCAGAATAGTTGTGTAGCTAACTTTTATTTTCCTGATGGTGGTATGTGAATGTGTTTTATTGCTTAATTTTGATGCAGTTCTTGCTCTTCTTGTTTCTTCTAATTCTAGAAACTTTTCTAGTGCCTCTACTTGACGAGTTGAATATCCAGTTCAAAATCATGCTTCCTTAAATTAATTCGAATATTTTTCATGAAATAACAAAAAATATGATGGTGTTGTCATTTATTCTGGAAATGCGCTCTTCAGATATTTTCAATTTATTATGGACGAATATTCGGTTTTGTAGGACTTTGATCACAAACTAAGGTAATTACATTTTGCAGTTCAATGATGAGGTCATTGAGAGGAAGAATATTTTTTCAATGTCTATAGCTGCCGCCACATAAGTTGAACGACAGGATGACGTCATTTCTAACGCCAGCGAGGCCAACGAGAGACCAACACATACATGACGTCATTTCTATAGAGAAGGCCTGCGGACAAAAGGTGTATACATTGTTACATCATCAAGCGGCTATTGTTATCGTATTTCTACCAATAATAAGCCCTAAATTTGGCCGCTTGATGATGATGTAACAATGCATACACCTTTGGTCCGCAGGCCTTCTCTCTAGGAGGTGTTGCCAGGGCACTCAAAAGTCACATGATCATCGGGGTCCGATCATCAATAATTTTTAGTTTGTTGGAAACAATGAAGGATGGATTGTTGCCCGGACCCCGATGATCAGGTGACTTTTGAGTGCCCTGGCCTGTCTCTCGTTGGCCTCGTAACGCCAGCCAATAGACATTAATGGGAAGTAAATCGCTTAGCTACTCCATGAAACATTCGCTTTCGTAACATTGTTTTCGTATTTATATTTAGTTTCTGTTTTCGTTTTTTTTAAATAGATAAATGAAATTAATAAATTAAAAAATGAAGCAGAATAGTCGACACGAAGGCAATTTGTTTTTATATTAAAATTAAATTGAAATTAAATAAGTATGAAATGAAATAAAACCACATATTCATTAGGAAAATTTTTAATTTTTATTTCATTTACTAACAAAACACGACAAAATGTGAAGTTTTAAAATATTTCCAATAAAAGATGTATACAGTTATAACTGTAGTCTTGAAAGGAACTGTTTATACAATTATGTTTATTACCTCAAAAGGTTGCAGTTAGGCTAGGGGTATACAATCATCTTCTGACTCACAACTATTTGTATTTATAATAAATGGTTCAACTCGTTCTTCCATGATATGATCAGTTTCCAAATAAGAAATTTCCAATTTTATTGTATGTTGAATACATTTTTGCCAGTCTCTTGCTGTTACACTTTGATTAGCTGCTTGTGTCAGTTTGAGGACGTCAGCAATTTTGAAACTTGAATTCTCTCGCCTCACTATTTCTTTTACTTGGTCCCAGATTAATTCAATGGGATTTAGTTCGCAATGGTAAGGTGGCAATCGTAATACTTTATGCCCATTAATTTCGGCGATGCTACCAATCACGTACCGTTTTTTTATTTTCTCTGTGTTATTTAGCCATATCGTACAAATCATTTTTCAACAGATCAGGTGAAGCTACTATATTATGGCAAGTAAGCCAGTTATACATTTCAGCCTTTCTCCATGCATTTGTTGGTGTTTTTTCTAGCAACATACTATATATGGAGCATTATCCAGAACTATGACTGAATTTTTTTGAATATTTGGTAGTAGTTGTGTTCCAAACCAACTTTTGAAACAATCTCCATTCATTTCATCGTGGTAATTTTCAGAGTTGGTTTTTGATTGAAACAATAATTCGCCATTCTGTACAAATCCATCTTCACTTCCAGCATGTAATAAAATTAATCGACGCCCTTTTCCTATTGGTATCTATTTACCCATAATTGTTTCGCTGTTTTTATCACGCCATTGCTTAAATTTAGCGTGATTTTCATTCACCCAAGTCTCGTCGAGATAAACGAAATGATATGATTGCTCTCTGTAAGTACGCACTTGTCTCAAACAACGATGACATTGAGCCACTACATCCGATCTTTCAGTATAGAACTTTCGATTATCAATATTTCCGCACTTTAAGTTTATCTACTAAAATTCGACGAAGGGAGGTTTCGTTACCTTCAAATTCAATTTTATTTCTTATTCGTTCTCGTATGTTTGTTATTGTTGGATCTTGGTTATCTCGAAATATTTCTATGACTGTGGAACGAATTACTGATAACGAATAATCAGTGATAAATCAAAATCATCGATGCCTGTTCTGGAAGATACGTTTTCGACTCTTTCCTGGGGAAGTGAATATAGCAGTTTTGCATACAGAAGAATCAGTCATGTTAGATCTTTCCGCATGATGCCCCTGTAGCAGTTTCTGTCTCTTTCAATGCAGCATGGTTACTCATTGATGGCTCCTTTTTTCTAATATAATTGTAAATATTATATACGATCGTCCTACATTGACTTTTAATAGGCTTTCCACGTTTCAACGATATCTCCGCCATTACCGAGGCTTCCGAGATTATGCAGGCTGACCCATATCATGAAAAAGGTGGCGACAATTTATTACTAGGGGAAAAAAAGGCAAAATTACCCTAAAGCTCTAGATTAGGAAAGTACGGCAAACCTTTTCCGCGCCGCCCGCAGCTGCTGATTGGTAGAATGGCTGTCACATGCTAGGCTATCACGGCAGAGCAGCAGCCCACAAGCCGCTAGTCACACCGGCGAACAAAACGAACAGACTGCAATGGGCCAGGGAACGCAAAGATTGGACCGTTGAGGACTGGAAACGTGTTCTCTGGAGCGATGAATCCCGCTTCACATTGTTTCGATCGGATGTCCGAGTTTGGGTGTAGCGTTTACCTTGAGTATATCCTCCTTCCTGAGTGTATCATCCCAACAGTGAAGTTCGGCGGAGGAGAAATTATGGTGTGGGGCTGTTTTTCGTGGTATGACGTAGACCCGGTAGTGAAGGTGGAAGGCACCATGAGGGCTACGGACTACACTACCATCCTAGACAATTCCGTTCTCCTAACCCTTTGGCAAACCTACGGTCTAGAGCCATGACTATACCAAGACGACAATGCCAGGCCACATGTTGCAGCTCATACCCTGCAATGGTATGCCGATAATAATGTTGAACGCATGCAGTGGCCAGCCCAGAGCCCCGACCTGAATCCCATCGAACATCTGTGGGATGAAGTCGAGCGTCGGTTGAGGGGTAGTAGCCCACTCCCCAAAAGACTACCTGAACTGTGGACGGCTGTATGGGACATTTGGCGGGAGATTCCTGTGGGGGTCGTGGAAAGCATGCCCCGGAGAGTGGCCGCCGTGATTGCAGCCAGAGGGGGGCCGACAGGATATTAGCTGTTATCAATAAAAGCAAATAAACGCACTGTGCGAGGTGTTCAATTACTTTCTTCCAATCAGTGTATTAAAGATAGAGAAAAATTTCCGATTGCTACCCTGTAGAGCAACACCACATTAGTCTAAAAACAATTTTTAATCACACCCTTACCGTTGAAAGATTTTGAGAAAATGGGTGATCAAGAGTCACTCAAGATAAGGTTGGGCTGGCCAGGTTGGCTGAGGTTTCTAACACATTTGAAATGCAGTGAAGCACACCGTTGGGAAGCCTCATTAAGTGATTGGGTGACATGGTAGGTAAAAATGTTGAGAAAATTTATTTGGTTCGTTTAAATCTTAGCGAAAGATTTTTCATATAATTTTGTAAGACGATAACCTGGTTATTTTTCATTTAATACAGTATGTTGGTATTAAGCATTTTCTTATATCAAGATGACAGTGTTCCAGATATTTTTTATTATTCCGTTGGAATTACTTGATTGGTTTAAAAGTTGAATATGTTAATAGCATACAGTACAGTATTTGCATATGATTAATGAGACTGTACTTAATGAACAGATTCGTTATTTTGTGGCTATTTTTCAATTTTGCTCAGCCTTGTTTGAACGTCAAGTAAACGTTTTGCTAGTATCAGCTGTTCGTTGGACCTTTTTCATTTTCTTTACCAAAATGTCACAATTTTCTCAAGATGAGATGGTAGACATGACATTCTGTTACGGAGCAAGCCAAGAAAATGCAGCGGAAGCATGTAGACTGTATGCTGGGAGATATCCGACTTGTCGCCACTCATCAAAATGCGTATTGTGGCGTATTGTCCAACGGTTCCGTGACACAGGCGGTGTTACGCAACGTCCTCGTCAAGGTTGATCAAGGACAGTAGCGGATGACGACACCACCACAACTATCCTTGCTGCAGTAGCTGCTAATCCACACACTAGTGTTCGAGCAATTGCGGGAGACAGTGGACGCTGCAAAAGCTCTGTATGGAATGTTCTCCACAAACACAAATTTCATCCATTCCATGTTCATTGCCATCAACCTCTCTCGCAACGTGACGGTAATAGACGAATGGAGTACTGTAACTGGCTCCTCTGTCAAATTGATGATGATTCGCAGTTCACAACCAAGATAATTTGGTCTGATGAGGCACAGTTTTCAAGGAATGGGACTGTTAACAGACATAACTTACATTATTGGGCAGACATCAATCCACCCTGGTTGCGG
The DNA here is from genome assembly GCA_023313115.1 of Rhysida immarginata. NCBI lineage: Eukaryota > Metazoa > Arthropoda > Chilopoda > Scolopendromorpha > Scolopendridae > Rhysida > Rhysida immarginata. The sequence continues at coordinate 156,879 of JAHWFO010005870.1, read as the reverse complement.
GAAGTTTCGCATCAAGAAAATTGGCGAATTAACATGTGGTGCGGAATATACAACACCAAACTGATTAGGCCCGTATTCTACGACGGAACTCTCACAGGACTACGGTATCGAGACTTGATTCTCAATGGTGCTGTGTTCGATTTTCTTGATGAACTGCCTCTATCAGAACGGTCAACATGTTGGTTTCAGCAAGATGGAGTACCACCACACTTTGCAACTATTACAAGGCAATGGCTGGATAGCACATTTCCATCACGTTGGATTGGTAGATCTGGACCAGAACCTTGGCCGCCATGATCGCCAGACCTCACATCATTAGACTTCTTTCTGTGGGGTTATGTGAACAACAAAGTTTACGACACACCACCACCAACAGTAGCTGACCTTCAAGAAAGGATTGTACCAGTTTGTTCCAGCATACCAGCATGACTAATGTGCAGAAAGCGATTGTGATACATGCTCAAATGTGCCTTGCAGCTCATGGTCAGCACATTGAACACTTTCTCGATTAGGAAGAAAAATCTTTGGCATATGTGTATTTAACGAACCAAATAAATTTTCTCAACATTTTCTACCTACCAAGTCACCCACTCACTTAATGAGTCTTCCCAACGGTGTGCATCACTGCAAAGCGTTAGAAACCTCAGCCAACCTGACCTCGAGGACTCTTTCTCGCCCATTTTCTCAAAATCTTTCCAGGGGAAGAGTGTGATTAAAAATTATTTTTAGACTAATGTGGTTTCAACATAGCCATTATAGCAATCGGAAATTTTTCTCTATCTTTAATAGTTTTTAAGTTAGCAAATGGATGACCTTAAATTTGGAGGTCAAAATCAAATTTGAGTTCGGCAATGAATTCCCCACTTCCCCTAAAGATTATTTCATAATTAACCCTATAAATTTGAGATATCTGTCATGTTACCAGACTCTTTGGACACCCTGTATATTGTTGGTCCAATGAAAACTCTTAAAAAAACATTACGGATTCTTTGCATAGTATGGTAGGATTTAAGAAGAGATAACCCTTTTATTCCATGCTATAGACTGGTCAACGAGTGCCAAACAAGGGATTTTGTAGATGCTCTTTGGTTCGGTGCCCAGGTTTTGACTTGCAGCCAGCGAATAGGTGCTCCCAATAGTTATGACTTTAGCTTTTTCTCTTATTTACTTCACAGGCAATTGATTACATACTCCTGATAGGCGTTTTACAGACAGTTCGACGTCGTAACTTCGCACCAGTTTCTCATCGTGGACACTGATTGTTAATAAAGTAATCACGAAGGCCACGTTTTATTTTTCTTACATTAATTATATATTTAAAAGGAAAATTTTGGTTTTATATGTCTAATAGCATAGTCTATGTGAAGAGGATTGGCAACACAATTAAACAGTTCCAGTCTACTCAGTGGCATTGAATGGGGGTAGTGGAGGGAATTTTTAACCAACCAATCACTAAACTAAAATTTGTAACCAACCAACCATAGGGATTAAGCGTATGGTTTTAGTTCACTGTGATTGGTTGATAAAAATCCCTCAACCACACCCCTTCAGAATTCACTGAATAAATATAAGGTTGATATTTATTAAATTTAGGCTAGTGGACATAATCTGGGTATTTCTGGTAATCAAGGGTAAACTAAGATAATTACTAATAACCTATGAAAAATTTGTTCACATCAGTCAAAAAGGTGAAAGAAATACTGAGTTTCAAAAGTTCCTGACGCATGAGATGACTTTCCCTGCATAACTTACTGTCGTGCAAGTATGCTGAAGGGCTGGTAGACAGGAGCCATTGTCTCTCAACCTCTTTTTTTTCAATTAATGGATGCTCCCAATCCCGCTATTTATTTTACATAAATGCAAATACGCCAATATCGGAGTGAAATAAAAGGTTAAAGTAAAAAATAATATAAGTTTTATTTATAAAACCTACGGTATACAGTATTAAGCTTATACCGGTAAAGTAACAGTTTAAAAAGCGTTTATTGCGTGAAAACAAACAAACACAGTATGCAAGAACGAGCAGAGATGGTTCTCCTTTGCACAATGCCGCCGACGAATTCCATGCCCAACATCCTCACCGCCCAAAGCCTTCAACAAGTATTCTTTCGACTCTGATGAAACGATTTCGAGAGACAGGAAGTGTTGCGGACAGACAACGGCAAGGTCGACCACGTACAGGGACAGGTCCGCAACAAACGGCGGCCACTGTAGCAACAATTGGGGCTTGTGGCGTACAATCGACGCGTGCCATTACACGCCCTTCGAATCAGCCACTCGTCAAAGTGGTCCATCTTGCATGGTTTGAAGTTCCACCCGTTCAAGATGCAATTTCATCAAGAAATGACAGACGGTGACGAGGATCACAGAGTGCAATTTTGCGAGATAATGATGAACAGATGCTGCACTATCTCGTTGTATTTGCTTCACCGACGAATGCACGTTCACTTTGCATGGGGAGGTAAATCAACTTCCGTTACTGGTCCAACTGCAATCCACATTGGATGGGTGAAGGCCACACCCAGCATCCTCAGAAAGTAAACGTCTGGGCAGGCATTATGGGCACTAATCTCATAGGCCCCTTTTTGATTGACGGAACACTGGATGGCCCCAAATACTTTCAACTGTTAGAAGACGAGGTTGGACCAGCTGTTGCCAAGGCAACAGACGAAAACGACATCTGGTTCCAACAGGATGGAGCTCCTCCCCATTACGCTGTCTCTGTATGCCAGTATCTAGACGAAGTATTCCCTGACCACTGGAATGGCAGAAGGGGGAGCATTGAGTGGCCGCCTCGATCCCCGCTTGACTTTTTCTTATGGGACTATGTTAAGCACAGGGTCTTCGAGATACGCCCTGCAAGCATTAACGAACTGATTAAAGGAAATAATTAGGAAGGTGATGACAAATATTACTCAGGCAATCCTAATCAATGCCTGCAGTGCTTTTGAGTACCGAATAGCATATTGCCAAGAGGTGGACAAATGGTGTAACCTACATGTACAGTTTCCTTTGGGAATGTAAAAATAAAAACACATTTGAGAAACTTTGCCACTATGTAAAACTGATTTTATGTAATTTATTTCAGCACAAGGTTTATTTTAGTGGTTGGCCAAACATTACTCCTGCTGTCATAAGTTAGGCTTTCCCTTCATACAGAAGGGGCAGTTCGGTAACTTTTGAAACACTGCATTTTAAAACTGGATATAACAAAAAATTAATCCCCCCAAGGACTGTGTAGGCAAGTAGTGTAAGCCCCGAGTTCAAATAGCACATACAGGTATTGGACATTGAAATTGAGACACCTGGTAGAAATCCAAAATCTTTATTTAATAAGGTGTTGGGGCACCGTGGGCAGCCAGTACAGCAGTAACACGTCTTGGGAAGGATCGGTAGAGGTCCTGCACAGTTTGCACCCCAAACCATTACTGATCCACCTCCGTGTTTGACTGTGGGTGCCAAGCAGTCTGGGTTGTAGGCATCAGAGGGGCTCCTCCAGACGAATACCCTCCCTGTTGTTTGGAAGACAGTGTAGCTGGACTCGTCCGAGAATATGACGCGTTTGAGGTCATCCAACGTCCAGTACCACTGAACCCGCTTGGAGGCATTTGTACTACTGATGAAAGGCTTCGGTATAGCAACCCTGCCATGGATGTTGGATTTATGCAGGTAATGACGGATTGCCTTCGGGCACACAGGTTCCTGGAGGTGTGTATTCATTTCTGCGGTGATTTTCCGCTTTCGTGCAACAATCCTGGTCAATGTCCTGACGTCTCTTTCCGACAACTTCAGTTTTCCCCTGCAGTTGCTCCTCCTGGACGTGGTTAGTCCTTCCTGTTCATATGCACACATCACCCTGGATACTGTAGCACGTGAGACATCACAGTGTGGCAGTTTTGGACACAGATGCACCTGCTAGACGCACCCCAACAATCTGCCCTCTTTTGAAGTCTGATATGTCTCCCATTATAGCGCTCTGCATAGACAATTTGAAGCTTACTATCGAACTTTTCTACTGGAGTGACTACCAAGACCTCTGACACGTGATTCATTGATATGCATACGATTAATTACCTAGCAGAAGGTTCTATTCAGCCCTGGGGGTATCCAGTGCTATTTGCGAAGGTGTTTCAGTTTCAATGTCCAATACCTGTAGATCATTTGGTCCTTTCTAACTCTCACCCCCGTAACTCCGAACCCAGTGGGTAAATCAAAACCCAACTAAATAGCGAAGTAGGGCAAGCCTATGGTAAGCTATGTTCAACTTTCTACGTCAAAAAATGTGTAAAGTGTGAAGGGGTCAGACAGATAGATGGAACATTGAAACCAGTAAGTGCTCTGCTACTTAATAAAAATACAAAAAATATACAGGTATATCTGGTAAAAAGAATACAGTTACCATTAAAGTGTTCAAAAATTTTATTCTATAAAATAGTTTTACAACCGATAATCAAGATCACATATACAAAATATTTTCTTTTTTTATACAATATTCACAAATATACAGTTTTATGAGGAATGAAAGATGAGATTTTAAAATGCTGTAAACCCTCTTATCTAACAAGTTTAATTCTAATAATTCAGAAACATTAGTTGAATAAAAGCATCATGTATAGAACTAAAATTCATCAAAATAGTAATATTTAATGCAATTAAGACAAGCCTTTATCAATTATATTAAAAAAATAAACAGACTTTATCAATTATATTCGAATCCATAAGAGGGTTCACAGTACACCAACTTCAAACACATGCCATAATAACTGAACAAAGCTGCCACTATTTTAAGCTGCAACTTTCAATTAAGGTTAATACAGGTGTACTTTTTTATGAGAGGGGGAGAAAGTATAAGTAGTACAGTATTAGGAAAAAAAAACTGGAGATTTTAGAATTAATCTAATGTCATTTAAATAAGGCACTGTATACAAAAACTGTAATTTTATGTTCCTGTTAGAATATTTAGCCATTTTTAAATAATATTTACACAAGGTAAAACATCACCTTAATTTCAAATACCAACTGAATTTTTTAAAAATATAAACCTTCAATTTTTAAGAAATTAACTCCAAATCAAACTAATATTCAGTATAAAAAAAAATTCATAAAAATATATTCCATAATCCTTGAAAATTATTTTCATTTCTCCTATTTAATCTTTAGCATTAAATCGGACGGAGTCTATTCATACTTTAGGAAAACCTTCAGGAAAAACAAATCTGGGAAATGTTAACTTAAGAGTTGTGTAGAATCTTACAATTAAAGTCTTTGTCAAGTTACTGGAGACGTTACCTAGAAGTGCTGAGCTAATTACTCCATATTCAAGAACATCAGGTACTAACATTAAAAAAAAATCATATGTAGTTTGCTAGACCATTGCATAAATGTACATCCTAGCACATATTCACAAAATAAACTTACAAAAAGATATGAATCATGTACCGCCACAGAGGGTTTTTATCCACAGAAGGAAGTTCCACTAACATCTGCATACTCAGCCTCCACTTTTTATAACTTTACCACCATTGAATCAGTATTAACATTACAAGAGTCACTCCTGCTTGAAGTACAAAAATTCCTTTGAAATCAAGCAATCTCTTACTCAAAATTCCAATTCCATAGTAAGTGTTAATTGCCTCATCTAAACCACAGCATATCTTTTCAGCTAGCATTACAATCTCTGAAGTTTGAATAATAAACAGAATAAACTTAAATTTCACAGGCATTAGATGGACCTTAAGAACAGTTTAAAATGGACCTCTTAAAATTCATTCCAAATTTCAAATCAATCTTGATTTCATTTCTGAAGTTTTACCAGATTTCTGAACTTTTTATTACTGTAATGAAAATAAAATTACTTCTAGGGGGAAAAATTCATTTAAATTATATTTAAATGAATATCTGTAACAGCTAGAATAAATGCTATATTTAAGCTTCATGGATAAGGCATATGCTGTTTAGAATTTAAACAAAAAAAATAAAATAAATCAAAAATTAATGCAAGCTTTTTTCTTATAAACTGCAAAATGTAATCTAATTTAAAATTGCATTGGGAATGAAATGAGATCTATAACTATTTTGTACAATGGAATAACTGAGGTGCATGAATTACGTAAAGGTGAGAATTTTACACGTATACAAGATCTTTTGCTAACATTGATACAGGCAATTCACGTGGTTTTACCAAAATTCAATCAAGGTTATCAGTCCTTACTCATTTCTAAAATACCTTGACTTTATAATCCACATTTTCGAATCTTTCCAAATCTGAACATAAATTTATAAAAAAATCGCTTAAAAATACATTAAAAAAGATGAAACTTAAAATTGACTATTCCACAATAGTGTGCAATTCAACACCATTAATAGTAATAATTCAAAATGAAAAAGTGACTGGTCTTTATGTCACTGTAGCAAGTAAAACTGCAACTTTTTAAAATTAGAATCTTATTATTCACAGTCCTTTTCTTAATTGCCGAAGTGCACAGCAGATGCAGCAACCAAAAATAACTCCAACAAACTGAAAAGAGAAAAAAAAAACAGAGCTTATTCTTTGGGCTTAAAAATCATCTACCAAAATAAGACGTATAACTTTACTTGCATAAGATCTTAATAATATCACAGGGCCATAAGACAACTTTTTAAAATCTTAACATTAAGAGCGGATTCTTTTGTGTGCTGCATCCATATCTGACCTCAGTTTTTTTTTTCTAACACTACAAATTTCTTGTTTTTCAAAGAAACATTTTAAATTATTCAGAATTTAGGGCTTGATAAATTTCCTTGTGGCCCAAAAATATGGGTACTTTAACACTGCATCCTCTATGTACTTAACATGTGATAAAACAAATCTAAAAGCAGATTCGGATTCAGCATACTAAAAACCACAATAAGGCAAATTCATTCAAAAAGTTTTTTCATTGTTGGTCTGTGTAATTAATCTTATAAAACCTGAAGAATAACAAACTTTAATTAATGAAATTAAAAAGGTGACCGTAGGTGAGAATGAAAATAGTTCTCACTTATAGTGGTAAGTTTTGGGAAATGACAAACGTGCAATCACATATACAAGCAGCAGAAATGAGATTCCTGAGAAGTGTTATCCTACTAGATAAGGGTGAACGACAGAGATAAGGGAGAGAGGTGTTGAATCACTACCAAGGTGTGACTTTTTGGGGACATCTTAAAAAATTTCCTGACGTAATTTAATTATTTTTAATGCCAAAAAATTAAAAAAAAAAAACCTTTTTAAGCATTTTTCCCCAGACTATAGTGACCAGATTTGTTCCATGGCCAAATTTTAATCCCATGACTCGGAATTTTCGTGACCCATTTTCCAATTTCGCTATTTTTCGGGGACTTTCGTGACCTGTAGACACCCTGAGAGATCTCACTTCCATTGGAATGGTCATATGTTACAGATGCTGCAAAAATGGCCATCCTAGGCAATTGTTATTTTCCAAGCCAGTGGTAAGAAACCAAGGTGGATAGACTGCATGGAGAATCTGGGTTATAGTTGCTTGGATATTACCATTGTGGATATGCGCTGCTGCCCCAGATAATCAGGTTTGAAAAGTAAGAAAGAAATTAAAAAGTTTGTTTTGTATAATTACTCCAGTTCTGTCAAATTTTTAGTAGTTTCATGAGCATGATAGGAAGAATTTTATGTAAATTTGTTTTAATCTATTTTCAAGCACGTACTTATTTAAGGAGTTGGGCAAGTCTAATCGGTGAACTTGATCAAGATGGGAAAAAGGATCAGACTTCAGAAAATGATTCATTGTTGATGCTTGTCTGGCTGCAGCCACAATTGAAACGATGAAACAGCTCACTGGTTTGTTTTATTAACTTATAGCTGAATGCCGATTGTTATGAAAATCAGAAATTCTAATTTTAAAGGGGGAAAAAAAATTGTACCAAATTTACTCCGAATCAGGGGATGTGACCTAAATATTTGGATGCAGCCTGTATCCAAGCCTATATGGTAAATACGATACAATAGATGAAAATCAGAAACTGTCATATGATACAATAAGTGCCTTAAGTTAGGTGAAAATGATGTTGAAGAGTAGATTAAGGTCTAGGCTTTCATATAAAAAATTAAGGTGTTAAAAGAAATTGTCCCTTTTTTTTTTTTTTTTTTTTAAATATGAAAACTGTACTTGTTTAAAAGACTCTTCTTATATTCATTCTAACATCCATAAAATATTTTACAGATGAACTTGAACCTATTGACAGTATTGAAAAGTAAACATAGCTACCACGTGATTGGACCAGTGTCACTTCCAGAGAGCCCTCGTGTGGCATGCAATAGCATGGGAAACTTAGATTTGCTAGCCGTTGCCTGACGAGGTTGTTTATTTCAGATTCATCATGAGGACCACAATATCTAGCAGCTATTTTAATCTGGAGAACTGAATGACCTGATGGATGAAAATGCAGAAGTGCTCCTTTTAAAGATTATTGCTCATTTTATCGTAGAATCATACATGAACTGATATTTTTCAGTCACTAAAACTGGTGAACAAAATCACTACTATTCAATCTATTCAATTACCGTAAATATTCTACTATAACGCGACTCCACTTTTTCGGCCCAAAAAAAAAATCAGCAAAAATCCTATCCTCTTGTATAACGCGACCCCCATTTTTGACTCCTCGCGAGAAATAAAATGTACGAACTTATACAGAAAAAAAAATCTTTATTTTTAAATAGTCTGGATATTTAATATTCAAAAACCTTCAAAATCTGATTCATCTGTGTCTTCGAACAGGTCTTTCCAATCTTCCTCAGTTAATTTGACATCTGTATCCCAGTCTTCGAAGTCTTAGAAGTTTCGATGTATGGGAGAAGTTATTATCGATGTTGTTAGATGTTGGCGACGAGTAATTCGAATAAAAAGTGAATTAATATATTGTATAATGAACTGGACATTATATGCAATGTAATTAATGTATAATACACGGCAAATTCGTCTGAATGTCATCAGCACAGAAAGCGACTTCGACAAAAGCAACTGCCTCAACTTCGAGGCAGTCTGGAAGTTTATAGCCCTACATTGATAGGGAAAGCTTTCTCACTCGCACATCAACAAAAAAACAACAGTACATCAATTTTCTTAATAAAAAGACAAGTAATCTTTATTCAGTTTAATATTTTCACTACATAAGCTTTCTTGTAGGCTTTGGTAAATCCTATTGCAACACATGGATTGTGTGAGTCCGGAAGTAATCTGGGTTCAACAGAATCATGGTGCCACCTACCCCTAGCTTTCCCCATGACATGGTCAATAAGAGATAAAATAAAATACCACTTTTAAATTATTAGAATATATGCTTTTAAAACCCAATGCAGGTATTTAACAAACAGTCAAGTAATCAAACTCAAACTGGAAAAAGTTGTGAAACCCAGAGAAAAGTTGACATTTCAGAAAGACTATTCCTTGTCAAAGCAAAATAATTAGGACATGGTGGAATTGTTCAAATTTTTTAAGTTTGCTATCAAATTACAATTTAATCCACAAAAATAATAACCTAATAAAAATTCATCGAATTAATAGTGAATAATTTTTCTTTCTTTTGTACTTTACTTATATACCATGTGACAAAAGATTACTTTAAAAAAAAAAATAATGAATAGGCCTACACAAAATTGGTTTGCATATTGTAATAATGTGTTTCTTTTTGTAAGGTGCATTGCACTGATATAAATCCACTATCTAATTTTTAATTTCAAAGAAAACTATGAAGTGAATTCAAACAAATCTTTATTACCTAAACAAATAGTGTGTGCTTAATATATTTCCAGTTCAAATTGTTACAAAAAAAAAAAAAAAAAAAAAAAAAAAAAAAAAAAAAAAAAAAAAAAATGGTGGCAAATTAAATAAGCAGAGAAATTTCATCAACTAATAAAAATTTAGTAATGCCAAGAAGTAAGTCACTGACTGCATTTGAGAAAGGGCAAATTCATGCTATGAAAGAGTCAGGTAAGTCAGCCAGACAAATAGCAAAAGACTTAAATTGCTCACGTACGGTAATCTTAAATTACTTGAAACTGCGGGAGAGTTACGGCCAGAAGAAATCTCCTGGCGCACCACCGAAATTGACACCTCAACAGCAAAGGATAGTAATCCGGGAACGGACACAGGTAAAAACATCTGACAGCATTGGACAAGAGACCAGACAATGTTCACAAATCTACATTAAGCCGGCTTGTTAAAAAGTGTGAGCATCTTGTGTACACAAAAAGAAAGTGTACACCTAACTTGAAACCTATACACAAGGAGAAGGGATTGTGTTAGACAAAGGAAAAGATGTCATGAAATAAAGAATGGAAGCAAATACTATGGTCCGAAGAGAAGTTTAATCCGGACGGATCAGATGGATGGAGTCACTATTGGTACAACATACGGAAACAGAAAAAGCTCTACTCCAAGCACCAATGTGAAGGGAGTTTGGTTATGACCTAGGGAGAGTTTGGATGGACTGGTAAAACAAACCTAGCATTCACTTCTGGTCAAATGAATACAACATCATACCAAAAAGTGCTGGGGATTCATCTTCTGCCCTTCGGTGAACAAATTATGGTCCCAGATGGCAATTTTAACAAGATAATGCACCTATCCACATTGCTAAAACCACATGCGAATGGTTTCTCAACAATGGGGTACAGGTGACGGAATGGCTACCCCTTTCCCCTGATCTGAACCCAATGGAGAATCTGTGGGCCATACTTGCAAGGAAAGTTTATGTGGGTGGGAAAACAGTACGATTCTGCTGAAGAATTGAAGACTGCTATAGTAAATTGTTGGGAAAACATATCCCAAGACTTGTGCAAAAAGCTTATTTAAACACTACCCGATAGAGTATTTCAAATAATTCATGTTCACTGCGGTTACACTTGTTATTGAATATGTGGATTTATCATAATGCAACAGGCAAATTCATTTTTTTCCCCATTGTGTAAGATTATTATTTGTTATTTGTAACAATTTGAACTGAGAAATGTATTAAGCACACGTTATTTGTTTAGGTAATAAAGATTTGTTTGAATCCGCTTCATAGTTTTCTTTGAAATGAAAAATTAGATAGCGGATTTTTTATCAGTGCAACACACCTTATTGTAATATAACAGACTTTTTAGTATCCTAACCTTGGTTCTGTCTAGAATATTATATCCAACTGGCTAGCAGAACATGCCATATACAATCATATATGTCATGGATAAACTTGAAATAAGGCAAAATGCTGCCTGTACTGAAGGTAGTGGTCCATACTTTCCCATGAGGTCAGTCACATGATTATTTGAGCCATTAGTTTTTAGAAATTTGACAAGAAATTGGAAGAAGTGTATAAGAGAAAATAATATTTGTCATTCTATTCTAAGTGGTCTGATAGCACAGTGGGAAACTGCATTTTATGGCAATAGATGCAGGTTCAAAGAAGCATAAATTTTCCCCATCACCTTTTGTGCAGTAAAAGAAATTAGAATGAGCTTTTGCAAAAACATTAACCGACCAAATACAAAAAACCATATTTTCCAAAATTTTTCAGGCACAAATAGAATCTAAAATCTATAATTTTTTGGCCTCATCCCTATATTCCCCACAACTAGACTGTACTACTGCAGCTTGCAATGACAATTATTTTCACGCCATGGAACCCAACATGTTTCAACCATCCCAACGTAATTGTAAAGATACGAGAGGCGATTGATAAATAAGGTCTCCATGACTAACTTTTATTTGTTAACAGATTTTCAAAATTCTTTTTGTATCTTATACTCACATTTGTCCTCTATGTAATGCACTATTCACTTTTCGACATAGTCCCCATCCCTTTCCAAGCATTGCACCAACGCGTGACTAGTTGGATGAACCCGTCGGAGAGGAATTCCGGAGTTGTCGACACCAGGATTGAATGGCAGCGTTTACCTCGCCACCAGAACCAACTCATGTCCCTTCAGGGACTCTTTCTTCTTTGGGAAGTGGTGAAAGTCGCAATGTGCAAAGTCTTTCATTTTTGAACTGCAATTTTTCATCTTTGAACTGTAGGCGCTGCAGCTCCTTTGGTGTGTGGTGACTCGTGTGCGGACGGACGTTATCGTACCCCAGAAGAGGGTCCAAAGCTGCCATTCAATCCTGGTGTCGACAACTCTGGAATTCCTCTCCGACGGGTTCAACTAGTCACGCGTTGGCACAATGCGTGGAAAGGGAAGGGGTCTATGTCGAAAATTGAATAGTGCATTACATAGAGGACAAATGTGAGTATAAGATAAAAAGAATTTTGAAAATCGGTTAACAAATAAAAAAGTTACAGCCATGGAGACCTTATTTATCAATCGCCCCTCGTACTTATGAAAAACAGGAACGTTTATCATGGAGGCTTTCTTGCAAAAATACTTAGCATATGCAATTGGAACCAGATAAATACTTTGCTTTCAGCACTTATGAGTATTAAGTAGAGACCTATCCTACAAAAAGTGGTCCTGAAGATATTTCCCCTGATTGTATAATGAATACATTTGTAATAAACCATTTGCAATTTCCTTTTACACATTTTGCTTTCGAAAGTGGAAGTAGAATCCAGAAGCCATGCAAAAACCATGTTGGGGCAGCTTAAGTCCTTGCAAATCAAACTTTCATTTTCAGGCTAAAACTAAATCTAACTGCGGCAGTAATTCTACTATAACAGCTTTAAATCCTACGCAGTAAAACTTAAAACTTAGGCAATTAAAAAGATTTTCCACATTTCCAAATCCTGGGAACTCAGGAAAAGAGCAGTGTGGATGAAATAAATATTTAAAAGAGAAGAGTGTGGTAATATTTTTAAATTTTATATATACAAGAAGGCAAATATGAAAAGAGGCATGTACCTGACAAAAAAATAAAAAAATTTATTGGCCCAACATGCCTCATGAAAACTTAAGGCAATAGAATTTATTTACATTCATTGCTTTTTGCATACAAGTTTATGACTGATATCCCTGTGATGATGAGATAGTTTAATTTTTTTTAATTGTTTTTACCTGAATTAATGCAATGCCAATTGTAATGCCCACGATCAGACCAACATGTTCATCAAAAAAGTCTTCAACTGGCTTGTAACAACCCTATGAAAAGAAATAGACGAGGAAAAATTCAATGTCTGCAGAATTTTTTCATTAACTAGACAAGAAAATTCAAACATCTTCAGAATTAAATCAGATACCTAATTCGGAAGATGTGAAATACATCTTCAGACTTACCTTTCTTGCATTGGACAGGTTAGAAAAATAAGTGAAATCTTTAAATGGACACTCCGAATAAAGAGGTTCGAACTTCGATTTATCTCCTTTCAATATGCAGCAAGGAGAAGGAAGCCATTTTCTTTCACCATCAGGTTTGTTTTTCTGAATTTCATAAAACCTACTCCCATAAAGATCCCCTGCTCCATTAACTCCACAGCATTCAAACTGAAAAAAATTAGATAAAAGAATGATTATTACTAAACAGTTAAAATGAAGGCTGAAATTAAGTTCTGATCTAAGGGAAATATCCATCAAAAAATACATATAAAAATTTTTCCATATGAAAGAATTGAGATGTCTGAATATAATTACAAGGAAATAGGATACAGATTAAAAATTATTCAGTTATCCACATAACAGATAACACCGGTCGACAAATATTTTGTTAAATGAAAAAATGTGGAAGTTTCTTAAATATTTTGCTATGTAAAAGCTGATAATCATAAAAATTACTCTACGGCCCCTTAACATAAAAATTCTGTAATTCTACGTAAATTAAGTAAAATATGTAATGTTATTTTTTAAGTAAAATTAAGTAATTCTACATGTAATGCTATTTTAAAATTAGCAAATCACTTTGTTTAATGTCACTCTTCATTAAAAGAGATCATTAGAATGCATATTCTATTAAGATAGCAGAACAGTGGCAGACATGTCAAAACGAATCTAGTGTATTCGACTCAGTTTACCAGTGTTTACAATGTAGTGAAATTGTCGCTACATATTACCTTTAAGTGTTTAGATTCATAAGAATAGCTTCCTAAACTGCCACGAACTTATGAAACCAACCAAACAATTTTTGTTACGTGTATGTTGAACTAACTTTGACGTCCCAAAGAAGGAAACCACTCCATTGATTCAAAAGGAATATGAACTTTATTTTGGTTGTAATCATCAGACAAATCAGCCGACATTCCAAAGTTGAAAACCACCTTAAAAGGGCATACAGTGAAACTTTGATTTTATGATCGTCAAATTTACGTTACAAATTCATAGCCTGTGCAAAATGATCATAAGATTAATGTTAAAAATTACTTGAATTTACTTTTCCTCCTTTTTGCATTTTCAGTGATTGCAAGTTCTAATTCGATGTCTCACCAGTAGCATCCACTTCGATTTCAATCTATGCAATTATCGACTCGACTATCGAAGCACGTGCACAGCCACCATTATAACTTTGAGCTGGATATAAATGACAGCCATTATGCCCGGAAATATAGCTGCAGCCACTTTGTTGGCAATGTGTCCCAATCTCAGTGTTGCCACCTGTCCGGCATTTCAACAAAACGTTCGGATATCTGGTTTGCCAACATTTTTTCTTCTCCTTCTTTGCAGCCCTTTGTCTCTTGCGGGAGGAGACCAGCTGATTAGATACACAATTTTGTCACACTATAAGATGAAGGCAATTAGGTAACGGGCACTCGAGGAGTAGAGGCCTGTTTATTTTAGGTAGAGAAATAAGAGATTGACAAAGAGATGCTCATCTCTCTGGCACGTTGGGGAGGCAAGGAGCATATTTTGCAGAGAAGGGTCGATGTTTTGGGCAGTCAGGCCACGCAGTAGAGAGTCCCTCTGTTGGCGGAAAAGGGGCAATGCAGTACAAGGTGTTCCACAGTTTCCGGGGAGCCGCACTTGCACAAGTCAGAAGGGGAGAATTTGAGTTTATAACGGAAGCGGCCTAAAGAGGTGACCACTCCGAAGACGAAATAAAGCAGACTTTTGGAGAAAGGAAAGCCACCTAGTGGAAGAAGAATTAACACTATCAACTTTCGGAAATAGGCTTTTATAGTGACTTCCTTTCGTCTCCATACTCACACGGCATTCCATAGCACTAGTAAATATTTCCGAATGACACCATTAAGGGTCAGGGCATCAACACGCGATAGCCTTACTGGCTTATCCCCCACTCTTGCCCAAGAGGCAAGCCAATTGCCCAGTTCATTCCTGTAGAAGCAGGCGGAAAATAGATTATTGGACTCGAGAAACTGTTGGAGTCTGTCATTAACAAGCCTTTCAGCAATTTTGATGAAACATGACGTGAGGGCTACGGGTCTATAACTCGCAGGGTCTTAGGAATAATTGCCGGGCTTTAAAATTGGATAAATAATTGAATCCTTCCATTTAGACTGTATAATCCCAGTAGACCAAGAAACGCTGATCGCCTCCAACACAAAACCCCTTTGGCTCTCATTTAGCATCTTGAAAGTAGGGTTGACCAAATTATCTGGGCCAAGGGCAGTACGGCTGGACTTAAGAGCTGATAGTAGGGCAGACGCTCCCACGGCAAAACATTGCTATGTGGATAGGAGGGAAGATGCTATGGCCAACTGGGAGGGGAGAACCGCCAGAGTTCCAATTGGCGCGTGTAGTATAGTTCTAGCGGATTGTTCGGGGTTAAGAGCCATGCCATGAATACTTCTGAGGGGTATGCGTGGAGGGGAGCGCTTCTGGAAAAGCTTGAGTTTTCCAAACGTTGTCCTGGTGTCTGCTTCTAACCCGGATTGCCCAAAAGAACCTACTTTTCTTGAGAAACTTCTTAGGCTGCATCTAGAAAGTAACCGCGTAACGACTGCCCGATTGCCATGTCACATGGTATGATCACACGTGGTCGCGGTGATTTTCGAGACGCTGTGGTTCAACATCACTGAACAGTCATAAGTCGCCACTGCTTCAGCAGAGGCTTCCGAGCTGGGTATAATCTTGGAAGCCTCACTTCAGCTAATAACTTTATTATTGAAAAGAGACGCAAGGAAAAAAGAAAACTTCAGAAAAGAAACTCGAGGAAAAAAAGAAACCTACTTGCATTATTTGAGATAATACGTTGAAATAAAAAATGTAGACACACTTCAACCATTGAAAGATACAAAATAAAATTAATCAGAAAGACAGATTTAAAAAATACTACTGATAAATTTAGAATCTAATTTTTT
>JAHWFO010005870.1:107096-135664 GCA_023313115.1 Rhysida immarginata | reverse complement strand
GACGGTCATTTCCCTGACCAAATCGTAATTTTTTTAAAAAAAAAATTGTCTCTACAACAGCTTTTCAGACACAATTTTATTATTATTATTATTAGTGGTCACATTATATAAAATTAGTATCAGTATTACGAGGCTTGTTCAATAATTTTTGCCTCCTGGTCCGTAACTGTACATAGAAATGTAAGTATAGATGTCTCCAGTAAAATCTATTTCCCTGACTTTTCCCAGGAAGAGTCATTTCCCTGACAAATGCATGAAAATAGCCCTTCTTCCCTGACCACGTTTCATTTCCCTGACTATCCCTGACTTTCCAGAATGTGGGAACCCTGAGTTAAGGCCTAAATATAACATTTACAACTGCACATTACCTTGGTTGAGAATCAACTGTTTTAAATGTTATATTTAGGGCTTTTTAAAATTATAAAAAGAATATTAGTTTAAATTTAAACTTCTAAATTTATCTTTAATATTTTTTAAATAAAACTTTCTTTTCTGATTAATTTTATTTTGAATATTTTAATGGTTGAAATGTGTTTACATTTTAATATAATTGCATTATTACTGGAAAAAGAATGCGAAAGCAGTAACAGCAGCTGCTGTTGTATTCATCAGATGAAGATATGGCTCGGCCGCAGCTGATATAAACAAAATAAAAATGCGAGGACTGTGTATAACGCAAATATATTACATGGTTTGTACTATTTTTTAGAAATCTAAAATAAGGAGTTCTTAAGGACTTTTGAGAGATTTTCTAAGGAGAATTTTTTTCCATTGTACATGGTTTAACTAAAAATTAATTTAAATTCATACATGTATAAAATTAATCATTTAAACTCCTTAGATCAATAAAATTACAATTTATTAATAAATGAAATACATAAAATGTTAACAGTTTTTTAAATGCAGTTGTTTTTCAGATATTTCGGTATTTAAGTTTTGTATCTCTTTTTCAATTTTTTTAATATTATCTCTCATATCTTCACATTTAATGAAATGGTCAACACTTCTTAAAGCTTTTGCTTCTTTTGCAAATTGAGCAACAGAATTTTCTTATTAGATGTTGGCGACGAGAAATTAAAAAAAAAGCGAATCAATTTGTTGTATAATGAACTGGACACTGAATATGCTGTATAATTAATCTATAACACATGGTAATTTTATGTGAATTTCATCAGGACAGTATTTGAAGTAGTTTGGAAGCAGAGACCATCAATAATGATGGTCTCTATTTGTAAGTAGCAATCTTTGGGAGAAGTTATTTTTGTATTAGTTGCTAGCGACAAGAAATTCAAATAAAAAGTGCATTAATTTATTGTATAATGAACTGGACACTACATATGCTGTATAATTAATGTAAAATACACAGTAATTTCGTGTGAATTTCATCAGGACAGAAAGCAACTTTGTGAGTTCCAGGCAGTTTGGAAGTAGCCATCTTTGGGAGAAGTTAATCTAGCTTTCGAATACGCCAATTGTCTCCTTGATTACGTAAAATGTTTCTGAAGTGGCAACCAATAACGTCTTTTTTCCTCAGTGGCACTGCCATTGGTTCGCCTCACAAGCCACTGGCGCAGAAGCGGCAAAATGAGGAGGGGAAAAATGGTGGTCCCGAATCTATCAATTCTTCCGCAAAATATTTCTCGTGAAACTGCAACTATCTGTAAAGTTCCAATTTCTCTGACATTAGGGCAATTTTTATGGAATTCCCTGACGAAAATTCCCTGAATCCCCTGATTTCCATGTTCTGTCGCCACCCTGAATAATAAAAAAAAAGCAGCATCTTTCACTTTTCACGAATGTACAAAATCTTTTGCTTAGGCTTTGAAGTTACCCGAATGGAACTACTTGTTCATGTGGTATTATCATTGCCAAGTGGTTATTGCCTCAGGTCAATAGATGAGAAATAGTATAGCAATAAGAATTTTATGATTGACCTTTGTATAACATGAAGTCTTTGCTATCAAAGATGCAATTCTGGCAAATCTGTGGAGATTTGGAAGTTATAGTACTTACATCAGGGTTCCAACCGGGATATACAAAGTTATGCTGTTTTGTTTTTTTTTTTTTTAATGTAAGTGGGATACCAAGGACTGAAAAAAATCATTTTATCAAGAAGCAGTGGCCTAAAAGATCAGATACCTGGACAGAAAACCGTGATTTCTCAACCACTTGAGAAAGTATACCTTCCTCCCTTGCCAGTTATCACATCAACTAAGAACAGTTCCAAGAAAATTTAAGAGTCAGCAGCAGCTCTCCAACTTCCTCCAGGTCATGCCTAGAACTGTCAACAGCTTCCTACAACAGACCTTGATCACTTCATTAAAGGAATGAATCGATGATGCTAAGCAAGCATCCAGGTTAAAGGAAGGCATATCCCACATTAGACATCAAACATCAATTTTGAAAAGTTCCGATTTATCCCACCTTAACTGGCCACCTTCTCAAATCTTTTGGATGAAGTCACCCAGTTGGGTTGTTGCCCAGATTTCACCACGAAGAGGTAATAGTCTTAACTCCATACAATTATTTTCTAGTTTCTTTTTTTTTTTTTTAAACGCATAAAGGCAATGTAAAGCTCGAAATCCAATGAAGCCAATATCAATGTTATCAATTCATAGAAACAATACTAAAACAATCACTTACCTCAGCAAATACATAATTCCAGGCTAAGGTCAAGGCATCTTTTTCATTTTCATCTTTATAATGAGTCAGTGAAGTCTGTGCCAAGTCTTTGAGCTTTGTCTTAAACTGAATAACAAAAAAGAACAATTTTAAATTAAAATTAATAACAAATTCTCTATGTATAATCTTAACATACACCTATCCACACAAAGAGGTAAAATAATTTATTGTACCTCTATTAATCACAAGTTTTCCAATCTAGCTTTACTTTTTTACATATAAAATATAAAAGTAACTATGCCCAGTCACCAGTTCAAGTGCAAACTTACAAAATCCTTTAGTTCCATAGTTTTTTAATACTCCAATATAGCATAAACAGTCTCTCTCTCCTCTCCTCTCCCACAAATCTCAAATGCAAATCAATGATTTCTAAATTTAAAAAGCATTTAAAATCTCAAATGACGGAATAATATCAAGAAATAAATAGCGGTCTTCAATAAGCAATTTGCCGACTTCTAAAAGAAGTCTATCTAAATCCTAGATTTCATTAAAAGCAAACCAAACAATCCCCTTCACTAATTGCTAAACTCTATTAATCTTCAGATGAATGGCAGTAAGCAAGCAAGAAATATAAAGTAAATAAGCCAGAAACTGGACAAGATGATATGCTAGCAAAGACAAAGGAAACCACTGTTCCACAAGAAAATTGTTTAATAATATTAACAAACAATAGCAAACTAATAGAACAATAATAGAGGGTGTCCCACTCGGGACTGACCTTTCAAAATTTCATAACTCTAGAACGTGTTAACGTAAAGACAAACTGTAGAACCTGAAAACATGTTTTATTTAATGGAAAACATGTCTACATTACAAAATGTGTTGAAAATGTCCTCTCCCAATGTTCGCACACAAAGCAACGCGACGCTCCATATTCCCGAAAGTCCTCTGCACCATGTCACTGTCAAAGGCAGCAATGTCATGCTTGATGTTTTCTTTGAGGTCTTCAATGGTCCTGGGTTTGCTTGCATAAACTTTGCTCTTTGAATATCCCCATAAAAAGAAATCTGGCAGAGTTAAATCGGGTGATCCAGTAGGTCTTCACAACGAAGACTGTGGTACGGTATAATGCATGCTTGTTTTCGCCAGTATGCAGGGATGGACTCTCGGATCTAGGCAGTAGTCTATGCCGTGCTGGCGCCACCTGAAGCTGGAACCCTGAACCGAAACAATTTGCATTAAATAAGAAATATTTTGAGCATTGGTGCATGTTTCATGCAAGTGTTGCAAAGTAATTCGCATTTTAAAGGGTCAGCACCGAGTAGGATACCCTGTACAAACACTTATAATACAAGCAAGAAATAATTTGTTATGACACTGTTTGCAACAGATTGTCAAGGCAGAAATACTGATAAGTTCCTGAAATTAGCACTGCTAATTCAGTTTCAAACTGTGAGAAAGAAGGCACTTGGGAAGGTTCCACAATTTGGGATCAAACTAAGGACCATAAACATCAGTTCTATCACAATGGACACTGATACTGCAAAACTGCCTGTGTCTTGAAGTCAATTTGGGAGCTAAAATGACAGGGCAGACACCTGCTTCATAGGTTGAAAATCTTTCCTTTCTGAAAGCCATTGATAGTAATAATGAATGTCAGAAAATGCTCCAATGGGTTGAGTTGTAGAAAATGTTGGTGCATTTTCTCTAGTCATTAATTAACATTTTTGTCTGGTTTTTTTTAACATTACATGAATGCTACTGTATAAAACCTCACTCAAGATCATTAATTTAGAATTAATGAAGATTTCTTATAATAAATTTTGGTATAGTTTCATTTGATTAATACCGTTTTATCTTGTTTTTACAGGATGTTTTATTGATAAATTGGGTTTTGGCAGGTGCAACTCTTTAATTCTTTAATTCTTGTTCAGCCATGTTCAGATTAAGAGTCCTAATAACTTATTTTGCAGTCCTTTTCTGGTGCTATCAAACTGTTTACTAAGGAAAATATTTATAGCAAAACACATAACATAAGGAGATATTTTTTCCACAAAATCAAATCTTAGAATAAGCAGTTGCCTTATACCAGGTGTCCCAAAAATGAGCGACGATTTGAAAAAATCAATTAACAAAAAACTAAAGGCAATATATATGTATGGTTTGCTGCGTTCTGTTTAGGAAACCAGGGAATTTATTTATTTGTCAACAGATGGCGCTGCCAACAGGGCAAAACCTATAAAACTTCTCCAAAATAATCACCATTTGCAGCAAAAACATGGTGCAGGCTGTAAACAAAACTCGCAGATGACCATGCACATTTCAGTCAGAATGCTGAGCAAGGTATAGAATGCAGATCTGACGGGACGGAATGCGTAGAGAATAGCAGCACCATCAGTATCTGTTGACAAAGTTTGGAACTAATTTTGAAACTTGGTGCACATAATGTCCCTGGTTTCCTAAGCAGAACGCAGCAAGCCGTGCATTTCTATCGCCTTCAGTTTTTCGATAATTGATTTTTTAAATCGTTACTCATTTTTGGGGCACTAGGTATTTGCAGCACCGTAATGGCATATTATGTATGACTGCTGATTCACTGCTGATAAATGCATCGTAATAACTAATCCTCTTATGAGGATCATATTTGGCATGTAGAAAGTACTCAAAAAATGAAAGAAAATTATGGAAATTATAACTGTGTAACTGGTTTCTTTACAGTGTTACGAGTAAAAGAATGCGACAAAACCAATCAAAAAGATTGAGTTATCTATTATGGGTACAGAAATGAGGATTGCACCATTGGAAAGAGCAGACTTTTTTCAGTAGGGTGATGCTCTGATATTTTTTCATTGTAAATTACATATATCCTGTTTTACATTTCTATATTAAAAAAAAAAAAAAAAAAAAAAAAAAAAAAAAAAAAAAAAAAAATGAGGTTTTTGAATCTATAACTTTTCATGTATTTCATAAACTGGAATTTTGAAAGCATCACTTTGTTTATAAGATTGAGATCTTTTCAAAATGCCCATGCCTTTTAAAATCCATCCAGAAGAAGCGGAGATTTTTGCAAATAAGTTATAAAAAAAACCACAGCGAGAAAACGCAAATCAAAGTTATCAGATATTTCATTGGTGCATATCTTTTTAACTAATTTATTCCGAAAGGGGTTCGAAAAAGTTTTATTTTGACTATGAAAATATTCGAAATTTACAAAACTAATTACACAGATTGAAAGAGGAAAAATTAAAGATTAAAATAGCAAAGTTTCATTTTTTGACCCAAAATACGAATTTTTCACCAGTGAATCCCCTTAAGATCTGATTTTGTGGAGAAAAAAAAAAATATATATCACCTTATATTCAAGGGCAATACAGTAATCCAATTTTAACTGAACGGCTCGCAGTTTTCCCTCCTTTCACTCAACTCACTATTAAAAATAAAATTAAGACGTTTAAAATTAAACTGAAAAATACAAATTCAAAAATCCTCAAAGAACCTAAAAGTGCATGCAACAAGTTCAGGGGGATATGGAATGAATAATGCTTATTTTATATTAATATTTTATAGTTTTAACTTTAATAGTTTTAATTATATTAAAATAGTTTTAATTTTATAGTTATTAGTTTTAATTTTATACTTATTAGTTATAACTTATTTTATAGTTACACAGCTTTATTCATTCCATATCCCCCTGAACTTGCTGCATGCACTTTTAGGTTCTTTGAGGATTTTTGAATTTGTATTTTTCAGTTCTTAATGTCTTAATATTTGCTCTCAGCAGATCAAGAACTGAAACGTCATTTAACCTCTTCAAGACCAGTGACAAACAGGTGTTCCTCAAGCTAGACCCTCTGTTCAATACCATGACGAACATATATTAAAGAATTCTATTAACGAAATGAAAACGTGGTTTTCCAGGAATGAAAGAGTAAAATCACTTGGAACAGTTTATTCTTTTATGGGTCTAGTTTCTTGTTGATAGATGGAACCATTGCGTTTATTCTTTGATTGCTTATTTCAACACAGTTTTACGTTGTATTTGCACTGTAAGCAACAATGCTTTTGCTCCTTTATTATAAAAAATGGATGATCATGATTCTGTTGATGCAAGTTGGATGCCGAAGATTTTGTGAAGAGGTTTAAAATTTATGCTGGTCGTGAAAGAGTAAAATCATATGGAACAATTAATTCTTTTATGGGTCCATTTTCCTGTCATTAGATGGAACGCTTGCGTTTATTCTTTGATTGCTAATGTCAACACGGTTGTGCGTTGTATTTGCACAGTAAGCAATAATGCTTTTGCTCCGTTTTTGTAAAAAATGGATGATTATGATTATGTTAAGGCAAGTTGTGATGCCGAAGATCCTGATATTGAAATAAACATTGATTCTGAAAAAGAAATATTCTTACAAAATTGTATATGACGAACGCACGTACGTCATTGGTTTGCCAGATAGTACATAAACTCTGGTCCTGGGAGGTATCCTTCAAAATTTAGGCTGGTCGTGAAGAGGTTAACTTTCAGTGGAATAATGGCTCCCATCATTTAGTACATATGGCTAAATTTATTCTTTGGAGCCGAATTACACCGGTGCACATTACATGTATAAAATGGTATAATATTCTGACAGACTGCATCAACTGGGTACCACTGTACTCAATAGATTTTATACAATTATATTAAACAGGATTACATTAAAATACAACTAGAATTGCAGTAGAACGAAGATTATCAGAACTAATTAAAACCAAGTTAGTTCGGAAAATCAAACTGTTGTACATCAGTCTTAAGTCTTCCATTACACCATAATGCCATATTTGTACTACACCTTAATCACGGTTAGCTCTTTATCATGGTCAAGCAGAACTGCATTTACAGCTCGGTTAAGAGTCTGTTAACTAACAAGTGTTTCAGAAACCTGTTTAGTGAAGTCATATCCTGGTTAGTACCAATGAACAAGTAAATAAAACATAGCAGTCAAGCAAAAGCACAGGAGCGAGTGGTCTGATGATGAAACCAAAGCTCTCATATATGTTTGGGGAGAATTTTCAGACCTGAGAGAGGCTAAACAGTAACTGCTAAGTGCACGAGCACATTCTGCTCCATCCATCATAATTTCGCTAACGACAAGATTTGAAGCCCATGGAATCCGGCTGCTCTCTTACTGCCATCTATTTACGCAATTGCAAGGGAAAAATTATAGAAAAAAACATTTCGCTTGGTAACAGTAATTTTCTTGAATGCAGTGCAAACGGAAAGTGCTTGATTAGCTAACCCGGTTTACTAATCGTGGTTAAGGGGCAGTGCAAACATAGCATAAGAGAGTAGACAGATTTCAGGCCTAAATTCTCAATAGCATTTTTACATGTACGAAGCATGTTTTTTAAATAAGTATAGTCTTGATATAAAATAAAACACCTTTTATTTTAATACCTTAATTTCTATACGATAGCCTGGACAATCTACTTTTCAATGTAATTTCTAAAGAACAAATTGAAAGCTATAAATCGCTGTACGAGATGGAGAATTAGGAACAAAGAACTGTCTTTGATAGAATTCTCACATCAGTAAAGAACATGTGGAATTACAGTCTCCTCTTCCTATCATGTGGGGCTGGATGTGGCAATTCTTTCATGCTATATTAATGCACTTATTGTAGTGTACAACCAGCTTCTGAATCCTATCCTCAGAAATCGGCGGATTAATTTGCTAAGTATAAACTGTCTTCCCCCCACCCCTCTCCTTTAAATAAAAATGGTACTTAATTAAAAAAACATTCCTCATATCGTAAGCTGATGAAAATTTTGTTTTTACGGGTTCTCATTCTGTGAAAATAAAGAAATGCACTCTTAAAATATACACTGAATGGTCAGTTTATTGAGAACGCCCATGACTATGCAAATCCGTTAGCAAAGTAATTACTATGTATCAGTTGGTCACGTGACAGTCGGTACCAATATAAAGCGAGAAGATAACAGTTAACTGCAAGTGGTTTGACCGTCACCATGGGGAAAACAAAGGATCTGAGACTTCGAGTGCTGGATGGTAGTTGGTGCCCGGCGAGGTAGACGGAGTATTTCCAAAACCACATGTCTTCTAGGCTTTTCCTGTACAACCATTTCAAGGGTTTACCAGGACTGGATAAACAACCAGCCAGTGACAAGCTATGGTTGCAAACGACTCGTCGATCCAAAGGGTGAGCGTAGGATGGGAATGCTTGTTCGTGCGAATAGAAACATCACGACTCGCCAACTAACTGTGGAGTACAACACGGACCTCAGAATAACATCTCTGAACACATTACACGGTTTAAATTGGCAAGGATGGACTACAACAGCCAACGGGCCAGTACAAGTATCTTTGATGTCCACCCAAAACAGCAAAAAAAATCTCCAATTTGCCAGTGATCATCAACACTGGACCGTCGACAACTGGAAGAAGATATGGTCAGATGAATCCAATTTCCTATTGCACCATGCAGATGGCCGACGCCGAATTTGGAGACAACAGCATGAAGCGATGGACCCCTCCTGTCTGGTTTCCATTGTTCAGGCTGGTGGTGGCTCTAATAATCTGGGGAATGTTTTCCTGGCATACTCTTGGTCCGCTGATACCGGTAGAACAACGCTATAATGGTCAGGGCTACCTGAACAGTGTTGCGACCATGCTCATCCCTACATGGCTACTGTGTTTCCCCCATCGGAAGGATACTTCGAGCAGGACAATGCTCCGTGTCACAAGGTTCGTATCATCATGGAATGGTTCCAGGAGCATGATAATGAATTAAACTTACTCTCTGACCACCACAGTCCCTGGATTTGAACCCAATCAAACCTTTTTGGGATGAGCTGGAACAGGTTATTTGAGGCATGGCTCCACCACCATCCAATAAGCATCAACTGGGAGCAGCTGTTGCATCCGCATGGATAAACATCATGGAACAATGCTTCCAGCAGGTAATTGAATCCATGCCATAGCGAATTCGTGCAGTTATAGCTGCTGGGGTGGTGCAATGCATTATTGGGGGGGGGATTCCTAATAAACTGGCACTCAGTGTAGAGCAATTCAAAAAAATGGACGGAGGACTTTCTCAAGCTGTAGCAAAATGGCTCCACTGTCAAGGTAGGTTATTTTCATTGTGGAAGCAAAAGATAACCACAAAGCTAGGATAAAGGTAGCCAATAGCTACATCAAGTCAAGAAGACAATTGTTTGAATAACTACTTCCCTGCAGTAGAGAGTCGACAGCCTGAATAACTGCAATATGTGTTCCCTCATCCAAGATGGAAGACTGAATGTACCGCTCCAAAATTTCTTTAGCACTCTTTAAACACCACAAGGGATTATTGTGAAATCTGTGTAATAATTGTGTGTGACCACATTCCCTTTCAGCTTTTTTAAAACTTGTTTACAGATTCACTTTTGGGCTTCCATGGCCATCAACTAGCCTTGTGTAGATTAGAGTTTTTTTTACCAGTATGTATATCATAGAAATTTCAATAAGATATTTTATGCAGTATTTGAAAATATTTAAATTTTGTTTATGTCAATCTAACACTGGGTGACAGTATATAATATCAAAATAAAACTTACAACATCCTTTTGAAAACCGGCAAAGATGGCTGCTCCAATTTCAAAAGCTATTATAAGCAAAACAAGCGTTACATACTGAAATAAGAAAAAAATAAGGGAAAATCATTAGAACTTTTATAAGATCAAAATCATTTTTAAGATACTTTCAAGTTATAATATTCCACAAAAAGTTAACACTTATTGTTAAGTCATCATTACATTCTAATAAATGAATCTAGCATCCATTTGGCTAAATCCTCTTTCCATCCACCTAATAAAATTTCCTGGGGAGAACACATATTCCATAGCAAAATCAACAAACTATCTCTTTACAAGAAATATTTCTTGCATGGATAAGTAGGGCAATGTCAAATTTTGCATGTATAGAGGGTAGATTCCACTTGCAAGGCCAGAGAACTTTCATTCTACAACTACTTCCCCACTCCATTAGATCGAAATGTCGACTTTAATTTATTTCAGTTTTTAATTTTATTTCTTTTAATTCTAAGGGAGCATATACGCAACAGCCCAATGTTTAACATTTGGTGCGGTTTAATGCAAGATCCAGTAATCAGACCTTTCTTTTTCGCTGAAGACACCATTACCGCTGCAACCTACCTAGATATGCTGGAGAACTATCAGATTCCACTGGTGGAAGAACTGCAGCCCAATATAGTCTACCAACAAGATGGAGCACCTCTTCACTGGGGCCTGCAAGTTAGGCAATGCCTTGATACAAACTTTCCAGGACGATGGATTGGAAGGGATGGGCCAATCCCTTAGCCCCCTCGCTCACTCGATGCGAACCCTCTGAATTTTTTTTCTGGAGATATGTGAAAGACAGTGTACAAGACCAATGTTGATGACATTGAAACTCAAGAACAGAATAATTGAAACAATTGCTGAAATCAACCCCGAAATACTAGCCCGAACATGGGAGGAAATAAGAGTTTCGCTTTGATGTCCTCCACACCATAAATGGGGGGGTACATTGAAATTTATTAAGGCATGCTAAGAAACTTTCCGAGTTTTACTTTGTGAATAAAGAAAAAAAAATTTTCAGTTTAAAATTTGTAATAGCTTTTGAGTAACAAACGTGTATAATACGGGAGATAATATAGAAACACCCTGTATATTCACACAAGACAATTTATAATCTGTAATTACAAGGGTTGTACACTTTTCTCATGAAAAGAATAATAAGCACTCACAAAAAAACTTATAAGCAACTCTAGCATAATTAATTTGTGTATTATCAGGCAAGTCAGCCTTATATGAATACATGTGCTTATTAAACAGACCCAATAGGCAAAGTTTTAAAGAAAAAGACAAGAAAAATTTAAAACATTATAAAATTTACTTAAGTTTTTCAATTTTCTATATAGGATATTTACATTTGTTGGTGCTATTTGGAGGATCGTTTCCTAAGGACAAAATAAGACAAATGTTCTTGAGAAAAGTAACATTGAAATGTGATGACGTCGAGTATTGCTCCAACACAGGGGCCAATGACTGTTTTATGCCAGCTATCTCCACTACAAAAGTAAATTCCAAAACTCTTCACAAAGTATCTTTATGCCAGTTTTTGTTTTTTTTTTTATGATGAAGGTTTTAAAAAAAATGCTGAAAACTAAAAAAAAATTTTTTTTTAATATCCTGGAGGGCCAAGTGAGATCCAGGGATATCCGTCCAACAACAATTTGAACTCTATTTTTCATGGAGGAATGGTCCAAAAGTCCAGCCAACTATAATCGTAATCTTGTATAAAGTAATTGTAATCTCGAAACATCTAAGCAGAATGGTTCTTCGTAACAGACAAGTCATATGGGCATACTAGAAACATATCTACGAGGTTAGTGCAGCAAAATCGGGAACTGATGGAATATAGCAGCAAAGCAAGAAGAGTACCTTTACTTGCAGCAAGCCATCGAAGGCTGCACCTCACTTGGGCCAGTGAACATATTCATTGGACCTCAACGCAAATTAGTGCAAGTTGCCAGTATGATTCGAGTGTGGTAGACCCTATGCGGCCATGGAGTTTCAGGAAAGTACCATGGTGTGGGCTATGTTTACATGGATCTACGAATGATTAGGAATAGCTATGTCCAACTGCTTGGTTACCATTTCCAATCCTTGTACCCTAACAACGATGGGATATTCCAGGAGGCCAATGCATCATATCACTGGGCTAACATTACTGTGACTGGCTTGAGGAGCATTCTGAACTATCCAATGAATGAATTGGCTACCTAGATCGCCAGAAATTAACCCCATCAAACATATTTGGAATATTATTGAATGATCCATTCATGCACCAGAGCTTACACATGCAACACTGCATGGGCAGCTATCGAGACTGCATGGCTGAACATCTCTTCAGAGGACTTCTGCCTAGTGGTAGAATCCATGCCATGTCAAATTGCTGTACTTCACCAAACAAAAGAAGATCCTACACAATATTAAATAGGTGACCCATGACTTTCGGCACTTCAGTGTATCATAAGGCATTATTTCTGAACACTTACCGTATTTACTCAACTATATGACGAGGGTTTTTTCCAATTAAAGGGCCAATAAAAGGAGGGTAGTTTTAAAATCGCAAATTACACAAATATACCGACTTTTGTAAGTTAATGCTCTGATCCTCCACCTCTGCTGTAGTGGCGCTGCCATTTACTGGCATTCAAAGTTGGTGGATATAGAATATTCTATATTCATTGACTTTACTGACATTCTCGATCATGACGAGATCACAAGAGATGTTACGATAGCACTTGAGAGATTGGAAAAATATCATTCCCATTCACACATCACAGCAAGTTTTCAAGCATAAGGAATGAATCGACGCGATATCATTGTTTTTGTTTTTTTTCTTTTCTTGAAATCAAAAAACATTTCAATTAAATAAGTATTTTTGCTTCCTTGTTCATTAAAAAAAATTTTTTTCTAAAAAATTACCTCAAAAATGTGGGGTCGTCTTATAGTCAGATAAATACAGTATATCTGAAAAACTACATAGCTCAGTTTAGATTTGGATTAATCCTCATCTCTATAAAGAAACTGCAATCTGCAATTCTTATCCCACTTCTCTATTGAATCTATTTTTAGACACAGAAATTTAGTCATGTCTTACTTTTGTCTTTGTTTCTGGACATATAATAGAGGTAAAATAAGACTCACTCATTTTGATAATTTATCACTGCAGTTAATACAATTCAAAAATTTTTTCAAATTGCTTCAATAATGGTAGATTATTATGGATTTTCATTTAATTTTGTAACAACTTTTACAAAATTGGATTAGCAACAACTTTTTAAAAACTGAAGTTTACTTACTGCTGTCAGCAATGTCTGAGATTCCATTGCAGCTCCACAACATCCAAAAAACCCTAATAGCAAAACTATTGACCCTGTTGCTATTAATACGTAAGCCACCTGATCAAGCACAGTGACTGAATTCAGATTTGCTAAATCTGAACTTTCAGTTGCCTGCTCACTCACTTTCAGTAAAGACATTGCAGAGGATTTATCAGCAATTAGCCATACACCAATTGCCAATACAGCAACACCACATATCTAAAAAGATAAAATAAAATTACACATTACTTTTTATTCATCATGCAATCATTAAAATAATGGGAAAATTCTGAAAATATACTTACAAATATGAGGAAATTGAAGAAAAATAAAATATACTTAAACAGCGCCATCCCACAACCGAGGCCATATTTACCTAAACCCATCTTTCCTGAAAAAAGAAAATTAAAAAAAAGAAATTAGTACAGTGTTGCAAAATTGAGTATCTTATCTACCAATACTGCAAAATTCAAAAGTGAAAAATCGGGAGATATAAAGTACACACAAAGCTTGCACCAGAAGTTAGCTAACCAGACGTTATA
The DNA here is from genome assembly GCA_023313115.1 of Rhysida immarginata. Taxonomy (NCBI): domain Eukaryota; kingdom Metazoa; phylum Arthropoda; class Chilopoda; order Scolopendromorpha; family Scolopendridae; genus Rhysida; species Rhysida immarginata. The sequence continues at coordinate 121,572 of JAHWFO010005870.1, read as the reverse complement.
TGGGGAAATAACCTTATTTTGGTCATAATGGTGAAAGAATGATGACTTAACAAAAATAACAAAACAGTGTTAGAATTCATAGACATATCAATCTCATACTGGTATTAAAAAACTGAAAGGGCCTTTTCTTGAATCCTTAGTACAAGGAAATTCTTCAGTGTGGTTCTTTTTTGTTTTTTTTTTTTTTGGTCCATAGTTTCATTTGGATATCCTTGATTTTTTTTTTCTTTTACAATTATTTTCCACAGCCTTTTCGAAACTAAATGACCAAGGTGGCTATTATTGGTGCTGTAGTAAATTTTTAGAAAAGCGTCTTGTTCGCGTAAACTGGAAATTGCAGAATACAGCAACAGAGGGCCGAATTTTCAACAGATTTGCTGGAGATCGGGAGGGCAGGAGATCTGTCTAAAAATCGGGAGTCTCCCTCCAAAAATAGGATAGTTGGCAAGTATATAATATCAGAGAAGATGCATCTTTTTAAGGAATCTTGTACCATGTCTAAAAATAAGATGCATGAAACTTGAATGATGTAAAGCATGTATGAAAACTGTGTTGCAGAAAGAGCTCCACACGTCGAATTGTTGAATTGCTATAAAATGGGAAAATCATGAATCTGACTGTCCAAATCTTTTGATTTGAGACAAAAACACACCTGATTGACGATTATCCAAAGAGGATCATAAAAAGAAGACAGACATTCAATCATTTGTCAAATAACTGCTCAGTACAATAGCAGAAACGAGACAAACATTTCTACTGATACTACGAGGGGCGATTGATAAATAAGGTCTCCATGGCTGTAACTTTTATTTGTTAACAGATTTTCAAAATTCTTTTTGTATCTTATACTCACATTTGTCCTCTATGTAATGCACTATTCACTTTTCGACATAGTCCCCATCCCTTTTCACGCATTGCGCCAACGATTGACTAGTTGGGTGAACCCGTCGGAGAGGAATTCCGGAGTTGTTGTCGACACCAGGATTGAATGGCAGCTTTGGATCCTCTTCTGGAGTACGATAACGTCCGCCCGCACACGAGTCACCACACACCAGAGACGTTGCAGCACCTACAGTTCAAAGATGAAAACTTGCAGTTCAAAAATGAAAGACTTTGCACATTGCGACTTTCACCATTTCCCAAAGAAGAAAGAGCCCCTTAAGGGACATGAGTTGGTTCCGACGGAGAGGTAAACGCTGCCATTCAATCCTGGTGTCAACAACAACTCCGGAATTCCTCTCCGACGGGTTCACCCAACTAGTCACGCGTTGGCGCAATGCTTGGAAAGGAATGGGGACTATGTCGAAAATTGAATAGTGCATTACATAGAGGACAAATGTGAGTATAAGATACAAAAAGAATTTTGAAAATCTGTTAACAAATAAAAAAGCTACAGCCATGGAGACCTTATTTATCAATCGCCCCTCGTACTTGCCGCATGTCAAGAAACAAAGTAACCCAATCAAGTCCCACTGATCTCGACTACACACTGCAAAATTCATTTAAAATGGACGCAAAAACGAAATGGACAGAAGATGACAGAATAAGGTAGCTTGGTCCAGCAAATCACAATTTCAATTGATGTTTGGCAATGGGAGATTAGAATATAGGGTTCAATAATACCTTTATCTTAACGTCTTTATATTAAGTGTTCAAACTACACTGAGTAGACGAATTATGACCACCTATGTTTGTAGGCAAATTAGCTATGGTTATAAGCTAAAGTTGCTAGAGAGCCAGACCATTATAAATAGAAAAGCAGGTTGTTTACCATGACAGTAGAAGTGATTTGCTCCTGAAGATATGGGTAAACAACGTGATTTAGCAGCCTTTGAACAGGGGATGATTGTTAGTGCACGAAGCCATGAAACAAGTATCAAAGTAGCTGTTGTTAAAGTGTTTAAAGACTGGAGCTTTAGCTGGAAAACTAGATCTGAATGTGCAAGTTGTGGTCGACAGCAACTAACCCTGTCTTAGCTTTAGTTGAGCGTGAAGTCACGGATGAAGCGGTCACAGTCCGTCTGCATGAAAAAATGAAGAATTTTCTGTATAAAAAGTTCAAAATTCTTTGTGCAATCATATTTTGTTTTTCTCCTCAATATAGTAATAAAAAAAAAAAATCAGCAGATTGAAAAGTCATTTGACGAAATTATATATATTAAAAAAAAAAAAAAAATTATTTTTAGGTTATAATACTAGTCTAACAGCGGAAGGATACTTGTGCACTATGTCCGGTAAGCAACGTCATTCTCAACTGAAGCTGAGACAAGGTATAGTCAACGTTTGGGCAAAATGGAGAGTGGCAAGACTGGTACAAGACAACAGAAAGGCAACAGTGCATCAAATTACTGCAGATCTTAATCAGAGATCCTCTTAAATGATCTCTGAACACATCATTCATCATATGGCAGTGTTCTCCTCAGAAAATTTCATCAGGTGGGCGGTAAGCTAAAATAACCAGGCAGACAAAAACAAAAAACAAATAAAATAATATGCAGTGTTGTGCAGTTTTTCGTGTATTCAGCCGGCGTTAAAAAGGGCCTGGGAGAACCCTGTATGGGATATGGAAACCAAAGGCTTGTTCGAATGCCTTTGCTGTCTGTTAACAAGGATTGAACAGTCAAACATTGGAAAAAAATAATGTGGTCCGATGAATCACACATCCTGGCATGCAGATGGTAGGGAGAAATTGACGGAAACAGCAGGAAAGCATGGACCTCACATGCATGAGTAAAATCATTCAAGCTGGTGGAGGTGATGTTATGCTTTGGGGCACCTTTTCTTTGCATGATTTAGGTCTTTTAATTCATGTAGAACGTCTGAAAAGCACAATGGAGATGGCTTTTTTCAACAAGACAATGCACCATGCCACGATGCTCGTGTTGTGCAGGAGTGATTTCAAGAACATGAGGGAGACTACCTTGCATAGGTGGCCCCCATAATCACCAGATCTCAATCCAATTGAGCATTTGTGGAACGAAGTTGAAAGAGCCATCACGTAGGTGGTTCCACAATCACCAAATCTCACAACTGGATAGTGCTATTCATCAGGCATGGTGTCAGATTCCTTGCATCACCTTTCAACATCTTGTGGAGTCAATGCCAGGAAGAATCGCCGCAGTATTGAAGGCAAAAGGTGGCCCAACGAAGTACTGATGAGGTGGATATAATAATCTGGCCACTCAATGTATCTGCTTTGGAACTATGAAAAACTGCTTACACTGAAAAATGCCTACATGGAAAATAACCCATCGGAAAAAATGCCCACAAAGAAAAATATGCACATATAATTCATCAGATTTCGTTATAACCGGAGAAAATTTGTACAGTTTTGATGAACCTGTTGTTGCGGATTTCAATTAACTTGCTATAACAAAAAGGTACAGCCAAACTTTCAAGAAACTTTCCTGATATGTAGAGGAAGAAAATATGTTATATGGATAAGAGTCCGCAAACCCTACAGTCCTGGAAAATATGATAGGAACTTTTGTGTTTTTAACATAACATTTTTAATAATGAATTTATTTCAATGAAACTTTACACACCTGTGCCCACACTGCATTGACACCACTGATTTCAATTCAGTCAAAATATTTAAAAAATTAGTTGAGATAAATCCACCATTTTTGTTGATCACATGAAACACACGGTCCTTCATAGATTCTATTAGTTTTTCAAGAGTTCTGCACGAAAGTTCTTCCCAAGCCTCAAGAACAGCCTGTTTGAGACTGGACATTCTCAAACTGCCGCCCATTCTTATAAATGGCCCGAACCATGATTCACCAGAGATTTTCGATGGAGTTAAGGTCTGGACTTCTCGCAGACCATTTCATAACCCTGATGTTTTTGGTCTTGAACCACTCCATAGTAGATTTGGAAATGTGACATGGGGCATTGTCCTGCTGAAATATCCAATCTTGGCCTCTGATGATTGGTCCAAATGGGATAAGATACTTCTGAAGCATTTCTTGGTACTTGACGCTGTTCATGCGGCCATCTACAAACACTAATTCCACCTTTCCACTGGCACTGAATGCCCCCCAAACCATAACTGAACCGCCTCCCTGGATGCGCTTCGAAAAGTGCTTTGGTTCCTTTCGTAAATTGTGCCAATAGTAGTTCCAACCATCGGGGTCATCGAGGTTGAACTTTTTTTCATCACTGAAGATGATAGAGTTCCATTCGGAAGTCCAGGTTTGATGCAATTTGGCTAGCTGAAGACAATCGACTTTGTGCTGGTTGATAAGAGGTGGTTTCCGTTTCATTTTCTGGCGTTGGAGATTGGTTGAGATAGTTATCAATAGTTCTTCGATGAGCCTATTTTCCAATCGCCTGTTTGATGGAGTTGGCAGAAATTTGCTAGTTGCCTGCCATGCGAAGTATTCGAAGGTGGTCTCTATCACTAAATGCTTTAGGCCTTCCTGTCGTTTTCTATGTACCATACGATTCTGGATTTTTCAGGAAAGATGAAATTACTTGCTTGGACCTTCCAATCAAACGAGAAATTTCTGCTTTTGACATGCCTTGTTCTTTATATGCGATGATTTTTCCTCTCTCATAATGGGCAAGTTGTTTACCACGTCCCATTTTGAAGATACTTAGTGAACAAGTTTTATTTTATCAGAGATATGTCTTCTTGTTCAGAATTTCATTAATATGCAATGGTGAGAAGGTCTCAAATTCCCAGTTTGGGGGGGTGGGGGGGAACAGATTATTCATTTAGTTCCTATCATTTTTTCCACCCTTTTTTTCAAAAATTGGTTGCGGCTCAACTAATTTTTTAAATATTTTGACTGAATTGAAACCGGTGGTGTCAATGCAATGTGGGCACAGGTGTGTAAAGTTTCGTTGAAATAAATTCATTATTAAGAACACAAAAGTTCCATGTTATGTTGAAAACACAAAAGTTCCTATCATTTTTTCCAGGACTGTATATTTCCATATTAGAACTAATTTTCACATGGATAGTCAGAGGTGGACCAATTTCTTGGCCTTCACGCTCTCCGGACCTAAACCCATTCATGGAGGCATTTGAAAGCTTTTGTGTACGGAACCCTGGTACAAGATGCAGAGAGTCTTCGTGCCTATAATATGGTAGGCTGCGAAACAGTATGCAATTCTCCAGGGTTACATCAGTGCATCCAGGATTCAATGTGACGGCAGGTTTATGTATGCATCCATGCTAATGGAGGGAATTTTGAACATTTCAAGTAAGAAAGTTTCATCTGGTGGACTGGTACATTCTGTTCCTGTGTTTTCTCTATGAGTAATGTAATTAAGGAAGAATTGTAAAAAAAATTCTAACATGGAAAAAAGCATTTGCAGACCCATTCCATATAACCTATTTTCTTCCTGTACATGTGAGAAATGTTTCCTGTAATCTAACCTTTTTGTTACACCCTGTAGAATGTCTTGAAGTACATGCTCTCTAGGCAACACTAAACTGTGCAATTACTTTCCCTTAAGTAATGTTGAAATCTTATCCAATACCAATAATATTAATTTTGTCATAATTTAATAAAAGATAAACTTGATTTTTCCAGCAATATGCCATCAGTAACCCAAGCTTTTTATCTGCTAAATTTATATTAATGCTGCATCATCCACAGACAGATTATATTTGTTTATTAAAAATTTATAAGTTTCTTTTTCTAGCTTACTGCTAAAGGATCTTATTAATAACCAGTAATCTCTCAAAGTTATAAAAAAAAAAAATTATTAATACTCAATATAGAAAAAAAATCTAAAGGTATAAAAAACTGGATGCAAAATTAAAAATAGATCCACGCTGCCTAAAAGTATGTTAAAACGTTGAAACATAGGCAACAAATGAGATTTATTTAAAGAGCATAAATTTTCTTTTCAGGTTTATCTAATTAAATTTAGAAAAGAATAAGAAAAAAAGTTCACCCATGCTGCTTAAATACTGACACCAATGGAATTACATATCAGAAACAGAGCGAGTTCATTTCTTAAGACAAGACAAAAGCAGGTGCCATAAAAAGGGGGTCAGCATCCACAAAGTGAGCAGAAACTTCAGAAATAAAATTAGGCCTAACTTAATCGGGAAAACTTTCGACTCTCCAAGTCAATGTCACACTTTACTCTGGAAGAATATTGGTCCTCTACATTTAAGGGAAGAAAGGTTCGTCACAATTCCCTATGGAAGTTAATAAACTTGAACACAAAAACAGTAGGAAGACAAATCGGAGGAAGACCAGATGACAGCGATAACTGTTTAAAGCACCAAAGCCACGTGTTACTGATCACGTGATAAAAATAAAAGCGTTCATTGGCTGGACGAAAGCATTCCCAGATAGAGCGCGAAATGAAACCACGTTTGTTTCAAAATCGAATGTCTACAGAAATGAGTTAAAAATAATTTTAAAAAGAAATTACATATCTTATGTGGCGTTTCACGAAAGAAAACAATGCATTAGAAAGAGCTGAGATTTAGAAACTTAGAAAATAAGATAAAATTTGTACAAAAACGCCCTTCCAGTTATGCCCACCTTCATCCATTTTTGGCACTCCTATTTTAAATGCCAATTGCAGTGTATATTAAAAAAACATACATGCATTAAGCACTTAAAATTTTCCAGAAGCTTTAAAATTGAATATTGAAGCGATACGCGCTAAATCTACATTTAATTGCTCCATTTATCTTGTTTTGCAGTTATTCCAAGAAATACTTTTATATAGCATAGCATCGCGGAAAACCATTTCCATGAAAATTCAACATCGGTTAAAACATCCGTACCAGTATAAAAAGGGGCATGAAAACTGAATTCAAAACGATATAAAACCGAATTCAAACCAATTATTATGCACGTTACGGTATATCACGCCAAAAATTCCAGAAATATTTTTAAAGAATTGTAGTTTTAATGAATTAAACATAAAACAGATTCTGAGAAATAAAATAATTCGTTTAGAATCATTATTATTTTTTTAATTTACCATTCATATAACACTTAACTACACCTTGCTGTTTAAAAATAAATAAATGCTGAAAGAAAAAAATTTCCCAAAAGACTTTATCTAGGGGGGTAATCTTAAAATTATATTAAAAGCATTTTTTAATCTTAAGACAGATTATCTTAAGGTTACCTGTTCTTTTTAAGCAAAAAAGAAAATAGTTGTGATAGTTATTCTTCACGTTAAAATTTGACGTCTGGCTAACAAACACCTGATCATACAACTGCGGTTTAAAGCTTCCAGAATGCATAAAAAATTCACTAATTCTTTCCAATTGATTGAAGTAGTGATTCACTTCATGTGATGCCATTCATTGGCCAAGGAGGAAGAGTCCAAACTCTCAATGTGGGAAGAAAGTTTAAGCAAAAACTTTTTCTATACTTAACTCTCACCCCCTCCCATCTTACTAAACGCGCTTTACAAAACGAAACGGGAAAAATCACACGATTCCTAAGAATTTCGCAATCCGGTTATAATTGAGAACAAATACTTTTCAACATAGCGACCGTGGGGAAACTTGTTTTGATAATATGAACAAATTTTGGATTACATTTTTTTTAATAATCATGTAGCTTTTCTTTTCTCCTTATTTTTGACATATCGTGGCTCTTGAACTCATTTTAAAAAAATAATTAAAACATCTTCTTTATGATAGATCTATTTTAAATCGGAATTTAATTATCAATTAAACCTTGTGTAATATTTTCTCATAATACCTGATAACAGTGCTTTCAATGTAATAACAATTATAATATAACACGTATTAATTTTTCTCTCCTTTTTTTTTTTATTAATCTAAATTTGCAGCTTCTCCTTTAAAATCATTTGCCATTTATTTATATATATATTTCATTTTTAACATGTATATCTCGTTTTAAAAGTAGTCCGACTTCCTAAAATGCTAAAATGCACCCATACTCGTTCAGACTAGTTTTTCTTTTTTCTTTCTTTTTTAAAATCATTCTATTTCCCTAACCTTTTTAAATCAAGCTCCTAATAATAGAACCCGCTTATTTTTTATTATCATTTCGAAGAAAACGTTTTTCAAATTGCGCTCATTTACAGAGAATAATATCATTTTATTTGAATGTTCTTTGATAAATAAGGAAGGAAGGAAAGAAAGAGTAAAAGAAGACCTTGACTTTCTTCAAATGTCTCCACGCCTCAATTCATGAGAGAGAAAGGGGAAGGAGGGGGGACAAAAATGAGGGTCAGAAGGAAAAATGGACGAAAGAAAGGTGGAAAAATTAATTAACCGGCCTGCTTCCCCGATCAACAATTCAACGGTAAAAAAAAAAAAAAAAAAAAAAAGTAATAAACAGGAGGTTCATTCATCTTATTTCCACGAAACCTAATCAAGATTTTATATAAAATAAAAAGCGTTTGGTAGATAACACTTCAGAAGAACATCCAATAGGTTTCAGATTTATGAAAATTTACATAACTCACGTTAAAAAATCAAACAATTAATTTCCTGTAATATTTTAATCTTTATCTATTTCTTAAATGAAATATTTTCGTATCAATTTCTGGAACTTACGCCTTTTCTTATTCTTCATTATACTGTACGTATAACTTGATTGCCGCGGTGCTGTGATTTATCCATCACATTTATAAATATTATTCTTAGGGTATTTGTATTTGTTTTCATTTTAACAACTGAGATAGCCATTTTCAAGGATATTTTTCATTGAAAACAGCCGACATAAAACTTTGATCTTTCATAAGCATCGTGGCCTATAAATGATATCATTAATGTTATGAAACTAAGTCAAAATTAAAAATTGCTGATTACTACAATTATTTACATTCGATTTTTTTAAGTTACAAATTTACTAGTCATTGAAATAAATATTCATTTAAAATATATATTCAAATAATTATGATAATAACGAAAATAAATAACAGTGGGATCGGTTATATAATGTTTGCATTATTACTTATTATCTTATAATGAATTATAGCATCAAAAAAGTGTATATTATAATATATATAGAATTTCCTGTCAATAAATTTAATTATCGAATTTGTCCAAATCCATATCTCGAGAGGTGTTTTGCCCTGTCGAAGCCCTTTTTTGAGCGGAGGTTTTTTCGTTTTGTTTGTTTTCTTTTTTATTTTTTTTTAAAATTAATTTGATGGGGAGGGGGGGGGGGGCGTTATCGCGGTCCTCCAAAATCCCGGTTGAAAATCCTCCCCGAAGATACCAGGGGGGGGGGGGGGTGAGGGAAAGTCAAATACAGTATCCTACAATAATGGAACGGACACATGAAATCTGTCTTACGCGGTGGAACACATACTCGCACACCAACAGCTGATCACAGATTAATGTTTATCATTAATCTGTGCAACTGATGTGATTTTATGGACCGTGTCGTGCGAAAGCTAGGTGTATCAAGACATGTTCTGTTGGACCTAGAATTTTACTTGAATTTATCGGAATTTAATTGATTAGTAATGGTTTGATGACGGAAAATTTTCAGTACACATGTACATGTAATAATTTTTCGGTAGGCGAAAAATGAAAGCTTTGCTTTCGAAGTACAGGGTGGTTGTAATTTAAGTTATACTCTACAGACCTCCCTCTAGTGATCGGATTTTGATGAAACGTGGAATATACGGGGAAGAGATTTCTGCAATAGAAAAAGTTAGTTCAAATTTCGACCACTAGGTGAAAAAGTCGCCATAAAGAATAAGAAACACAAATTGGAAACACAAAAACTTATTTATTCACAGCATTTGTTCAATGTGCATTCCATTTGTCTCAATCACATGTTCAAATCTCGTTATAGCGTGTTCAACAGTAGCGCGAAAGATTTATTGAGGAATTGCAGTAACTTGATGCCTTATGCTTTTTCAATTAAGGCAGAGTCTGTATGCTTCTTCCATAGGCACGATATTCAGTAATCCTCACAACCAGAAGTGACAGGGATTCAAGAACCGAGAACAGTCGGGTAACTTCTCAAAATTACGCGATCATCTCCAAAGTGGGCACGAACAACACCACCTCTACTCAAAGCCTGAGCACGAAAATTTCATATACATTGTTACATCATCATGCGAAGTCATAGTTTAGGGCTTATTATTGGTAGAAATACGATTAAACATGGCTCCGTATGTTGATGTAACAATGTATCAAATTTTAGCACTCAGGCTTTGAGTAGAGGTGGTGTTGGCACGAAGCAGTCAGATCTTCCGATGGGTGTTACACCATCTTGTATGAAAACAATAGTCTCTAAACATTCTCGTTCTTGTAAGGTAAGACTTGCTGCTGCAGAAATTCGCATAATGGGTACGGGTAATAGAAGACCTTTTAGGGCCTTGAGAACTGTTCTCCTCAAAGAAAAAGGGGCCAAGAATGAAATCAACAGTAAAACCACACAATATAATGATGAAATCAGAATGCAGAGGCTGTGAATGCACAACATTAGGACTTACAGTATCCCAGATGCGACATTCTGAGTATTCACTGCTTCATCTAGGGTAAAATGCGCCTCGTCTGACTACAAAATGTTCCAAGGCCATGTATTGTCAACGGCTATTCTGGTCAAAAACCGGCAGCTGATCTTGCATTGATCGTCAAAAACCCAGAATCTGTGCGTTGATCCGGCAGCTGATCTTGTACGGATACCACTTTACGGATCTTGTACAGAGTTCCAACAGGCATCAGGAGTCAGTCTGCATTACAACAAGAGCGGAAAGAACTGCATGCACTAGGCATTCACGGAAGTATAGCCGCACACAATCTAAACAAGTTCAGACCCCAGTGGTGTTTGGAAAGCCGACATTGGGCTGTCGAAGAGTGAAAATAATCTTTTGTGGAGTGATGAATCACGCTACACTCTGTTCCAGTCGGATGGGTGCGTTTGGGTATGGCGAATGCTAGGGTAGAGGCTTTTACCTGAGCGCATTGTTCCAACCGTGAAATTTGGTAGTGGTGTAAGTCATGAAGTGGAGGTGTGTTTCATGGTATGATTTGGGATCCTTGCATAAGGTTGAAGGCATTTGCTTGAATTCTGAAACCTACAGGACATTCTGAACAGTCGGGCATATTAAGCTGTGGAATTTTTTTGGTAACGAGGATTGTTACTTTCAGGACGATAATACACCATGTCATCTTTCGGCATCAGGCAGTGGCACACAGATATGAATGTCAATCGCTTTCCGTGGCCCATACGGAGTCCTGAGCTTAACTTAAACGAACATTTATATGACGATTTGGAACGTCGACTGAGGCCAGGGAGCCACTGCTGACATGGATAGATTCTTGCAGCAAGAATGGATCCAAATACCAATATCGGAACCTTAAAGAAAGTATGCCCTGTAGGATGGTTGACGTAATTTCAGTACGCGGAGGTCCAACAAGATATTAAAAAAAATATAAAATATCAACTGTGTACTGTCGTTTCATTATTGTAGGATAGTGTATATTGTGAGAATATTACGTTTCAAAAGTTCACACAATATCAGCTCCATCTTTGCAGAATAAAGCCAATACTAATACTCTCTAAAGTTTACCCATGTGTAAAGATGGGAGGGGGGGGGGCATGCCTCCCCCTTTGCAATGCCTGTGGGAGAGTAAAAATAAGTATTACACACAAATTAATGACATGATGCAGTGGTTGCAGTTCTTCTTAATTAACGATCTTTAATATCTTTTTCGTGGTATTTCAAAACAATAAAATCTTAGAGGAAATCACCAGAGTATCTCGCATCTGCTTTGTAGTAAACACTCCAGCACATACTGCTTCCTCATCATCTTTTAGGGAATTGCCACCTTGCCATTATCTGTTTGGCTGCACTGTTATCAAGTTGTATTCACTGTCTTTCCTTCTAAGAAATTAACTTCATTGAACAATGAGAAGTGTACGAATTCACTTGTGTATGATTTTTTTTTTTACCGTAAACTCTACTATGATGTATGCAATGTTTAATCGCACATTTTATTTTAAATGTAGCATGCATATTTATTTTGTTTTTATTTCTACAAATATTGCTTGCTCTTGGGGTAATGGCTGGCAGTCTGTCGGTCTGATGCAGAAGAAAGTCAACACTATAATTCTGGTGATGATGTGGAGCATGAAGATGATTGGGGAGCTGATATATGCTGCATCTATGCGGATTCTAGGTGAGATGGTGAACTGTGGTACCACTGCACTTCTTACGACATGTGAGCACATCAACCCTGCTCTCGATGTTCTCTAAAGAAAAACAGAAGATGGGACATAGCAGATGGATTTCTGTGCAACACGTTTTCTGTGTGAATTCCTAGTGAATTCTTCATTGCACATTCGTTTCTATAAAACTTTTTTCGTTTTTGTTTTGTTTAAAACTTATTTCATTCAAGTCCACTTAAATGTATTATCTAGCTATTTTCTACCCAACTTTGTTCATTTAGTGTTCATAAAGTATTCAAATAAAATTCAATAAATTTTATTTGAGGACTAATTTATTCTTTACATGTTTTATGAAAAAAGTTTTTCAATGTGTTTTAAGCTCCTACAATGTTTGCCAATGTGTATTTCTGTGCTCGAAGATTTTAAGCAACGAAAATTCCGACAGTCTTTATTCATCACGCGGGGGGAATAGTGGTCAATATACCATATCCACATTTTCTCTTTTTACACCAAAACCATAACAAGGTAGAAAGATTTCCCCTATTTATTTTTCTCTATGTTCATTTCCATTTTTAAGTTGCTATTTCCTAGGAGGATTTTCAGAGCTCAGTCCATGAGGTAATTACAAACTGACTCCAGCAATCCTCACACTAAGGGCTATTACCATAATTCTCGTACACATGTATATCAAAAATGGTATACTTAGAGTATATACTTTTGATTTTATTGTAATTTGTTCATAGGTGATCGTCACTACCTCGTTCTTCCCTGCTTTTTAATTTATCGAATCAACTGTTTCATTAGGGTTTAACTTTTCATCAAATAACATCTTAAAATAATCCTGTTTGAATTTGCCGACCGAATGAAGAAACAGTTCGAAGTGAATGTGGCTATGGCCAAATGAAGTGCGGCGAATTAAATATGCACCCTAAAATCATATTAATGAACAGATATTAAGAAGTTTAAACTAGCTTTGAAAGATAAGGTAATAAAATTCCAAATGGGAAAAAATAAGTAAGAAGGAAGTGAAGGCAGTGTTTTTTTAAGCACGGCAGTGAACTTGAGGGTATTGTTCGAGTTAATGTATTCCCAGATGAATTGTGTGTTGTACGTAGTTTGCCCATCTCCGGAGTTGTTGATGGTGGCGGTTTGCCGAGTCTGGAGCGACTCCGGCTGTCTTTCATTGATTCTAATTTTAGATGCAGTAAAACTGAGTTCAAAGTTTCTAATTGCCAAGTAAATTGCTTTCTCGTGTTTAAAATATAACAACAAAAAAGCAAACAACCTTCTCAGTGAAAACAATTTACGGAACAATTCATTAATCTCTGAAACTTCTGATGTCTTTTTAAATGGCAATGATTTTTTTCTCCTTTTTAATATGATTAACACTAAAACATTGCATCACATTATGTGGTAAATAGGTAATTACAAATTTGCTATTTTAGACTTGAGTTTCATTAATTAACGACCCCCATATATCTAAAAATTATAATGGCATACCAAATTTTCATCGATAATTTAAAAATATGTGACGGATCGGTGAGCCCACTCTTGTCTGTATTTGGAGCTTTAGCATAAAAGCTACTTATAAGAATGCGCCCGTTTATCCGTTTGGTCTGTACGTTTATCCGGCCGTCCGACGTTTACACGATAACTTGAAAACGAATTAACTTTTCAAACTCTGTTTTCAGAAACATGACCATCAAAGTCTTAGCTCGGCCGTATCAACTTTTCAGAATTTTTCGTGGACCCGTTCAAGTCGAATTCACGTGCTAAAACAGTACGTGTAAAGAATACAAAGATAATGGCATGTCATATAACAATCGATTTGTCAAGAAGGAATACATTGTTACTTTCTGTTCATCTTTTAAGCATTATTGACATCGGCGCGCGCACGTGAAATTGCTTTGTCGACGCACGATTGCTCAAGTGCTCATAATCTAAATTATTAAGTAGCGGAAGAATGGAGCTACTTATTGGTTTAGTAATGTCTTAACTGTGTACCCCTTCATAATTTCTACATTTTTTGAGGTAGAAGGTTAAAATTCGGAATGTAGCTTACTATGGGCATGTCCACCTGCGCTATTTAGTTTGGTTTTGATTGGTACTCTGCGGTCGGAATTACGAGGGTGGGATTCAGAGAGGGCAACATTTCTATGTGCTATTTAGGTACGTAAAGGGGTGAAATTCAGTATCCAGATTCCTCTAGGCAAGTTCTACATTGCTATGAAGTTTACGCCCAATTGTTCTAGTGGGATCGGATATGCGGGGGTGGCAGTCACTTGGTCCTTAGAACTAAGGCAACATATGGCATGTGATATATCATACGTTCGGAAATGATGAGAAAGGAAAGAAGATACGAGGTTTTTTACATTTTCTAC
>JAHWFO010005870.1:94373-106996 GCA_023313115.1 Rhysida immarginata | reverse complement strand
TATTTTCTTTTTAATAAATGTATAAATGTATCTCTGCTTCGCTGTTAAAGCTCCTCCCTGGAATGTTTACAAGATTTTATTTATTTAAGCTATTATTAAGTAGCGGAAGAATGAAGCTACTTATTGTTTTCACAATGTCCATCTGTCTGTCCGTCCGTCCGTCCCCTTCATAATTTTCGCATTTTTTGAGTTAGAAGGTCGAAATTCGGAATGTAGCTTACTATGGGCATGTACATCTTCACTATTTAGTTTGGTTTTGATTGGCCCACTGGGGTCGGAGTTACGGGGGCAGAAGTTAGAGGGGACCAAAAGGTCTACACGTATATATGCATATAAAGGAGTGAAATTCGGTATACAGATTCCTCTAAGAAAGATCAACATCACTGTAAAGTTTGGGCCGAATTGTCCCAATAGAGTCGGAATTGTGGGTTTGGCAATCACTTGGTCTTTAGAAATTTAAGGCAACATATAGGGTGTGATATATCATTCGATCCAAAATAATGAGAAAGGAAAGAATATAGGGTTCTTTTATATTTTCTAAACATAAGTTTCGAGAAAATCAATTTTTGATTAAAAAAAATGGGGGGTTAAAAAGTGCAGATGAAGAAATACAAAAATAGATGAACTCAAAGCTTTTGCTACTTTCCTATACCTTCCTCGGGAGGCTTAATTTCTTGTTTATGTATGCTATTGTTTAATTAAGCCATTGTTAGTGACAATCCAATGATATTGATTGTTGATTTATTGCCTGGCTAAATGGGGATGTTCTTTCCTTGGAATCTGTGCTTCTCTTCTGAAAATAACTGTAGGCTTTGTTGTAACATGTGGGAATTGTTGTTGAAGCAGTTATGAACCGAGGAAGAAGACGTTCGGGGAAAAATATGTCCTTCGAAAATGAATTCTTTTAACCTGAAGAATTCGTGGACGCATATGTTTGATGTTCACTAGTAATTGAGCGATTCTAGCGAGACTCTTATGATATAATTGCGTCTTGGCTACTATCTTGTAGATAATTCTTCTCGGTTCCAAGGACGCCATAGTAACCAGTTCTGGTCTGAGATCAACCCATGGATTAAGTTTGTTCTGTTCTACTGGAGGATTTTGTGTGGAATTTATAAGAAGACAGGTATGAAATTCCCTTTGATTGCATATTGCATTTGATGACTATTTTGTTTTGTTGCATGATATACATTATATTATGGTGAATTGCTTATTAATGAGATTGCGTAGTTGAGTTGCATTAAAGGAAGCCTGCCCATATCATGAAGTCGACGGCACCTTTGCTCCTGTATCGAATAGACGATCGATGATATGTTCATGAATAGAGGCCCGACAACAGAAAAATCAAACGTCAAGGAATCTTCCCATTGTGAGATGACTGCAAAATGGTGGTAACTCTTAGGCTGTGGACAAAAACCCTCATCGGTGAGAGAATGATGACGTAATTTCTCACTGGGCTAACCGTCTTTTTCTCGGTGAGGACGGTTAGACTAACTGGTTAGGCATTACTATTAGGCATAGCAGCACTAACTGGCGTTTCTGACCGCGTTTAAATGACGTCACAGTTTTCTCACCGGGATTTCTGACCGACCAAACGCTAACTCGTCTCACCGGTGAGAGTTTTTGACCTTAGCCTTATTTACATTCTGGAGAGCATGTACCCCTAAGCCACTGCTATACTGTGTGAATTTAATTTGAGTTTTTTACGTTCTGACACTGAATAAACCCCTATTACAAAATTAGCTCTTGTTGAGTCTTTAATTTCCATCTTAAGATCCACTGTCTTTTCCTGCCTGTCTCTGTTATCGGCGAAAATACACCCGATTACAGCGACAGGTAACAAATAATTTTTGGGTCGATAGTTTAAAAATATTTTTTGGCAAAACTTGAAATATCTAAATTAGAAAATCGCTTTAGCATCTTATTAAAGAAAATTGAATTTTTGAGACGTTAAAACTGAATCTACTCTTGAACATTATAAAATAAAAAAAAATATGTATTCATTTATTTTCTCCCTCATAACAATAATTGATCAGGTAGAGTGAACTCTTGTTTTCGCAGCCTCAAAAATTCGCGATTTGAATTATTCACGAAAATTTTTACCCGCACGCGCTATTTGAGGTCTCTTAAAGAAGAAGCAAATCTTCAATTTTCGTAACATAGATTAACATTTCCTTTTATGTGAGAAGAATAAGACATGTGTATACATATATGTTGGGTAATTACTAAATTACCCAAATTAAAGATTATTTTCCTTTAGTTTCCTTAGTTTTGATTTGAATGTTTTGACAAAGAAACAAATCATTATATTGATTTCTTTTACTCGTATTTTTAATCTTTGCAGGTATTTTAATCTTCTAAATTAACATTTACAAGGGAGAAATCCATGTAAAGGAACATGCTACTGAATATAAATATTATGTGTAAAGATTATTTAACATCGATAGCTGGCTATATAATTTCTTCTAAGGGAATAAAAAGGGAAAGGAATCATCAATAGAAGACGAGGTCAGACAAACGATATTCGCGATCCACTCCAAGGATATTTTACAAGGAAATACAACCCCTGGAAAAAAGTATGGAATAATCCGAGAAACGTTGAGAAAAGGATAGTTAGAGACGTTGCTGTGTTACATATTTCACAATACTTTTAATCTGACACGAAATAATACATGGAATATTGGTATGTAACTTACATACAAAAAAGGAGACGCCTATATTATTAAACAAAAAATCTACAGTAAATTAACGATAGAAATGTATGGAATATGCTTCAGGGAGGGACAAAAGTATGGACAAATCATCTCTGTCAACATAGTGAGATCTTCCATGAGCATGCAAATCACCTAGTGATTAGATCATTGAATACCATAGATGTAGAAGCACATTTCAAATCTGGTATCGTGTAAAAATTGCGTTCATTATGGCAAAAGGAAAAGAATTAACTGATGCAGCAAAAAATGCTGTGTTGAACTTCACAGTAAAGGAAACAGTCAACAGAGAATTGCAGAAATTATGGAATGTCCCCAGGGAACTGTCTCTGAAATACTGGCAAAAGTCAAGCAAACCGGAAGCGTAGCAAATATATAGAGAAGCATTCGACCATGAGCCACATCCAAACGAGATGACAGAAAGCTCATTCAACTTGTAAAAAAATTCGTTTTAACTCATCTCATGATATCAGTGGACATTGTGCAAAGATGGGGATTGCTCTGAGCGATAAAACAATCTGACGCCGTTTGAATGAACACGATTATAGGTCACGGAAAGCCATAACCAAACCATGCATGACTGCTAAACATAAGAGATCGTCTGAAGTGGGCGAAAGCGTACAGGAATTGGTCCGTGAGTGATTGGAAACGAATCATCTTTAAGATGAAACGAAAATATGCCTTGGTCACGAAGACAATGATGGTCTTCATGTATGGAGAAAATCAGACGAGAAATATTCACCTGATTGTCTTTTTTCTGCTACCAAATTTCCGAAAGGGGTAATGTTGTAGAGATCAATTACTTATAAGGGTGTTGGAGAAATGGTAATTCTGACGACCAATATAAATGCCGATGTGTTTCTTGAAATTTTTGGAAAGATTCATGATGAAGACAGCAGAAAATCATTTCAGGGCGAACCATTTATCTATAAAGATGAAAACGCTTCATGTCACAGGGCAGGGAAGATTAAAACTTCTATGCACGACCAAGGTATTGACCATCTCCTATGGCCAGCCAATAGCCCTGACATCAATCCCATTGAGAATGACTGGCATGAACTGCAGAAAATGGCACATGAACAGAAGCCTACAGATCCACGACAGAAGGAAGCCATTCGGACAGAAGCCTACAGATCCACGACAGAAGGAAGCCATTCGGCAGTGCTGGCAGGGCATTAAGCCTAAATACACCGAGAAGCTTGTGTTGTCACTCCCCCGCAGAATTGAAGCTATTATTAAAGAAAAAGTTGGACCGACGCCTTATTAACCACTTTTATTCCATACTTTTGTCCCTCCCTGAAACATATTCCATACTTTTGTCCCTCCCTGAAACATATTCCATACTTTTGTCCATACATTTCTGTCGTTAACTCACTGTAGACTATTTGTTTAATAATATAGGCGTCTCCTTTTTTGTACGTAAGTTACATACCAATATTCCATGTATTATTTCGTGTCAGATTAAAAGACGGGTCCTTCCCAAGGGCTTGAAATATTAGATATTCACATGCAAGAGGTATAATGTGCAGGGTTCTTGAGGAATAGCGGATGTACCACGCACGCGAGTCATGATTACAGATTAATTTGTTTTACAAGAGATCCATGGAATCCAAGTATCCTGCCAAGATTACCAGGTGTGCAACTAAGTTTCCGGGATTTTTAGATCAATGAAAAAGGGAAAATGCCAAAAGGAATACAACAAATGGTTTATTCAAATGATAATCGACCGGAACAAGTGATAATCGGAAGGGGCCAGGTCTGGCGAATACGGCGGGTGCGGTAGCAGATCCGATTTCAGCGTTTTGATAATCTCCTGGACGATGCAAGCGTGATGGCACGGAGCGTTGTCGTACTGCAAGATCACTCGTTCGTGTCTCGTCTCCCTTTCTGGCCGTTTTTCGAGCAATCCATGGTTCAGATTGATCAGTTTTTGTCGGTAGCGATGCCCATTGTCAGTTGACGGTTTCAGCAGCTCATAGTATACGATTCCTTTTTGGTCTTTCGGAGCGCTCCTTGTCCGCAGTGTCAAAATCGCCACTTCTGAAGTGTTTAAACCAATCTTCACAGATAGTTTTCGATGGTGTATGTTCGCCGTAGGCCTCCTCAAGCAAACGACGTGCTTCAGCTGCATTTTTTTTAGGTTAAAGCAGAAAAGCAAAGATTCCCGCAAATGATGTTTGCATGGCACAAAAGCCGACATCTTCGTTGTTGGAAAAATATTTTTGCGTTGCGATATGTGTTGGTATTGGTTAGTACTGGTTATTGGTTAACAGATGTCCACGCTATGAAGGAAAACAACTTCCGGCATGTATGGTTAGCGCCAGCCATGTGTGAAACCCGGAAACTTAGTTGCATGCCTGGTAATGTTGTCCACATTTTCCATGTTCCGCACTAGTGATTCTTTTGTGGTCGATGATGAGCTGAGTTCTTGAGTCGTTGAATGAGGTCTGATTTCATGAGAAGCCGATAATGGTCTGGCTTCTTCTGTGACTGAGAATGATCTAGGATCTTTTGCTATATCTACGAGCAAAAGATATTTCATATTATCCATTTGGCAAGGGTGTTCTCTCGGTCAGCTGAGGGTATAGTTGTGGTCTATTTTTTTCTAGCATGGAGTTTTACCCCTAGACTTGTATAACAAACTCATTCTAGGTATTCTATATTTTTTGGCAGTTGTAGATACCGCTTTTCCTCGCATATTTCCTCAATATCTTATCCACATTTTCCACATTATTTCGAAAAGAGACATTGACCTGGTGTCAACTACAGCAACAGATTATCTTATGACATTCATATCAAAAAGGGAGTCTATTTACAATGCAAAGAATACTGAAATAAACATTCTCTTTTGGATCAGTAGTTTAGATCCATGTCAATACTAGAAAAAACATTATTATCTTGTTTTAGTGCTTGACCTAAAACCTTGTTTGAGGGTTAGAATGTAATTTCTGTGATGAAGTACATTTAATTTGATGTCCAAAATAAAATACATCACACTTACGCATTATCATGCAGAGTTTCATCACTAAGAAAAATAAGTCAAAAACGTACCTTCTTAACACTTGCGCTTAGAAACCAATTTCAAAGAAACGAAAAGCGACAATGCAGAACAAAATCGGCGGGAATTTTGAGATTTTAGCCACATTGATGACAATAATCTTTCTTACTGAACCCATAAGTGGCGCGAGTTAGCGATGTCATAGACGTAATTTTGAAAAATGCCATGAAAATCTTATTTTTGCAGTTTAAGTGTGAAATATCATCCACTAATGCACTGTCAACTACTAGTGCTTTACCTTACATATATAAAAAGAATTTAATGACTTTCTAATCTGTAAAACTGCTAATGATGACATAAACTACTGACAGAATAAATTTCAAATCGCTTTACTATATCGATTAAAGTTTGTTTGTTTCTTATACAAATCCACAGTTTTATTCCAATCTTGATGAAATTTTGCACACTTGATCTTCAAAGCAGGAGGAAGGTCACTATCTACATGAGATTTCGAAAAAATACACTGGTGCTCAAAATTAACAGGACAAACACATTTACGTGGATTTCTCTAAAACTAATGGACCGATTCCATTGAAATTTGGTACGGTAATAGAATAAGCTATCACAATTTGGTAGGGTAATGGAATAAGCTATCACTAATAAGTATTGAACAAAACTTTCAAACCATGCTCATGAAACTATGGAATGTCAAAAACAAGATTGCATTAACGGTCTTTTTAGGAGGCTAATACGGTGTATGGGCGATTCCTCATGCTGTTTATGAGGTGTTGGGGCAAGGAACCCCACTCCTCCACCAGGGCAGTTCGTAGCTCCTGGAGGGTTCTGGGAGAAACCTGGCGAGCTGCAACTCTCCTGCCCAGTGCATCCCAAACATGCTCTATCGGGTTCAGGTCTGGAGCTCTTGCTAGCCATTCCATCCTTTGAATATCTTCCTCTTCGAGGTATTCGTTGACCAGCCTTGCCCTATGTGGACGAGCATTGTCGTCCATAAAAATGAAATGGGGACCAAAGGCACCCCTGAAGAGCCTTACATAGGGTGCTAAGATGTCGTCCCTGTACCTCTGAGCAGTCAGAGAGCCTCTCTCAAAAACGTGGAGGCCTGTGCGTCCGTCCAACATGATGCCGCCCCAGACCATGACACCAGCACCACCATAGTGGTCAACTTGGATTTGGCCTCATCCTATTCATCCGCCTAGTCATTTTCTGAGACACAAGTAAATTAACTACAGATATGTAAATTAACAACATTTGCATACTATTTTAATACTATAATAACGGAAATAAATTTAAATTCTTTGATAATATTTATAGCCTCAAAGCAACCCAAAATAATGTGAGAATAAACATTTTACAGCTTTTGTGAGAAATAACATTTTATCTTAATTAGGGCCTACTGCTAATACTGGAATATTTATAAATGGGTGATTATTCTCGAGTAATTTTGCCGTTTTCTAGACCTATCAAGCAAAATGCAGTATGGAAAATTTATGTAATCATCAATAAAAAGCATCGAAAATTAATATAATCTGTAATTAAGTATTAAAACTCATTACTGAAATTGTTTTAGAATGACAGAGATATTAGGATTATGGCTTTATACAATTTTTATCCATTTTATGTAACTTTTTACTCCTTTTATTCACCAACAGAACCTTGAATATTCAGAAAAAGCTATCCACTGAAAAAAAATTTTTTTTTTTGCTTGTAAATTTGGAAAAGAATAGATCCAAATGCTGAATTCATACTGGGTACCAAAGAAGAGTTAACTGGGCCTTGTAAGTTAAATTAATGTGGTCCAATGAAAAATAATTTTGAGATGGGGAGTAGGGGAAGAAGAAATAATTAAATCATAAAATAGGTAAATATATGATAAATGCAATCGGATTACCTGTTATTGTATATATCTCAAAATCCACTAAAGACAAATTGTTTGGGAACGAACTCCCCTTTGAGAAATATCTGGATAGCATCGTTGATGGATAGCTATTTTCCGAGTAGTCGCTCTCCTTTGCATACATTTCAAACTGTGGTATAGATGGGTGTAAACGTCGTCGAATATTCATATCACGAATTTTAGATTCGCTCTTCATTATAAGCAAGAATTTGTTAAGCCACTCCAATTGTTTTCTATAATATCCAGATTCCTTACGGGATTTTTTCCCCTCAAGGAATGTGGTGGTGGTTTAATCATATTGCTTTGCTGCTGCAAATATTATGCCGTATAGAAATGTCATATCTTCTCCTCCTGCAATCAGAACCAGATACAAATATCCTCCATTGTGCCATGTATTGTAAAGAGGTCCTCTATTTCCAAGCGTAAATGCAACGAATATCCAGTGTTGTGATAGTAAATATCGCTATTGCTGTCCTTGAGCTGATAAAAATAACTTCAGTAATGAACGATTTTTGTAATGCGTGTCTTACTGACTTTGCTCGATGTTAGGCTGTCCGTCAGATAATAAATCGTGGGAAATTGAGTCACAACGGAAGGATAGTGATTTGCATTTGGCTGCATGCAATGACCGGCTCAGTTTTCCACTTTTAACGATTACATCGTTTTTCAGGGCAATATACAGGACTTTTAAAAGGAAAGGGGTTTTGACCTTTAAAAAGAGGGGTTATAAATATTATACTTTATAACTTCTTTTTATGCTTTTTATCTTAAATTCTCTTGAATTGAAATAAATCAATCTCCCTTCCCCGAGATCTTTCCCGTGAATTGTGTTGTTTGCATGTTTAGTTATATCCTGTATCTGGTTTAATTGTATCCTGCCGTGCGACATACAAGCATAATTAGTTCTAACGTTAATTTCACCATCGCAGGGATGTACAAAATTTTCGAAACGCAGCACTGTAAACGCTAAAGAGAAGACTGATAAACTTAAATGTTGTCAAGGGGATTTCAGTGATGTAATCGATTGCCTCAAACAAAATCAGAAACGAGAAATCTATGATCCTGAAAGTTTTATCCATTTCCGATGAAATAAATCAATTATCCACGTAACTTATAATAACATTCAAACCCTTTTTTTGTATAAATGATAATTTGTGCTATTATATCGACAAAAATCAATTTTTATAACGTATCAAATCGACGGTGGGAAAATTGTTCTCAACAATATGATACTCCTTTTTATTCGGAGTCTATTTGTGTATCTTTTTTCCAAGTCAAGATTGGCCGAATTTTTTGGCCTTTTTATCAATAAGTTGTAGTTTGTTTTCACTCTAACTTGCAATGAAAATTGCACATGGACGGAAAACAAGCAGTCACTCCCTTCATTGACTTTATAGCTTCTTCGTTATAAAAATAGTTTTCCGTAAAAAATATATATAATTATAAATTGTTTTGTCCAGATGTTTTTCGCTAAATAATGGTTTTTGTCGTTGGAAGCGGATTTTTTGTTTAGCAGTACAGAAAATATTTATAATAAACATAGGGAGGATTTAAAAAATAATTCTAATTCAGCATATTGTAGAGAAAAAAACACAATTTGAAGTGCATTAACGTTTAGTATTCCATGGAAATGGTAATGATTGTATGCACGATAACATGCACCCTTAACAATACAGACAGTGTTTTTTTTTTCTTTCTAATGCAGAGTTACTTTTGAGTGATTGTTGTGCATCGAAAGTATAATGGTCCGGTATTCATATAAGGAATAAGTCGAGAGGACGCACAGATGTTCCAAAAACAGTACTCACCACCCGAAACACAAAACGTTTTACAACCATCTTTCGGCGTTTGCGTGAGAAGAGGTTCTTTGATAGAAGAGGCGAACTAGGGCCTTCTTTATACTCTATCAGAAAGAAGGCCCTGGGCGAACACGGAGGGCGTATTGAGCAGAAAGCCGGCATGAGTGTTTCTTGAACAGCGTGTCAATGCAACCTGTGACGCTATTCGTGTACAGGCTGGAACATTCGAACGAGTGCGGCAATCCACGATGCGACGTGTAAACGGTTGCATTGCATCCCAAGGAGGCCACTTGGAATTTCTTTTGTAACGTTGACACAAATACTGCCACGGTAATGTCATGTTCTGTACTAATTGCTCTATTAAGACATACCGTCCATTTTCGGAATGCAGGGGTTGCATAAATAATATGAACACTTTTGATTTTAAACATTTTGTCGAATATTTGGAAAAATACTTGACGAATTATCCTGAAATTTCAGAGGCATTAAAAGCATGTTACACCTCGTATATTTCAGCGAAGATTTTGTCCCGGAGGCAAATAGGGGACCAGCAACAAATTGAACAAAGCAATAATGCTTGGGATCACCCTGTAAAAATATAATGCTTGAAATGCATTGTAGCTGTAAAATATGATGATGAGGCTTCTTTTACTTATCTGTGTTCATTTGTAGGAAAATAGCATGTCTATTCATGGAGATACATTATAAAGGTTTCTTTAAAAAGAAATGGAAATTTTTCGTAAGTTTTTTGTTTATAACATGCGGGGTTTTCAACTCAATGCAATTCCATTTTAAGAAAACTTGACAAACTACGATAGAGACAATGCCCTGCAATCAGAATATAAAAATATTAAATATTTGATGAAACATGAGCAATTTTACTAAATAATGTTTAACTGCGCATGCGCAAGCGTTACCAAAATGTCGTTTGCATGATTTATTAGCTAAATGTATAGAGATACTCTTATAAAAAGCCCAAGCAAATAACGTGAAAATTCGGAAAGATATCGCTGATAGAATGAGTTGAATTTCAGTTGCTCCCACAAATAAATAAAATTATATGAGTTTTCTCCAATTTTTTATTTTTGGACCGGACACCAGTATTAACTTTTTCTCCCGCACCAATCGCTCGAGCAACTTCTACACGATATTCAAAATCCTCTCAAAAACGCATCACAACATACAGTATTATGAAACCATCGATACCGATATTGTGGAAATTAGCTACTGCTTAGACGTTTGTCGCGTTATACGGTTCTCTGATGCTGAATCGTTGTAATGGAAATAAAAAATTAGAAAATAGGTTTTATTTTTACAGGTGTCTTGCGCAAACCTCTATCATATGCATTTTATCTGCAATAGATGCTTAAAAGTATAACTTTTTTGACTTACTATGTATTGAGCGAGAATAGACCACAAATAAACCGTGGGTACTTACAGTAAAGTGAAGAGAGAGAGAGAAAATCCACATCCCACAATGAAATGAATGAATAAATAAATTCCAGAGCATGATACACATTTCGACCGCTAAGTAGTCTTTATCTGAGGTATCACCTGATGGAAACTGCTTAGCAGTCGAAATGTGCATAGTGCTCAGAAATTAATTAGTGGGATGTGAATTTCATCTCTCTTTCTCTTCACTTCACCCTGTATTATTTACAATGTAGCGAGGGCGCTAATGAACGAATCCTCGTTCCTTTCTTTGTACAGCTGCTGATAGTCGAGATAAGGATGCCCATAGTAACAGCATGGCTTTCGCCCATGCTTATCTACGTAATAGAAGTAGCTTAGAAGTAGCTTCCTGCAGTATCGCGACCCACTTGCACCACGATAGCCTACAATCAAGTCCAAGGTTTTTTGTTCAGTTGCTAAGATTTGGAAGCATATTCTGTATCACTCTTTGGCAACTTGTAAGCGAAACAAACGGATAGAAGTTGAATGTTCGTTCTTTTTTACCTATCCTTGATCCAGGTGCCGATTTGGGAGTTGAATAATTCGTATAGTTTCCGTTTCCACAAATCCCTTTTAGGACTTTTGGTTGGGACAATTTCATTTCGTCTGAGGCAATTAAATGCCATACGCTATACATAGTCTCATTACATGATTAATTTTTTAAAACAATCCAAAAATTATATTTGTATTCAAGTAAATGTGAATTTCAAAATGCAGCTGCAATAATGAAAGAAAATTGTCATTGGGGAGAATAGATGTCTTTAAATCAAATCTCAATCAATACACTTTATGTGAGGAAAAGTAACCGGAAGTTGTTTCATGGGAAGCTGTAGCTCATTAAGATTTTTTGGGATAATTCTTATTACATTGCAAAGAGTTAATAAAAAGTGGAAACATTAGACATAGGTAAACATAAGAGAATTAGGGCAAATATCAAAGAAGCCATGTGATGGACGTAAAATCTAAATATAATTTAATTATGAACACAATACCAAGTGAACATCCGTGAATGACTTATAAACATCACAATTATATTATAAAAATACAATGTAGTATTATACAAATACGGTTAATTAACGAGAAATCTGGATTTTTATTAATCTTTTATAAAATATATCCATTGGATGATACAACAAATATGTAAGATTAATATATCATCCATTGGATGATATAAAAAAATATAAGATTAATAAATGAAAGGTCTTAAGAGGATTTTTTTTTTCACGCCAAACCTCAGATGTTGAAATTATTGATGAAAAATATAAGCTTTATCAATTGTAGAAATTCAATGCTCTAACTGCTACCATAAAAAAATCGATACAGAAAAACATTTGCACTTTCTTATCATTCACCGTCAAAAACACATTACTTTAAATGGAATACTTAAAAACATCGCAACCATCTTTGCAAATGCATAAGTTTTTTTAAAAAATGCAAATGATCCATATCCGCCATTTCATAAAGAGCATACAATGGGCTAATAGAAAAAAATCCCATAAAAATTGACAATTTATATAATAAAAACCAAATGATCCATTATTTTTAACAGCCTATTATCGATTTTTCTGTACATAATCGTTAGAGAAATAGTTTTTCCTGCTCTTTATAAAAAAGAAGTTAATAAGATTTCCTATAGATTAAAATCGATTGTGATTCGATCTTTATTATCTAAAACTAAAGAGAGTGTTAGAATTTTTTATTTATTGTTTTGGTGTCTATAAAAAAGGCAAGAAAAGTTTTGTAATAAA
>JAHWFO010005870.1:13454-82322 GCA_023313115.1 Rhysida immarginata | reverse complement strand
AATTGTTTGAGTAAGAAATCTTTACTTGTTAATTCAGACAAAAATGCTTTTGGCAATAAAATAATTTTCCATGATCGAGGTTCAGGGAAACTTATATGTTAGATTACGTAAGAGATACTACAATCCAAGGTCGATAAATACCAAGAGCTCATAAGGGATAAATACCAAGGTCGATAAATACCCTTATGAGCTCTTGTAAATACTTATCGACCTTGCTACAATCATCGTCAAAAAAAAAAAAAAAAATTGCACCCAGAAGGAATCGTCAGATTGAATAAGATATTTGAAAGGAAGTTAGTATGCACAAATCACAATAAATGATTAAATAGTGAGCGTGGGTATGAAAACATTTATTAGTCAAATCATTACAACTCTCAACAGGGTGTTGGGCCACCATTATTAGGAGCTTTAGGCAGAATCAATAGAAGGTATGATCTTAGGACTCGTAACTTCCACAATGCTGTGAATCTTTAACAATGGTTAACAATCGTTAACAATGTATAGATTTATGCCATTACTAGCGTCAGCTGTTGAGTATGAATAACAGCAGACACGTAATCTCGGCTTACGAGGTGAAATTCAGGAAGTGCTCAACAGCTGGCGCTAGCATCGCGAAAGTCTACATTAACAAATTAAAAACGGAGTAACTTTTTCAATTTCTGTTTGCAGAAATATGACCATCAAGGTCTTGGCTCGGCTTTATCAACTTTTCAGGCTTTTTCGTGGATCCCTTCAAGTCGATTGCACGAATTAAAATAGTGACCGTAAAGAATACCAAGATAATGGTATCATATAACAATCGTTTCGTCAAGAATGAATACAGCGTTACTTTCGGTTTATCTTTTAAGCATTGTTACGTGATGATCGCTTTGTCGCAGCTAAAGCTTGGAATGTTTGCAAGATTTATTAGGAGCTTTAGCATAAAAGCTACTTATAAGAATGCGCCCTTGGTCTGTACGTTTATCCGGCCGGCCGTCCGGCCGTCCGCCGTTTGCACGATAACTTGAAAACGGATTAACTTTTTCAAATTCTGTTTTCAGAAATATAACCATCAAAGTCTTAGCTCGGCCGTATCACCTTTTCAAAATTTTACATGGACCCCTTCAAGTCGAATTCACGTGCTAAAACAGTGAGTGTAAAGAATACCAAGCTAATGGCATGGCATATAACAATCGATTTATCAAGAAGGAATACATTGTTACTTTCTGTTCATCTTTTAAGCGTTACTGACATCGGCGCGCGCACGTGTAATGGCTTTGTCGACGCAAGATTGCTCAAGTGCTCAAATCTATATTCAGTTGCGAAAGAATGGAGCTACTTATTGGTTTTATAATGGCTTAACTGTGTACCCCTTCATGATTTCTACATTTTTTGAGGTAGAAGGTTGAAATTCGGAATGTAGCTTCCTATGGGCATGTCCATCTGCACTATTTAGTTTGTTTTGATTGGTACACTGGGGTCGGAATTACGGGGGTGGGACTGAAATAGAACAACATATCTATGTGCTATTTAAGTACGTAAAGGCGAGTATCCAGATTCCTGTAGGCAAGATCTACATTACTGGAAGTTTAGGCTCAATTGTTCCATTGGGGTCGGATTTGCGGGGGTGGCAGCCATTTGGTATTTAGAACTAAGCCAACATATAGCATTTGATATATCATACGTTCGGTAATGATGAGAAAGGAAAGAAAATAGAGCTTTTTTACATTTTCTACATATTACGTTCGAGAAAATTAATTTTTGATTAAAAGACTTGGGGAGAGGTAAAAAGTGCAGATAAAGGGGTAAAAATAGATGACTTCAGGATCTGCTACTTGCCTTACCCTACTCGGGGGGAGGGGGGATTATTTTTTTTAATAAATGTATAAATGTATTTCTCCTTCACTGCTAAAGCTCCTCCTTGGAATGTTTTACAAGATTTTATTTCTAATGCATTCTGCCACACGTCGTGGCATGGAGTCGTCCAAGTTCTTCACATAATCCTGACTTAGTTCATTCCATGCAGACTGAACTTTGGCTTGTAGCTCTTGCAGATCTTGTACCAGCGGTGGAGTGTTAACAGATCGTCCCATAACATCCGATAGGTTTCCTATGGGTGCAAATTTATTTTTTTTTGACGATGAATATATATTGTTTTATATTTGCATTGAATTGTATGTTGCATTGCATTATAATTCGTACAATGCCAAAAGAAGCGGGACGGTCGAATATTTCGCGAAATTTACATCGGATCGAAAAACCGAACAACACGTGTTCAATATTTTTCAAAAATCTATCGAATGACACCCGGGGGGTGGAGCGGGGGGCAACTTTGAAATCTTAAATGGAAACCCCCATTTTTTATTGCAGATTCAGATTCTACGTGTAAAACTGTATTCAGTACCATAAAAATTTCCACCCCCACCCAACCCCCGGGGGTATAATTAAGAAGAAATCAATTTTTTCAATGAAAATATTTAAAACAATTAAAATAATTAACATACTCAATACAGTATTGTAATGCAATATTGTAACATTGTTTAATTCTTGATGGATGGTTTTGTTATCATGGAAAATAAGATTTGTGAAAAAAAAATCTAACAATGATAGTACTACGTATTTTCATTTTACAAAATGCAAATATCATCGTTTAAATTAACATAATAAAATCCTTCAAATTACTCTTTCTTATTCTTTCCGCTTGTAAACAAATTCTTTTCTTTATTAATAAATACGTAAACAAAAAGTGGACTATTTTTGTTGTGATTTTTTGTGCTTCATCCATTTGGTAGGTACTTTTTAAATGACACATTAGTTCAACCGTTTAAGTTGATTCAAGCAGATGAACCTTCATCTGTAAAGAAAAATTTGACTTGAAAAAGTGTTTTTTCTTTCAGAATCGCTCATCTTAATGAACAAGAAAGAATGCCATTACTGATGATGGTAGGCTGGGGTGATAGGAAAAGGTCATACTCGGAAGCAAGAGATATTTTCAATGATACTTTTCGAATTGGAATGGATCCTATCTCCAAATCGACTGTGGAGAGAACGGTTAGAAGATTTGAAGCTACAGGCTCTGTGAAAGGTCGAGCTAAATTAGGAAGACCAAAGTCAGCAACAAACGAAGAAGAAGCGTTGAATGTTTTATTATAATTTACGGAAAATCCTCACAGTAGTCTTCGTAGAACTGCCCAAGCTCAAGAAATTGGTACATCTTCAGTCCGCAGGATTTTGAAAAGTAATAAATTGCATCCTTACAAAATGACACTTGTTCATGAGATAAATGAAGATGATCCCGACCGACGTTTAGAATTTTGTGAGGACATGATCAAGATCCAGACTTTCTTTACAACATTGTATTCTCAGATGAAGCAACATTTCAATTGAATGGTACTTGTAATCGGCATAATTGCAGTTATTGGGCAGACGAGAATCCTCATTGGATGCGAGAGAGCAAAACCCAATATCCACAGAAATTAAACGTTTGGGCTGGAATAATAAATAATCATTTGATTGGGCCATTCTTTATCGATGGTAATCTTACTGCTCAAAGGTATGAAAACATGCTTCGAAATGAAATAATTCCAGCAATAAGGAAGATTGCTGGCGATAACTTGGAGCACGTTTGGTTTCAGCAAGATGGTGCTGCACATCATTACGGACGGAACGTTCGTAATTATTTAGATGAACATTTTCCTGATCGTTGGATTGGAGAAGAGGTCCGATCGAATGGCCTGCTAGGTCACCAGATTTAACTCCACTTCATTTTTTCTTGTGGGGTTATTTAAAAAATCGGGTTTACGAAACGAAACCTCAAAATTTAGATGAATTGCGTCAGAGAATAATTGATGTAGCTGCCCAAATATCTGCAGAATACTTAAACAATTCCATTGAATCTAATTTGTCTAGAAATCTTATGTGGATAATGCAGATGATTAAGTTAAGAATAAAATAAAACTCTTTTTCTACAAAAATTAATTATGGACAATAAAAAATATAAACAAAACAAAGGCCATTTTCGATAATTTTATTAGTGGGAAATTGATCGTAAGTGCGCGGGAAATATATATCTCTGTGCAATTTATTGCAATGCCACTAAAATTAGCGCGGCGGCGCACTTGCGCAGTTTTGAGGGAACTATATTTACAAGACCACTCAAAATTTATCGATAACACAAAATTTTTAAAACTTTGTTATACACTAATCGCTATTAAGAACACACGCCGGGAACAAAAAAATTTTCACGATAACTTGAAAACGGATTAACTTCTTCAAATTCTGTTTTCAGAAATGTGACCATCAAGGCCTTTGCTCGGCTGGATCAACTTTTCAGGCTTTTTCGTAAACCCCTTCAAGTCGATTTCGCGTGCTAAAACAGTGACCGTAAAGAATACCAAGATAATGGCATCGATAATGAATACACTGTTACTTACAGCTTATCTTTTAAACACTGTTGACATGGGCAAACGCATGTGACGAACGCTTTGTCGCAGCTAACGCTCTTTCTTAGGATGTTTGCAAGATTTTATTAGAATTAAAACTTCGTAATTATCAATTGAAACCTTATTTATATCAACTATATTTGATAGCAGAAGTCTCTATAATTTGAACAGAAGACCTTACTGGAAAAAGATCGTACGTTTTCCCATAACTATTCGTTACAGTTACTAGTTTGTCTTTATAATCAAAATTGCAGCATGCACTATGCTATCGATAATAATATTAGAAACAACAGTGAAGTTGGCATGTTTTTGCTAATTTAATGATGATCTATTTCAGTTTCTAAAGAGTTTTATGACGGATGTAGAAGATCAGATGGACGAGACACAAAAACTCTGAAATAAACCAAAAGATAGTTTCTCTCCAAAACGTCAGCTGTTTTCAGGATCTTACCAATCTGCGTTCAATTAAAGAATTTTATGGTAGACACTTCACTCTCAAAAGGTCATCAAATGATTTGAGACCTTTACTACTAATGAGGAAGGCCGAAAGATGTCCTTTAAGTTGTCAACAAACAGCATTATGATTCGAAAAGAAATATTAAACTCACGTTAGGTTCAGGCGCACTTCGACCTTGCGGAGCTCGTTTAATAACCCCTTGCTGGCTTTCCTTATATCATTTATTTATTATGTTTACCAATTATTAAAAATTGTTGTTATGAACTTTGGCAAATGCAAAGTAAGTAAATCGATGATAATTTGACTTATTAATTTTGGACTACGTGTTTCAAATTCAGAGATATTGTACTGCTTTCAAAAGAAATGTTTTCCAAAAGAAGCGATCATATGTGTCAGTGTCAGATCGGAGAGCACTGCCGAATGAATTAAAAAAAAATTGTGTCAATGTAAAGCTCAGCCCCGGTTTATCGGCATATGGTTGCAGGGAAAAGGAAGTCACTTGTTAAAATGGTTTTAATAACTTGGCTTTGTTCCAAGGAGCTCAGAGGTTCGGGAACAAGTTCATTCTTTATTTATACGGATTTTCATTAAAAGGATATGAGAGGCCAAAATCGTGTCCCGAATACCCGATTTTGTCGATGCAAGTTTAGACGCAAAACTATGCATGGGAGGGCTAAGTAATGTTTTATGAATTATAAATAGAAGACAACACTACACATAAAAAAGAAAATGAAAAATATTGAACAATTTATTGGTGTTAGAAACATCGTCATATGCAAAAAATATAAAATTATATAGGCATAAAAAAAGATCAAACATTGCTTAATGTAAGAAAAACATTGAGACTTTTAAGTTATTACCAACTGAGATTATTGTTAAATAAAATAAATGTTTGGGAGGGAATACTTTTGATCGTTAATTCTCAATGGCTAGAAATTTTAAAAACATAAACCGAATTTATGAATGACTTGTTTTCACAAATAGCCGCTAAAAACATTGACTTTTAGACCTATATAATGTTCTGCACAAAGAAATTCTTTTTTATTTATCACTTAAGACATGTAATTCACATACAATTTCGGGTCATATATCTGCTGTATATTATAACGAAGGAAAAAATAAAAGAACGAACAAAAAAGCAAGCTTGCTCTTTAATTCTTTTTCTCTTCTACCTCGATGATAAAAAATGCTTGAGATATCAGTGTTATTTTAACTCTTCAATTAAAGTTTTTAGCAAAGTCATTCAGCCTGAGATTTAAAGTTTTAAAGAGGCACGTTGAAAACACGATCGGGGTCATCAGTATGTTACGTAAACGCACTGACTAGGGAACTATCCGAACCCGTGTCTCGCAGTTTTCAAACCAAACTGAAATATGTTATTCACCTAAAGCCACTATTGATGCCTATAAGATAAGAAATCGCGATATTCAAAATAAAGCGCGAAAATGAAAAAAATTTGAGCACACATAGCCGAAGACTTTGTATGGCTCTGTGCGCTTTAAGTAAGTAACATATTTTAATTTTGTGTGAAACTCTGAGATACAGGTTCAGATGTTCTCTTGTGAGTAAGAGTATGATGAAAGGTTAATGCTAGTGTCATGAAAAAGAGTGTATTCGAATATAAGAATATATATTCCTAACATACCTATTTAGGCATGATGGAACTTTGATAAAAACAAAACGGTACGTCCATTTTAATGAAATATTGATGACACCTTGCAAATATTATAAATGCTACGAAATTTATTTAAATAATTATATTATCAATTAAATCATCCTGTTTATTGCTTTAGTTAATCATATAGTTGAGTTCGGAAAGATGTACAGTTTTTTCCATGCAAATACTCTGCACACTTTTGGGCATCGCCATAAGAAAAGGAAGAAGGTGATTTTCTTATTGGATTCGCTTCTCTTTACATGTTTTCGCACTAATTACTTTTAAAAATGACAGAGATAATAAACGTGCTGTATTGAAAATTAGGAACTCTAATGATCAAAAATAAAAATACCTTAGATTATTATTGCACTTCATGTAAAATTCAGTTTTGAGTGATGGCATTATTATGAAATGATGAACGTTCAAACTATTTTTCTTAACATGTTGTATTGATATTATAAGAAAAGAAAAAGATGTTTTATCCTGGCAACACTGGCAGATCTAGGAAGGGAGGTGATGGAGATGATTGCATCTATCTTTTCGTAGGCATACATTCTCTTTTAGGAAATGTGTAGGTGATCTCGTCTACACATTCCATTCAAGCACCCTCCTCTCAAGAATATTTGGATCCGCTTTTATTTAGCGTTTAACCTTAAATGAAGTGATCTTCTTATCTACATGTACTCTACCTTAAGGATATCAAAAAGCAATAAACAAGACAAAGATGCCAATCGATCTACTGTACGCGAAATCTATTACTTTAACAAGCCTACTTTTAATAGATGAAATTCCTACGAGCACAGTTTGCTACCTAGAAAACTGTTTCGTTTATCTACTGATATACATAAACTGAAAATAATTTTCCGTACGAGGCTGTCATTGAAATTGTTTTGAAACGAAACCCCGAGGTTATCCAACCATAATTGTTTTGAAGTGATACCATAGCGTTATTCTGTCGGAAATTATCTCTCTTCATAGAAAGCGAAATGAGAACTGATTATCAGTTTTTAATATGCAATGAGAAGAAAATGAAAGCTTCTTAAGAAACAAGGTCATTTGACTTGAGAAAAGAATCTTGACATAAGAATTGTGTTCTGATTGGCCTTTCAATCTTCAAACCTATGAACAAACTACAGTAATTCGAATTTGTAGGTACGTGTAATTCGAATTCAAACGGACCAACAAAAAAATTCGAATTAGGCGATATTGGTCACACTAACCTAAAAATTATGCGTTTTGGATTATGGGTAATCAGTAATCATATGTACATGTATTGAAAAAAAAAACAATGAAAAGAAACATTTGAACTCGCCTGTTTATTTGAAATACATGTAATCGGTAATTGATTTTTGAACAAGAATACTGGAATATTTTTTCATCAGTTCATTGTTCAGTCGCCGTCAATAATTTCAGGGTTGGGATTGTTCACTTGCTCCACTAGATTATACAGTACACGTACGCCCAACAAATTCCTTACAAATTATACAAATTCCTGTATATCTATGTTACATTAAATCTATGGTAAATTGTACCTGTATTTTGTGTTTCAATAAAATAAAAAATAATTACGTACTGGCTAGATTTTAAGCTATCGAAATGAAAGACAAAGTTAATTGAGAGAGAAGATAAACCTAAAACCTGTGAAAGCTACATGTACTTACAATTCTGAAGTCTTCAAAAATATTTACGCCTGGTCACCTATGTGTGTTGAGGTGTGTGTCACCATAAGGACTCCTTATGATACCGAGCACAACCCCTAATTTACCTGCTTATACTTAAAGCACCAATGGAAAGCTAGTGCCAAATCTCGAAAGCGAATTGGCTACTGTATCCAGTCAGGCTTCTGAATAATCCAGTAGAAGAGGAATCGGCCAATTATATTTTTACAGTACACTCCGCATACTGTACACTCAGTAGCACAGTGCTTGTTCAGATCAATCTGGGAATTAGTCACAAATTATTTTCGGAGTAACTATGGCGTTCGAATTAGGCGATGAAAAATGCATTAGTTTGTATTAAATATACTTGATGATTGATTCGAATTATGCGGTAATATTTTACATTAAATGTAAAGGATTTCAAACGTTCCTTGCAATTTATACGAATTAAGCGATAATTCGAATTAGGCGGATTCGAATTACACGGAGTTTACTGTAAACCATTTGATTAATGTGAGTATGTTTATTTGTGTCTATGATAATATGTGTGTGTTTTTGTGTGTGTGTGCGTATGTGTTTGTACGTACATTCCTGTTCTTGTGCTGTTATGGTAAAAATGTACCGGGCATGGCAAAATGGCACTATAGAAAATAAGCGACGGTGAGGAAATTGTAGTGCTCCACGCGCCATAAATGAAAAAAGGGCTAAGGGTGGCTGCGGCAGTGCGTTCGGGAGAATCGACGTGCTACAGTGGAGAAACTTACTGCCCAAATGAACCAGGGAGCTACCGCAAGTGTCCAGAACGACAGTTCAGCGAACGGATGGTGACAGCACCTATGCAAACAAATGTGCATCAGTGGAAGAGGCTGGTATTCGCCGTGACCACCGAAAGACAAGGCCTGAGCGCGGAAACGTCATACATTGTTACATCATCCTTAAAAGGGCTAATTTAAGACTTATTATTGGCAGAAATACGAATAACAATACCCTTCTAATGATGATTAACAATGTATGACGTATCCGCGTTCAGGCCTTGTTTCTCGGTGGTCACGGATTCGCACGGCAATACTGACATTGGACATCCACTGATTGGTAAAAGACTGGCTTCTCAGATGAATCCGTTTTTTGCTCCATCGGACGGATGTTAGTTGGCGCATACGGCGAGAAATGTTTAAACACCCTTTAACCATTTGTGGACGGATAAAGCTGGCGGAGGCAAGGTTATGGTCTGGGGATGTTTTCGTGCCATTCTCTGGGTGCACTCATCATTGTGGAAGGAAATCTGAATCGATTTAAGTTCGTATCGTTCCTTGCTGACGATGTATAGATGAACATTGATTTTCCTTGGCATGATGGCATCTTCCAGCACGACAATGCGACATCTCATAAAGCTGGAATTGTACGTACGTGATTGGTAGAAGAGCACGAGGAAGACTTTGCTGTATTTCACTCGAATTTAAACCCAATCGAGACCATCTCGATCGGGTTATACGCTCCATGGATATTCCACCTCGCACCCTCCAAAAGCTGTCAACTGAACTGCGGTCAGCATGGTTCAATATTCTTGTGAACACTTTCCAGCACCTCAAAGAGTCTCTCTCATCCCGTCTAGCCGTTATCCGAGTTGTACATGGTGGTTATTCCGGATTAATGTGACTCGACTGATTGGAAAATGTGTAACAATACACATTCACCATAACAAAAAATCTTGTGTCACTTGGAACAATTTTATGGGCAAAAGAACCTCCGTTTATTTTTACATTTTACTAACTCTTCCGCATTTTCCTCCACTCATTAATTAAACCAGATATTCATCCCACTTTTAAAGACCTTCAGGCATGCCATCAAAAATTAATTTCTTCCATTTAAAATCCGTTAAAATTATGTTAAGGAACTTGATTTTTTATTAATGAAGGAAATTCTGTGATCAGATTATGTACCGGCTCGATAATCCCATCATATAGGGCTCAAGTTCGCCGGGGTTACATTTATCGGTCAAATGATCGCGTGAGTGACGATGGAAGACAAAATATATCGACTATGTATGCGTGGATAACTTAGTTGATTAAGGTTCTTTTCCGAAGAATTTTTGACAATTTTTGATTAAATGTCATTATTGAAGAAAGAGCTTTATTTTAATGAAGTGTTCTAATAAGGATTATTTATTACCAAGTTAGTAGAATATACTGTGGATATAAACGGTAAGAACGAAATTCAGACCTCTTGTCCAAATTATTATTGGGCTGAACACATAGTATTAGCGGTTTCTTTCTAATTTGGTTCCACATAATTGGAACTGTAAGTAAATTTATTCTAAACCATGAATTGATTATGTGAATTGAGTGTTGATAGTTTTAGAAAAAAGAAAGTGTACGATTTCATCAATAATTGTTTTTTGGAATCAATTTCGAAAAGAAAAAAAAAACACTTTCGTCATAACACGCTGTGTTATTTTATAATTTTATAAAAAGTTATATGATGCGTATTGTGAAGATGTCTTAAAACTACAGCAGTGTTTAAATTTTTCTGGATTTCAAAGAGGTACCCCATTCAGGAAGGCTAATGGAAGATGATGGCGACTAAATGAAGGTATTGATACTTTAACTACATTAGAGATTGCTGAGAAAAGGACAATTTGGCATCGCACAGAAAATACAGGGTTGTGACGTATGCCTGTTTAATCTGTGCTGAGTGATTGACGTCATTTTTTCCGCAGACTTTTCACCTATGACGAAGATGGTTGAATTTTACGGAGGAAAAAAAAAAGGTTTTAAATGGCATAAAATGCAAGAATACCACATCGTGCGAATTAAAGCAATTTACATTATTTGTTGGCCGTGTCCTGATCAACAGTAACTGCAAATTGCTGTCTGTTATAGGCCAAGTGCAAAGTTTTTCGATGAGCGTCGCCATTTTGTTGAGCGCTCGAGAATAAACTGCACGAAGTTTTTCCCTGTGCGTTTTGAGCACGCAGAAAGAGCAGAGTCTGCAATGAACAGAACGCCGAACAGCGCCGCCAGGAGTGCAGAATCTCATGACGAACAGATTTTGCACGCACAGAGCGCAGAATGTGCACTTTCTGCGCGATCCGGAATGCGCCTTTAATCGAAACCGAGCGATGAAAATCATTTTCAAAATAGTTTGATAGATATTTCGGTACCATATAAACTTAAAGAACCCCAATTTGGTATGATTGGATAGATATTGTGCATTTTGAGCTGCTTCCAATGGTTCAAAACGATTAATTCGGATGTGTACTGCCGACCTTAAATGATATTATCAAACAGAAGCGTCCAGAGTTCGTGAATCGCTAAGGTGTTGTCTTCCGTCATGATAACGCTAGACCACATGCACTAGTCACTTGTTCGGAGCTTGGAAATCATGTGTTGTCATATCCGCGATAATCGCCAGACCTTGCACCATCAAACTATCTTTATTTCGTTGTTTGTAAAACACCCTGAATCGTAGGACGCTTATGTCTGATAAGGATACAAATCGTTCTTGGAAGTATTTTTTGCCAAGGAAGAAATTTTTTTTGAGCCCGGAATCATGAAGCTGCATGAGAAAAGGTAAAGAACCTCGAATAAAGCAAACAATTCATTGATGAATAAAGATTTTGATTTCTCATGAAAAACTCGCCTTTCATTTACATAGAAAAAGTATTAACAAATACGCAATTACTTTTTGGCCAACCCAATAAATAATTTCTTCTTGTGGACAAGAGGTTTGAGTTTCATTTCTAATTTATTTAAAATTTACATTAAGTAATTTTTTTGTTCTGCTTGCTTTTCTGTCGTTCTACTGTACTTACAACATTTGCAAGATAGTCGGTACGGTAACCGAGAATGCTGGAGCGTAGACTTTATAATTCTCGAATCCCGCCATGAGCATGGACGTTTGTGTTTTTCCTCGGAATAGGTTAAGATATTAGTCATGTCACATGTGCAAGGGCGAAAAACGACCTTGATGTTGACGCGCCAAAAACACCCTAACGAATCATTGTAATTTGTACCCGAAACATCCATTGGAACCTTGCATATCAGGAATAGTATGCAAATTTTCGCTTTTTCTTTCTATAATCATGCCTTTGACCTTATCATACAATCACATTTGATCGTCAATACAGATATGTAGATGTCTATTAGCTATTCATGCAGCTGGAACATTTATTAGATGTAAGCCAGAGTGTTTTGGGGATACATTCAGTACATCTTTATGCCACAATTTCCCCTCAGTACCGCTTCAATTCGTTTTGACAAAAATTCTAAGAGATGTCGGTAGGTGGCTTGGGAAATCTTATGAATTGCACTCTCCAACTCTCTAAGACTTGATGATTGTGGATTCCCGAAAGTGCTGGGGCGTAAGCTTTCTAGTTTTCAAATGTGTCGGGCTGTGGGTTCGAATCTCGCCAGTTCTCGAATGGATGTTTGTGTTTGTCCCAGAGATGCGTAAAGCTAATCATTTGGAAATGTACAAAGATTTTGTTAAGTTATTAATCATGTTAAAAAGCGCAAAATGACCTAGATATTAACGCGCCGAAAAACCTAAAGAACTCAAACGAACGAACGATGTTGACAAATGAGAAAATTTCAGACTATGCCTTTAATTCAGTTACAAAGAATTTTTCGAAAATGAGTATTTTAAATAAGCTGGTAGGTTAATTATATAATAGTATTTAACGCAATTACGGCAATAACATTCGCAATGTATTCATCTATGGTTACCTAACAGAGACGACACTTTTTCATTTGCCTTTCCTTATGGTTAATATTTAATTTAGATAATATAGATTCAATTGTATAAACAATACTGTTTCATCTGAAGCGAGTTATGATAGTGACACCTTAAAGGAATAAGAATATCTACTCATATAAAACTTCAATATTTGTCTTGGTCTCAAAAGTTTTGACCACAAAAATAAAATCGCTGACATAAGGCGTCGTGGCTTAGTTGGTTAGAGCGCCTGTCTAGTAAACAGGAAATCCTGGGTTCAAATCCCAGCGATGCCATGATACTTACTTTTTTTGTCTTTTTGTAAAATTTTAATGGCAAATCTTATTTCGATAAAGTTTTACATTAGCGAGATTTAAAACATTATTTTTAAGCATACTTTAAATACAGAGTTGAGTTTAAAATCTCGCACATCAAAGTTTAGCTGCCCGTAAAAATACCAGTTTGAGAATTTAAATGAAAGTAAAATATCACAGAGATTAGTTGAAATGTTGGCTTTTATTTTTAGCAAACAAACTTTAGGTGTTACAAAAAATGTTCGAAATGACGTCCTCTTTCGAATTAGGGATTTGGCCTCCTCGCTCGCCAGATTTATCACCCCCTGATTTCTTCCTATGGGGTTATCTGGAAAATGTGGTTTATGTGAATAGTCCACACATGATTGCTGAGCTGAAAACGAACATCACAACAGTCATTTCTAATATCAATACTGCCATGCTTCGCGGAGTCTCACGAAATCTGGTAAAACGAACACGCTTT
Organism: Rhysida immarginata; assembly: GCA_023313115.1. Classification (NCBI taxonomy): domain Eukaryota; kingdom Metazoa; phylum Arthropoda; class Chilopoda; order Scolopendromorpha; family Scolopendridae; genus Rhysida; species Rhysida immarginata. The sequence goes on along the minus strand of JAHWFO010005870.1, from coordinate 68,639 downwards.
TGTATTCGCGAAAAAGGACGTCATTTCCAACATTTATTGTAACACCTAAAGTTTGTCTGCTAAAAATAAAAGCCAACATTTCAACCAATCTCTGTGATACTTTACTTTCATTTAAATTCTCAAACTGGTATTTTACGGGAGCTAAACTTTGATGTGCGCGACTTTAAACTTACCCTGTATTATTTAACATTTTTTATAGTTAAATATTGTGTTAAGTCTTATATATTGTCTGCATAAAGATTGCTATAAAATTCCGTGGTCCCAAATTTCTAATTACAAATCAATTGCGTTTCGAGGGGGGAAAATATCGAATTTTTTTGCAGATTTATTCAAGGTAAAATTAGCGAAAATTTATTGCAGCATAAAAAATAATCCATTTCATTTTGTTTTTTACTTATAACAAACAAATAAGCCAATTTAACAAATATTTCCTTATTTATATTCTTCTTTCATAGATAGGAAAAAGTAGTTTAATTTATCGTAATTTTTATGAAAAAAATTATTCTATGAGCTAAAATTCTATTTAATGCTTGAACAAAACGCAAAATAATAGTCATAAATAAACCATATCCTGCTTAAACTTCTTTATTCCGGCTTAAATAAGTTTCGGAAGCTATACACATTAAGTGGTTTAATGCACACTAAAAGAAATTGCTATTCCTGTTTACCAGTTTGTTCATTATTTTGTTGTTGGAGACATCGGCCTGCGCTACTTCATTGAAGTGAATTTGTTTTAAATTATTTACATAAAACATAAAATTCTCATATGGTTAAATAAAAACAAAAAATATTGTGAAAATAATATAAAGGAGTTTTTCTGCACCTACTTGATCAGTTACGTTTAATTCAGCAAATCAAATAAAAATGCAAGGAAATTTGCATATTGTTATTAAATAAGTAACAAAATATTTATGATGTTTGCATCGGCCTCGGTGACTCAGTGGTTGCGTGATCGCCTCTGATGCCTGAGGACGCGGGTTCGACTCCGGCCGAGGACGACGAAGATTTTATCAGGGGGGAAACCCTGAGATCACGCACTTTCTTCGGAAGGGAAGTAAAGCCGTTGGTCCCGTGTAGTCGTTTGCCGACTGCACGTTAAAGAACCCTTGCGGCCCCTATAACGCCGTCCTGAAATGACCATGGCAGTTGAAAAGGACGTTAATACCAAACAAACCAAATCAAACCGAAGTCTAGGATAGCCTCGATTTTTAATGCGCCGATTTTGCCAAATATTGCCTGTTTATAGATAGGTTTTGGATCCTCACAGAATATAAAGTCGATATATATCAGTGTTCACCAATAGCGTGACCCATATGAATCTAGAGATACGCTTCCTTGTTCAGATTTTCCTGCTCGTGGCAGATGTTACCCATATTATCCCTATAAAGTAACCCTATATCATGTTCAAACTAGGTATTGTATTACTAATTGAAGGACACTCGTACATTTCATATTAATGGAATGCAGTAACTTTTTTGAAAGATGTGCTTACGGAAGAATAATATGTTAAATTTTCTTAAGCCATATTTAAAATCCTTCATCATTCACTTTTTAAAATTCGCAATCTTACAGAGAAGTGAAGAGATGAAAACTTCGGTCTAAATAATCTCAACTATTATTCTGTAATGCAGAAATAATCCAATCAGTGCTCTTTTCTTAAATGTTAGCTATTCTTCGTTGATCTTGAGATATAGCTATAAATTTAGTCACATTAGCAACTTCTCTCAGTACTATCATAAAGCCTTTAACTTCTTTAACTTTTCTCTTGCATGATTGCATTCCATTAACTGTTAAAAAGTAAAGACCACGTTGAATTCTTACGTTGAATTATCAGCGCTTTTGTCTTGGGGGTTTTATTGATTGATTCATGTTAAAAATGATATATTGTGATATGGCAAGTGGTATTCAAGGTGCTGTAACAACGAGAATTACATGTTCATAAAGGATTCAATTTTTTCTTTCACAGCGTTACATAATAGATTCTCCAGAATAGCCCAGATAGGTTTCAGTGCGTCATAAAAATCGTTATTTCTTTTCAAATGGCCAGTACTTGAAGAATTTGCATATTATTTAATTTATCACCCGTCAATAAATTGTAACTCATTCAATATTAATCTAATTGAAATCAGTCTCGAAGCCCCTCCTTCGACACTAATAAGAACTTATTATTAATATTAAAGGCCTTTATTATTAACTCTTATGAAACGTACATCCATTTGCAGAAAGTATTCTTTGTTATTCTCAATTTACATAATGCGAGTAGATTTCAAACTAGCTTTGATAGTAAACAGATATAGCAGGTTACCTTTGGAAACTACATTAAATGAGAAGCCTGGCCAAACAATAGAAAACTGGCAGTTTGTATTAAGATGCCAACGGAAACAGTAATGTTAAATTTGTCAGGACTCGTTCTTCCATCCAACTGTAAAAGAACAAACTGAAAGAATTCCTCGACCTCTGTCGTGCCATCTTCGTGAAAGCAAGGAAAAAAGCTTCCCCTGTTATTCCTGTTCCCACGCACATCAGTAATCATCTCCGTGACCCTCAATCTAGTCAGAGCGCTAAAAAGGAAAGGAAAAAATCTTAAACCCTATTAGCTTCAATGCCTCCTAATTATATGCTAGTTTCTTCAAGAGCTTCCATCATCTTCCAAGAACAAAGATTTTAAGATGAGAGCTTGTAAAACAAAGAAATTCACATCTATTCTTGCGGCATGTTTTTATAATAACATAAAAACGTACAAATAACACCATCTTCATTTTTATCATATTAATCTCTTTATTGATAAATGTAGGAAACTAGAACAAAAATTCATAATCGTACGCAGTGTAACTTGTCGTTGATTTAGTGTGTAAATTGTAGAATTCAAAACTTAAAATAAATTTTTTTATGAAATGGGTTGGAGAATGCATTATTTACGCAAATTAACACAAATCCACATAACATTCTTTTTCGATATCCTAATTCATCTCTTATCTATCAAGACAACATTTATCTTTGTTAGGCGTTATTGCTAATATTCTCATGCCTGGGAATTTTAGAACGGCACCTTGGCGGATGCCGGATACAAATCTTCTGTACTTGCTTAAATGGCAAAACTATATGGTTTTGACATCGAAAGAAATTTATTTTGCTTCAACGATAACGTAGCGTCAAAACGGAAGAGGCGAGACAAGATTACAGGCACAATGATAAGAAGGTTGATATGTCCCTTTTCTTATCATTTTTTATCCACAGTGTTTGGTATCTTTTCCATTATACACAAACTAAAGAAAATTTCATTACTTTTCATTATAATGGAAAAAGAAAACTTCATTTATCAAGTTCAGATAGATTGGTTTGGTTGGTATTAACGTCCTTTTCAACTGCTATGGTCATTTCAGGACGGCGTTGTAGGGGCCGCAAATTTTGGCTCACAAGGGTTCTTTAACGTGCAGCCGGCAAACGACTACACGGGACCAACGGCTTTACTTCCCTTCCGAAGGAAGTGCGTGATCTCAGGATTTCCCCCTGAAAAATCCTCGTCGTCCTCGGCCGGGATCGAACCCGCGTACTCGGGCATCAGAGGCGATCACGCATCCACTGAGATAGACTGGTTTATATTGGACTTTTCAGTATGTTTATCGATACTACGCATGCTCGGAACGATAAGCAATAATTAGCGCTCCTCACCGATTTAGTGATGTATCTAAATTAGATCTAGGGAAGCATAAGGCGCATTTTCAGAATACAGATTACATTGGACTCATTCCTAAATGAAAACTTAGAAGATTGTCCATTAGGAATAGAAACCGCTGAATGATAAATACTTCAAGAACTCTGATGGACATTTGATTGATTACACAGGCTAACAAAAAAAACTTTTTAAAAACTTTTTTTAACGTTAATAACCGATTCTTCTGCTTTTTTTGTGCTGAATCCGTATTTGACCTCAGTTTTTTTCTATCACCCACAGATTTCTTGTTTTTCAATAAAACATTTTAAATTATTCAGAATTTGGAGCCTGATAATTTTACTTGTGGCCTAAAAATATGAATGCTTTAACATTGCAGCCGCTTCTTTTCACACCTGTTACTTTAACATTGTAATCGCTATGTGCATTATTTGGAAACGTGACGTGATTAAAACATTTTTAAAGCAGATTCGGATTCGGCACACTAAAAACCACAAGAATAAGGCAAATTCATTCAAAGAGTTTTTTAATCGTTGGCCTGTATTATTCAAGCAGTACCGGAATTTCTGAACACGTGAAACTGGTGAAATGCATTAGGCTGGAGTTCCATAAAAATAGGTAATAAAAAGCTACGTAGCTAAAGTGGTGGGGCGAACACTTCTGTCTGATTCGAATAATTGGGAAATGCAACGGATGCAGAATACCAGGGATCATCCTGACTTAGGTAAACCTGATCAATTATCCACTATTTAAGGCAAAAATAATGTAAAAAATTCTATGGTCTGGACTCCAACCAGAAATCTTCCACTATTCTACGGCGTAGGTTCCACATGCGTAAAAACAACGACAAAAACCATAAGGCAGAAAATGTTCTGACGTCAGTTCCTGCTTTCGTCTTGCTGCGGGACAGAAAACTCCTGTTTTTTTCGAGTTGGATTGAGTCATAGCCTACAAAGATAAGAGAATTTTCTGTCTTTTGTGAAACTTTCATGTTATTTTGGTTTATGTGAAATAAATTCATTATGGCAGTGAGTAGAGGAGCAACAAAATCTGTAGGTACTTAAAAATGAGAGAAGAAAGGAACAAAACAAAAACCCAGATCCCACAATAATTTTAATGGAGCATGATGTACATTTCGGCTGATATGTAGTTTTCATCAGGTGATACAAAAATAACCAAAAATGCAGAGTTTAAATACAAAACGTGGATTGGCAAGCTGTCTTCTAAAATTTCCAAAGATTCACGGAAATCTAATCTCTTGGATTTATTGACTCGTCATTAAATCTTGAAGTCTTTATCAGAGGAGGGTCCAGTTTCCCCATTTTCTCTTGTAAGGTATGAGACAAACAATCACCAGTTGAGTTAAATCAATCTACCATTGGTTCTTCTTCTGTGAAGTTTTGCATTTAAACTCTGCGTTTGTCATTTTTGTGCAATATTAAAAACAGCTTAAATGTGCATCGTGCTCCATTAAAATTTTGTGGGATATGAATTTCTGTTTTGTTCCGTTCTTCTCTCATTACAGCAGTCGTTGGTAAGTTTTCTTTTTGTACAATTCATTATGAATTGCCTTGTAAATTCTGTTTAATCATCATTACTATGACTGTTAGTAAAAAGGATAATGTTTCAGCTACAGCAACACGATCTAGCTAATACTTCTTCCGGCATAGATCGGCCTCGGTGGCTCAGGGGTTGCGTGATCGCTTCTGATGCCCGAGGACGCGGATTCGATCCCGGCCGAGGACGACGAGGATTTTTTCAGGGGGAAAATCCTGAGATCACGCACTTCCTTTGGAAGGGAAGTAAAGCCGTTGGTCCCGTGTAGTCGTTAAAGAACCCTTGCGAGGCAAAATTTGCGGCCCCTATAACGCCGTCCTGAAATGACCATGGCAGTTGAAAAGGACGTTAATACCAAACAAACCAAACCTTCCGGCATAGCCATTCTACAACATAAAATTATAAATGAGCAAGTGCATTGCGCAAAACGTGGAAATAAGGGAATCTTTTCGGAGTTCTCTTGGTATATACATCTTATATTGACATCTGGCTTTGAAGCACGAATTGGGTAATGTGAGATATACATACTTTTGAGATCTACAGTATCGACTGATGTGAATATAAAATTCTAAATAAACATTATGTTTTTCAGTATACCTTAAGATTCAAATTATTTTAGGCTATTCTGTTTAAAATGTCAGATTCGATTTCCTTCTCTTTCTTTCCTAACATTTACCTCTACCATTTACTACAGGGTCAGCTTTATTATGAAGGTGCAAAGTTAGCTACATTCTTCTGCCGTCTTGCTGCAGAAAGTTGACATTGAAGGCAAATGCACAACAAGTAATGTCCGCGGCGGAATTCGAATCCGCAGCCAGGGAGAATGGAGTATTGGAAAGCCTGCGATCCAATTACTAGTGAACTATGCGCACTCGTTTTTGAACCTGTAAAGAGCTTTAACTTACAAATGATTATTACTTTATTATTAAATACGTTTTCCAGCATGGCTATTTCAACGTAATATTACTGAGTAAACATATTTTTTCTGACAGTTGCAATAATTTGCTGGCGTTGCGTGCTCCTTTCTGCTTTCGAAACGACTAAAAAACCCAACAACGACGAAAATTACTGTGTATATTATTTTAATGCAAAAAAATATATGTTTCTATATGAATGTAATAGCAGGTTTAATCGTGTAACTGCACAGGACATCTGGTGCATGTCGAGAAAATATTACTTTTTTAATTTTTCTTAAAATTGTCATTCGGTCGTGAAAAATAAATTGATTTCCAGAGATAAGTGTATTTTTCGTGTCATTTCTAAGTTTTCCAAGAAAATGGTTTTCTTTTTTAAAAAATTCTAATAAAATATTGTTATCCATGTTTAATTCTTCACAAAAACAATCTTTCTCTTATCAGTCTATATTTTTACTTATTTTCAGATGAATAAAATACCAAAAAAAAAAAAAAAAAAAAAAAAAAAAAGAAATTATATTATTATGGTTAAGGAAAATTCTATTTGATAGAACAGAATTTGTGTATATTTCATATGTTTGTAAATTTATGAACCAAAATAGATTGCGTTTTTCTTCTCCAACCGTCTAGGTTCTCAGTAAACATTCAGCATTCGAAATATCTTATGGTAAGAATATCCGCAGCTTACCATAGTTATTATTGTTTATTTATGGTAAATATTTACATAGTAAATCGATTTAAAAATTTCTACCGAAAAGCCATTCCTCTATAATTTGTTATTCAAATAAGTCTTCTTTGTATTCCGTTTTTTTAACAAAACAAGAAGGTTAGTTATAGAACGTTAACAAAACAGCCTCGAACTACATAGTAACTTCAGGGGAACTTCGCGATTTGATGTTGTTTGTTTTACAATACCTTCAAATAACTTTTGTTGTAACGAAAATGTTTATTCAATTCTGGAATACTCTTTAAATGGCTATAGCATGTAGATTGGTATTATTTAGTCTGCGGTACAGTGAATTTTATTCGCATCGTTTCTCCCATGGTAATATAATTCCAAATGAAATTTCTTATATGCTATTCGATTTACCTAGCAATAATTAAAGGCTTTATGACATTAAAGTTTCAGTGCGTCCTTATCTCGTTAAAACATGTTTTCCCCTTAAAATCTGAAAGTGTTTCACAATTTATTGCAAATGGCAGATGCAATCACCATAAAATCACCATTACACTAAATAAATGGAAAGGGGAATATTAATTTAAAATATTAATTTTAATTAAGCCGTGTTATATTATGATTAACATCATATACGAATATATATAGTGTTAAAGCAATTACTGCATAAGAATTCCATGCTACAAAGGTTAGGTTAGGATTTTTTTCCATGCTACGTCCCGATTTTTTACCCTTTGTTCCGACTATTTTGGACCCGATTTTTAAAAGTCTCCAGTTAATACTGTACGGTATGTACAACTCCTTTACCGATACTTATCGATCAACGAGTCGGCACCAATGTGTCAGTTTCGAATACTTTCAGAAGATAGATTTGGAGGTAGTATTCTATCAAATCACCATTTCGTGTAGACTGGATGTTCTCAATAGAATGAATTATTTTCAGTAATAAAGTAGAGCACAATAAAATGAGAATCAAAGAAAAAAAGCTTGTTATTTTGCCATTTGAAAATTAAATTTTAATTTGAAAATTTTTCTATTAAACATTAATAAACAATTTAATTACATAAAAAGTTTTTACCCCCACCCCCAGTATTCGGTCGCGATTTTTGAATTGAAAAATCTGGTCACCTTAATATTACACTAAATCAATTACAGTGTATTGTCTCTTCACTGATCTTCAATGGAACAGATTGTGCTATAAAACTGTAATTTTTTTTAACTAATCCTAGAAGTATTTGATCAGTTAACTACAGTCAGCATATAGCAATTACACAAGCCAACAAAAAATAACTTTTTAAAAACTCTTTTAACGTTAAGAGGCGATTCTTATGCTTTTTTTGTGCTGAATCCGTGTCTGACCTCAGTTTTTTTCTATCACTCAAAGATTTTTTGTTTTTTCAATGAAACATTTTAAATTATTCAGAGTTCGAAGCCTGATAAATTTCCTTGTGGCCCAAAAATATGGATACTTTAACACTGCAGCCCCTTCTCTTCCCACCCCTTACTTTAACATTGTGGTCTCAATGTGCAGATCTTGGAAACGTGACGTGATAGAAAAAATCTAAAAGCAGGTTCGGATTCAGCCCATAAGAAAAAGGCAAATTCATTCAAAAAGTTTTTTCATCGTTGGCCTATGTTATTACTACTAAAATATTATAACGTAAACGCACGCAACATATACTCTGTAAAACGGAGCGTATAAGTTTACATATCATGTACGTCATAAGCATTTCAATTTCAAATTCATAAAGATTTCCAAAAAAAAATTAGCGAAAATTCCCGCTCGTTTTAAGAATGTGGAAGTAATAAGTAAATACTGGAGGTAATGCTCCAAAATTAGGTAAATGTTAAGACTGAAAAAAGAAAGGGAATTTTCCGCGATTTAGGAATGAACCAGAGACCACAAAAGCATTCGACTTATCACTTCTACCAGCTCAACCATTTTGAGTATCATGCTTAATTTATGTGAATGGTCGATACAGAGATTATACGCTAGATGTGGAGCTAAATTATATAAATTAAAGGTGAAAATACTCAAGTAACAGGTGAATTTGAAATTGAAATACTATTTGGATTGACTTACTGAAAATTTTTATGAATATTAATTAAACGGATTTAAAAAATGAATATGGTGTTTATTTGAATTGTACTGACTTTCGATCTTTATTCTCTTTTCCTCTCTCTTGCTTTAACTCGCTTCACCTTGAAGAAAATTCATTGTAAATAAAAATTTAATCATTGCAGTTTCGTAAACATCTTGAATCGTCATCATCCTCATCTTTCGTTTACAGTTTCAAAATAATATTTTCCGGTGGTCATTAGCGGATAGGAAACTTGATATAATTAAAGTTTAAGTATTAAAGAAGACTTATGTGTAAAAAAGTGGCATGATACCGTATCTTACAATTAAAATTGTCTTAAAACTCTTCTTTCATTTGAACCATCTGTGGTTCCATTATCTCTTTTTTATTATTAATTTTTACTATTCTTTGCAATAAACGTGTCAACGACGTGCAACATTGTTTTAAACAGCTTTGATTAAAAAATTTAAAAAAGCATCTTTAAAGCCATCAAATTCTAGTCAATCCATTTTTTTCTCTCCTCCATTCCCCGAAGTGACAGATGGCGTTTATTTATTGCGCATAAAGCTGCAATTTAATAAAAAAAGTTATAAAAAAATGCCCTGATCGATGGAAGCACGCATTTCGCATTCTTAAAAAATATGATTTTGCAAGATGAGCAATGACAACCTTCCATTTCCTACCAAACGGGTTCCTTCAACTTGGACCACCTCCCACGTGAAGGTCTAATTAGGTAAATAAGGAGGCGACCCAGAGGCAAAGGGCAAAGAATAAACGCAATAAAAAAATAAAAAACAGGAAAGGCAAATAATTACAATAATAAAAAAGGGGGCAAAATACGACTGACGTGTTAATTTTTAATAACATAAATATATAGACTCAATCGTAACAATAAAGTCAATTTAGGATATGGACTCAATATATGGTTATTCAAGTGGGTATATGTGTGCGTAATGGATAAGTTGCCAAAAAAGCTTTGAAAAGTAAACGAGTCGTTGACCCTTATTCAGAGAAATTATAGCGATAAAGATAACTATTAGGAAATGGCAAGGAACCCCAGAATCACGATGCCCTTTGTCTCTTAAATCCTTTGATCAATTACCGACATTCTATTTAGCATTATCAAAATGTTGAAACGGAAAGAAGAATGAGGTGGGCCACCCCATTCAGATGGCTTCGACGGAAATATTATCTGGCCTCGTGTTGACGATATAAAAGAAAACTCTTGAAAGTGTTAATTTATTTTCCCCTAGGCATTCATTACGAAAACAATGACCAATAAAAAGCAAAGACACAGATGTGACATCGATAAAGAAATTTGAGAAATCCAATCAAACCGGCCAAGAAAGCGTGTCTTTGTTTTCTTAATGGGCGGGATATTTGCAAATGATGGCTTCATTATGTAGTCCATTGTAGAAATTGTCAGCGGACAGAATAGAGTCATTGTTGACAGAAGAGATTTTAAAAGGGCATCATCATCTGATGTAATTTCAGTAATTAACTGAGGAAATAAAAATCCCTATGATGTATATGACCATAATTTTTTTTTCATCATCTAAAACAACCTTTTTCATTTCACAAAACTTCTTAATTTTGTTTGTTAGCAGATAATAGACAAAAAATTAAAAATATTCAAAAGCTTCAGTTGATTTACCAATGATATTGTTCCTTTTAAATTTCTAAATTCCAAAGTTCATGATTTAAATATTACATTGTTCCATAATTTTGGAGTGATCGAGACGAATCGACATCGAAAGTGATTACCCTGATATTAGATAAAGCAAAGCGGTGACAGGATGCGGGTCTAAATTTAACGTTGGAAATCTTTAATGAGATTGGTATAGATACTCGATTACGTTTAAATCAATACTGTTAATGAGTATCTACTAGTGATCTGAAGTTTGTCTGGCTGATTCCAGTTTATCTCCCAAATTGTTCAGTCTCTCTGAAAGATTATAGCTTTCGCTATTTCTATCGCTCTTATCATTACTTCCTTAGCCTCGGTAGAAGCCACAATTAATATGACTTTCGTTGATTTAAATGTTGTTAATATCAATGTGATTGTAACAAGATTATTTGTTATCCCAGAAAAACGAGACACAATTTTAGACTGAAAAAAATACTTCTTCCGTATGTTTTCTGAGGGGATTTTTTTTATTTATTAGCTTGTTTTATTATTATTATTGTCATTGTTTGGAGAAACCAAACTCGGATCAAGTCCGGAAGCCAATCCCAGAGGCGGACCCAAAAGAGGGCCAAAGCCCAAGGGACTCAAATGCGAGGGAGGGAAAGTTATCCACTCGTGGGAGTATTGATGTTTGAGTGTAGGAATTTCCTTACTATGTGACATGTGTTTAGAATTGTGGCTTTCTGTAAGGTTTTGTATAAGTGTGGGTTTAAATTTAGTGTTGATAGGCTTTTGTGTAGCGAGTGTGGAATAATCCCAGTGGCGGAAAGAATGATAGGAACAATGTGTACTCTGTTAACTCCCCAAAGGCGTTTTATTTCGTGTGCAAGATCCGTATATTTAGTGATTTTGTCAGTGTATGTCTTTTGTAAATTGTGTGTATTGGGGATGGAGATATCAATTATGTAAGTCACTTTGTTTTGCTTATCTACTAGTGTAATGTCTGGTCTGTTATGAGGGATAGTTTTGTCAGTGATTATAGCTCTGTCAAAATATAGTTTATGTGTGGTGTTCTCTAAGACAGTGTCGGGGATATATTTATAGTAAGGAGTGTGAATGTCCCTTAGCTTGTGTATCTTAGCTAGATGTTGATGTATGATGTTGGCTACCTGGTTATGTCTGTGCAAATAATCTGTCTGCGTGAGTATTTTGCAACTGGATATGACGTGTTGGATGGTTTCCTCTGCGATATGGCATTTCCTGCAAGACCCGTCAGTCGATTCTTTGATAATATGTTTTCTGTAGCTTTTAGTGTTAATAACCTGGTCTTGTATGGTGTGACGTTCAGGTTAAGAAGAAGTCACGTTTGTTCGTTCGTGGGTGCGTTCATAATTAGTTTATTTGTCGTTTTATTTTATTTACTGTTGTGTTTATATTAAGTCTGTGTCGTTGTATGAGTGTGATGGTTTAGGGGTTTAATTAAGTTATCTTTATTGTCGGGTTGAGGGGTTAAGGCCGTGAGCGATCGACAATGGTCTTCTGTTGGGACTGAATTGTTGGGATGCCTTCCCGGAATATAGCTCAGCTTCCAACGGAGGATTGTTGAGATCGTTTTCGAAGAAAACGATGAGCGTGTCAACGCTTTTGTTAAAAAAAAATGTTTGTTATTATGTATATATTCTTTTTTTTTTTGCCCCTCTTCTATACTGGTTGAGCAAGGAAGCTTTGGAAATATAATTAAAAAGAATAGTCCAGAGCATAATGACTCGTCTTGGAACCGTTCGATGTTCTGTAAAACGGAACGTTCAAAATATACCGTCCCAAGAAGCCACCCCGATATTGTGAAGAAATTTAATGAGCGTTCGGAAAGAAGAATATACGACAGCATTTTCGTAGCAGCTGGACGACATTGCCTAAGTATTTCCTTTCAAATGCTCTATTGACATTATTTTCTTTCACATATTTAACCATGTTCAATGTGCCTTTTCATTTTGATGCACGACATATGGCTATGTCGGAGTGAAATGGACTGAGAAACGAGAACGCCCGTGGAACCTCGAATGATGAGCCGTGTGAACCAGCTAAGGAAAGTTGGCCACGCCGAACGGAGTAGTATCCATGGAGCAGATCTTTGGGAGAATAACTAGTGTGGCTACATGCGAAAATTTGGTGAGTTCGTCCCAATTTAGTTGCTAAACTTAAGTCGTAAAACTGAATTACAAGGAGCGTAACGTATGTACCAATGCCGCAGGAGCCCCGACTTCGAGATGAGTATTAACAGATGTCACACCTGTACAGAACTTTAATCAGACTGAACTGAATGTGTTCGCGGTAACGGAACTCCGAGCGCACGGCAAGCCGATAAAAGACTATTCGCCAAATAATAGAAATTTTTTTAAGCACTTTGTAACTAGTCATTGATAAACTTATGGTTGGGAGAAGTAGGATATATTTAGTTTTAGCTGACTAGCGAACCTGGCACATGCGCTCACTATGCTCAATATGGATAGCCTAATGATCGATACTGCCAGTGGGTAACCATCTCTCATTCATGATTGCCCAAGAGGGGTCACTGTCTCTCCCCCCTTTAGTTTGCGATAATAAAGGAGTGACGTTGCGCTATCGAGTGCCAATTTTCGGAATATTTGTTTCGGGTCATGAATGGGCAGAGCAATCCCAAATCGCTAGTAGTGTAAATATCGTTACACCCAAACCTACAGTGGTTAATTGTCACTAAATCTAGTGAGCCAAGGTGCCGGCTTCGCTGGGTTAAGTCGCTGGGGTTGATTAAGAATATATTAACCTATTTTGATTAGCAGCATGCAAATTTCATGGGCCCATTAGTCATAGCGATTTTTAGTATTTATAAGAGGAATGTGGGATGTGTTTGATGTAAGATTATTAAAGTAAATAAATTATAGGTACCTAATCACAGTGGTAGTAGGTTTTATTCCAATTATCGGTCCCGAACCCTTAGCGCTCACCCACTTCGAACGTAGGACAATAAGTCCGACGACTATATGATTTACATAGTGGGGGTGGGGACGCTACAATGGCAATCATGGTTCCTTCAGTTTCCCCAAAGAGACTCCCTTCACTCAACCAAAAGTTCGACGCTTTTTTGTCGACGTGTGGCTGGTTGAGGTCAGAAGGATGTCTACCGTGGAGTTGCTTTCCGAGCCATGATTGAAGTTTAGTGCATGTTGTAGGAATGTTATGGGTGTTCTGCATGCTGTTCAGATTCAGAGGTGTGAATTTTGTATCAGCCATGCAGACTGCTTTGTGTAATGGTGATGTGTGTTGTTTAGAGTGAAAGAATTCTCTGAGTGACTGAGTCTGTTTCTGGTGTAGATCTGTTATGTCAATAAGACCTCTGCCTCCCTCTGAACGAGGCAGGGTGAGTCTTTCAATAGCTGCGTGTGGATGGTGCTTTCTGTGCTTTGTAAGCAGTTTACGTTGTTTCCTTTCAAGTCCCTCAAGATCTGTGTGTGTCCACTGTATGACTCCAAAGGAGTAGGAGAGTATTGGCGTGGCATAAGCATTGATGGCCTTGATTAAATTTCTGGAATTTAAGTGCGTTTTAAGTATTGTCTCTAGCCTATGAAGATATTGTTTAGTGAGTGTATTCTTTATGTGTTTGTGCTCCAGAAGCTTGGCTTGCTTAAATCCTAGATATTTGTAAAATTCGTCATTTTCCATAGCAGCAATGTGATCTGGTTCATCTAATGTGAAGCCCCCTTCCCTGAGTACTCCATTTTCAATGTGAATGGTTTTGCATTTTTCCAACCCAAACTGCATGTGTATGTCTTTTGAAAAGGTTTGTGTAATGTCAAGTAATTGGTGCAATTGTGTTTGTGTGGAGGCGTAGATTTTCATGTCGTCCATGTAGAGTAAGTGTGAGAGCGTGTAGTGGCAGCTTTTATTATGTTTAATTGTGTAGCCATAAGTTGTGCTATTCAGTCTGTTGGAAAGTGCATTTAGTGCAAGACAAAACCAGAGTGGGCTCAGTGAGTCACCCTGGAAGATGCCCCGGTTTATCTGTATTTTGTCAGTCGTGATGGTTTCACTGTTGAGTGTGAGGTGTAGTGTAGTTCTCCAATGCAGCATTGTACTTTCTAAAAAAGTGATAAGTGTAGGGTTTATTTTATATAATCGTAGTGTATATAAAAGCCATGAGTGTGGAACACTATCAAAGGCCTTTTTGTAATCAATGTAGGCTGCATGGAGGTGTCGATGTTTATTGTGAGTTTGCCGTAGGACCACACTGTCTATCAGGAGTTGCTCCTTACAACCCATGTGGTTTCTACGGCATCCCTTTTGTTGCTCAGTGAGAATGTTGTTTGTGTCTATGTGTGTATAAATTTTGTTTGCGATACAGGCAGTTATTATTTTGTAAAGTGTAGGCAAGCATGTGATAGGTCTATATTGTGTGGGATCTGTAGTGTTATGTGACTTTGGTACCATGTATGTAATTCCTTGTGTGAGGAAATGTGGCAATGTCTGTGGTGTTTGCAAAGTGTTGGAAATCTGTTTTGCAAGGGCCAGATGCAAACAGGTGAAGCGCTTATACCAAAAGTTCTGAATCCTATCTACACCTGGAGCCTTCCAATTGTGAGTACGTTTAATGACTTGTGAGAGTTCATCTGCTGTTATGTCAGTATAAGGCATGTTTGATAGTGTGGATGCTAATTACTCCTCTTCCCTGATCCAGCTAGCTTCCCTATTATGTTCAACTGAGACAGACCAAAGAGACGACCAATAATGTTGGAGGGCTGTTTGTGTTGGCAGACCAGTATTTTTTGTCTGTGTATAATCTTTGTTTAACTGCTTATAGAATGTCTTCTCATTGTTTGCGAATAACTTGTTCTGCTGTTTGCGCTGAGTGCATGTTTTGTATCTCTTCAGGCGTTGTGTTTTTGCAGCTAACTTTTGTTTTAATGTGTCCATATATTCTGTAATGTGTTGATTGTGCTGCTCATGTCTGGTGTGTGTTTTAATCTTCTTAAATAATTGTCTGAGGCGTTTGTTCTGCTTTGATGAAGTGTTGTTTTTAGTGTACTGCGTAAGTCTACCTAACTGCTTGCGGATTTCGTCAATCTCAGACTCAATCCGCTTTTGCCATTTAGGTTTCTGTTGGGTATATGAATTTTGTGTGTTTTTATGGATTGGTTTCCTACCCAGTGTGGATATAACTGTAAGAGCCCCAGTGTAAATAAGTAGGTGTATGTATTCTAAAGACAGATTTTCTTCAATGTACTGTGGTAAGATATGTGTGTTCATGTAAGATAAAATTTCCCCTGTTTTGCTGTTTATGTTTATTTTAGGTATACCTGGTCTTTGTGTGGGATCTGTTCCCGTGTAAACTGTAAGGTATCTTTGTAGGGTGTCATTTAATGTTTCAATAAGTTTGGTATTCATGTTGTGTTGTGGGTGAATATCATGGTGAAGTTCATTGTTGAGTGTGTGTTCTACAAGTTCATTAGTGATGTCAATGTTAGTGTTTGATTCTGTGTGTTGAGTGTCAGTTTGTGTAGATGGCTTGTGTTCTTGTAGCTGTTGTGCAACTTCTTGCTTTATTTTCTGTAGCGTGGGTAAGGGTATTAAATTTTTCATAACAATTGTGCGACGCTGATCTGCAATGCGTTGTTCAGTGACTGTGATGTGAGGATATGTCTCTTTGAAAATGTTATATAAGCGTTGTCTGTAAGCTGTAGTGTCAGTTTCCAATTTAGTGACTGCGTAGTAGGCTCGCATGATAAAACAGTTTATGTCATTGGTCCATTTCATGCGTTGGCGTGGCTTGCCTGCCTTAGTGGTCGAGGGCAAAGAAGCTCTTGAAACACTAGGGACAGGTTGTGGCATTGCAGTAGCCGAACAGGGGTTGGTGCTGCTTTCTCCACCAGTGGCCCTGGGAGATTGTGGCATATTTTTCGAACATGAGCCTCTGCCTAACCCACGAGCGCGGACCTTGGTAACCCGGGTGACGTCCGAGCCGGTATCAGATAATGCACTAGCACTAATCATATTGATCACCAATAAATGGGTGGTCCTGTTAGCCATCTCCATCATCAGCAGGCCCTTGGTTGATGTAATCAGCTCATCAGCCCTACTGGGTCATCTGGACCCTCAAGATTAATCTAAGGGTAGAGTAAATCAGACCTGTTAACCAGGGCCATCCCTCTAAGATGTTGCCCCCCTCGCACGACGTGGACGTAGGACCACACGAGGGTTATTATTATTATTATTATTATTATTATTATTATTATTATTATTGTTTAAGTACCAAGTTCATCAATGTTCTCTTAAAAGAACTACTTCATTAAGGGATCTTGGAGTGATTTTAGCTGATAATTGTTCTTTTGGGCCTCATATGAATGCCATTTATTTGGATATGTCTCGTCGGATATCTGAATGCCATTTATTTGGGATGATTAAGAGATCCATAAATTTTTTTTCGGATATTAAAACTTTTCATATATTGTTTAAAGCGTTTGTGATTCCTAAATTCACTTATTGCGTTTGGATATGGTTTGGAGATAATATCCAAATTTTGCATAAAATCTAACGCAAATGGCGTAGCTTTAATAATTTCTTAATTAATCATCTAAAATCCTTGAATCTTTTTACTTATAAGTTGGTTGAATTTAATATAAATCGCATAGTTAGTATTTGTTTGTTTAACATCTTGCTTAGTATTTGGCATAGCAGAATCGCTGTGCCAGTTCTGTTACCTGATTTTAATTTTCAATCCCTTAGGATGTCCCGTAGAGGCTATGCAATTGATTCTGTTTTTAGATGGAGATCACATATTGCGCGTATTAACCCGGTGAATAAATTAATTCAGAATTATTTTAACCATTTTAAAGACATAAACTTGGCTGCTGCCAATAGTTTGCATTTGTACTTATTTTCTTAAGTTTTTTTTTATGTATACATACACTATATGATCAAAAATATCCGGACACCCCTCACAGATCATCGATTGGCCCAATGTCACATGATAATGACTTGCACATCATTTAAATAGCTTCCCACACCTTCAGACACAACTCTGCTTGGACATTGGCAAGAATGGGTCGTTCGGCAGAGCTCAGTGAGTTCCAACGTGGAACCATCGTTGGATGTCACCTATGCGGCAAGTCCGTGCGTGACATTTCCAGCCTTCTTCAGATACCCAAGTCAACAGTAGGCGATGTCATTATGAAATGGAAGACCCGGGGATCAACTGCGAACCGGTAGACCCAAGAAACTAACGGACAGAGACCGTCGAGTGCTTCGTCGTGTCACCCGCAGCAACCGGAAGTCCTCGGCGGAAAAAATTGCCACAGAGTTTCGAAACGCCTCTGCAAATGATGCCAGTACCATGACAATTCGTCGGGAACTGCACACGATGGGATTCCATGGCCGGGCTGCTGCCCACAAGCCCCACATCAGCAGGGTCAACGCCAAGCGACGTCTGGAGTGGTGCAAAGCCCACAGAAACTGGACAATGGACCAATGGAAACGTGTAATGTGGACAGACGACACTCTGGCAATCCGATGGACGAGTTTGGGTTTGGCGCATACCTGGAGAACGCTTCTTACCTGAGTGCACAGAGCCCACAGTCAAGTTCGGAGGAGGAGGAGTCATGGTGTGGGGCTCATTTTCATGGTACGGACTGGGCCAGCTCGTTCCTGTGCAAGGAATCATGAACTCCGACCGTTATCTGAATGTTTTGGACAACTGTGCACTTCCAACGTTGTGGCAATTTTTCGGAAACGGGCCATTTCTCTACCAACACGACAATGCTCCGTGCCACAAAGCGAGGCGTGTACAGCAGTGGTTTGCGGACTCAGGGGTCGAAGAAATGGGTTGGCCGGCACAAAGTCCCGACCTCAATCCTATAGAGAGTCTGTGGGATGAATTGGAAAGACGCTTGCGGGCCAGATCACATCGGCCAACTTCTGTACCTGAACTGATTCTCGCTCTTCGGGAGGAATGGAGGAACATTCCGGAAAGTACCTACCAACATTTGGTGGAAAGTCTTCCCCGAAGGGTGGAAGCTGTGATTCGGGCAAAGGGATGTGCAACGCCCTATTGATTTCCATGAAATCGTGGCTAGAGCGCAAACGTGCATGTGTCCGGATATTTGTGATCATATAGTGTATTTGTACTTAAATAATAATTATATATTGTATTGTCTAATCATTTATTTATTGATTCTAGCTTTGTTTTCACTGTTTTGTTTTTTCTGATTGACTTGGCTTTGTTAGCCAATGCTGTTTTTTTGTTTTTTTTTCCTTCTTCTTTTTTTTCCTCTTTTTATGTTTCACTCATCAACCCTGTTTTGGGCTTTGGCCTGTTGGGGGCAACGCGGGGCTTTTCCTTCAGGTTCCATCAGAAGGGATCTTCCCTGTTGTTGTCATTGTTATTATTATTGTTATTATTATTATTGTTATTGTCACTGTTTGGGGAAGCCAAACTCGGATCAAGTCCGGAAGCCAATCCCAGAGGCGGACCCAAAAGAGGGCCAAAGCCCAAGAGACTCAAATGCGAGGAAGGGAAAGTCATGCACTCGTGGGAGTATTGATGTTTGGGTGTAGGAATTTCCTTACTATGTGACAGGTGTTTAAAATTGTGGCTTTGTGTAAGGTTTTGTATAAGTGTGGGTTTAAATTTAGTGTTGACAGGCTTTTGTGTAGCGAGTGTGGAATAACCCCAGTGGCAGAAACAACGACAAGAACAATGTGTACTCTGTTAACTCCCCAAAGGCGTTTTATTTCATGTGCAAGATCCGTATATTTAGTGATTTTGTCAGTGTATGTCTTTTGTAAATTGTGTGTGTTGGGGATGGAGATGTCAATTATGTATGTCACTTTCTTTATTATTATTATTATTATTATTATTATTATTATTATTATTATTATTATTATCCTTTCGCTCATTCTCGTATTCTTTGACACAGATTTTCAATCACTTATTTTTAAAGGTATCCTCATTGTCTAGTGGAACGTATCACCGTTCAAATTCCCCAGGACGAAATTTCTTAAAACAAATTTAACATGCGAGTTCTATTATTGTCACTTAGAAGTACCGGGTGAACATAAAGTCTTTACCTGAAAAAGAAAATTAAAAAAAATGTGTCAGATAGGTTCATACGGTTTTTTGTATTATGATTTCCATCTCAAAAAAGTTTTTAAACTGCTGATACGGTAGGAGTCAAAGCGATGTACGTAGCGCTAACATCAGTCATATTGAAAATGGCGTCTATGAGAGAGAAAGCTTACTGCGTTCTGAATACCAACCATGGGTCATTTATCAACGAGACGGCGTCCCGCCACATTGGGCATTGTCAGCTCGTGAGTTTCTCGATTCAGTTTTTCCCAGCTGATGGATTAGAAGAGACGGTCCTACAGCATGGCCCCCACGTTCTCGGGACATTAACACCCTAAAGGCTGGTTTCCATTACTACAAATTTATCCCGCAACATGTTTGCGTCATGTGCTGGCACGTATTCCCGAAATTTGTTGAAATGGAAACAGTCTGCATCATGTTGCGGCACAATGTCGGGGACAGAAATGTGCCAAACGATTTGTCACATTTGTCCATATTTGAACAACAAATCACTCCACATAGAAAAATGGCAAAAACTGTAACTGCAACTAGAAAACACAGATGTCGAAGGAAACTGGAAACAGTAGAACAATGACCAAATACGCGCAACATGTGCCGGCACATGTTCCGCTTCATGTGACTGGAACTTGTCAGAATGAAAACCAGCCTTGATGAAGATCATAATACAAAAAACTATCAGACATAGTTTTTTTTAAATTTTCTTTAGCAGGTAAAGACTTTACGTATGTTCATCTTATACATTAACATCATTTTTCGTGAAAATTGTCTCGTTTTACATCTTACAATAAAATCATACAATAAAAGAAACTCACTATAGGAAATCCCATTTCTCTGTGCCCAAGTGCCTCTAAGGTGAATTATTTAATCAACGCGGAAAAATGACTTCTAATATCATGTAATTTTTCCATATTAGTCATTGTGTTAGGGGTAACTTTAATGAGTTAAACAGTAAGCTTTTACTGTACTCAAAAATTTTAACGCCAATGTCAAACTGGAACACAACTTTTAGTTTCTAAATTCTCATTAAAATCAGAGAATTAACAAGAGATATTCACAGTTAAACTTTTTAAGTAGTGCAACTTCTATTATAGAAATAAACTTTTATTTTAAACTCACTATAAATTAAAAAGTAACTTAATTTACTTCATAAATAAATATATCAGTTCCATGGCTTATATGATTTCTAAAAATGGGGCGAAAGAATAAAAAATCTTATGAAATTTCCTGTTCTTGTCACATAAATGTATATGAAGTTCGACGTATTCTGAATTATATAATTAAACCTATTTCCTGATGAAAAGGAAGTGTAATAAGAAAATCTAGAAAAGCAGAAAGGAAAATCAATATGAAATATCAAATTTATCTGGACCCATAAATGGATGAAATGTTATTTCAAAAAGTATTTTCAATAGATGTTAACATTTTATTTAGAGTTCATATTGTAGTCAATCCATATTGTATTAATGTTCAATCGAATCTTTAAAATCTATTTCTCTGACTGAAAATCAGCATTCAAGGACAATTGTCACCGGCAAGGAACAATAGAAGTCAAGCGGATAGCAAAGATGTTCAACTAAACGAAACTTGACAAGACAGCCTTCATCTTTCAATGACACCTTGTTCCAAATTCGACGGCCTTTCTTTCTCGTCTTTTTTTTTTGGAAGTATTCCAAACACACACCAAAAGTCATGTTTTCCGAAGGGAAGGAGGTTGTTGACTTTGTATTTTCGAGGACGTCTTTGTCTTTCTTTATCTTTTTTCTAATTCAAACCAGCTGAACCTCGACAAACTCCCGATAGCAGCACTAAAACTGATAACAAAAAAGGAAGAAGGAAGGAAGGGATGGATGATGGTAATAATTCTACACATGGGGAATTATGGTTTTCACTGAAACCCACTCTAAACGATTACGTCTGAAAATGAGGAAGTTTTTTTCTCCAATGTCCTAATAAATGCATCTTAATAAAACTGCTTTTAGAAAACATGCAGTGGTTTACAAATGATACCAAAACTTTGATTGAGTAATTTTTAATTCATTATTCGAATTGCAAGTGTTCCATATTGATTATAGAATTCTTAAAATAGCAATACTTTATGGATGCTGACATTTTGTTTCAGGATTATAAGACCCCAAAGAAGAGCGTATAGAATGTAATGGAGCATATAGTCTACAATAGTATATTTTTATGTCGTCATGGGAGTCTTTAAAGGGTGAACCATAAGTAAAGAGACAAATCTTTGATTAAAATATCTGGACTTTGATCGCATGAAAAAATAATAATTTATTTATTTATTTAAATTTGTTTTGAAAAACTACAAAAATGCTTCACGGGGCCCGGTATGGTCATAGACCGACGAATAGGACCCCGTGAGGAACTCAAATCAAGGTAATTAAGTAAACATAGGTTAGTCATTACATTTATAAATATCGATGAATAGACACATATAAATAAAAAAATTCCATAACTAATTAAGAAATAGAACTTATAAAAAACAAAAACTAAACAAAACTAAGACAGCCAAAGAAAAATAAAAATAGAACAAGGAGGACTAATCTCTTCCACGTCTTCCTAGACACAGTTTAAATAATTACCTGTCCACTAATTATAAATGCTTTAGTAGGACTTATATAAATCCTAGTAATGAACTTTCTAGTTAAAACACATATAACTGGCATAATAAAATTACAGTTATATTGTAAACCTTAATTAGCACTATGTAGAGCAAAATAATAAGTTTAGACAGCTTTAAAATTATATAAATACATAAGTATTAAAGACCAATCAATATTTAAAGAGTAATAATAAAATCTGGTAAACATTCCAAGGAGGAGCTTTAGCTATGATGCAGAAATACATTTATTAAAAAGATATTAATCCCCCCGAGTAGGGTATAGGCAATAACGGACGCAGCGATCATATATTTTTATCCCTTTATCTGCACTTTTTACCCTCCTGCCGCCAATCCAAGTTTTTTTTAATCAAAAAATGGATTTTCTCGAACGTAGTACGAGGCATGTTTTTTAAGTAAGTACCGTTTTGCGATTCCGCCGCCGCAGCGCTACGGTCGGCGTTCCGCGCATGCGCGCTGGTTAACTACATCTCTTGTCTACGCACTGACGCCATTACAGTCTGATTCTTCATTGTATACGTTGTTTACTGAGTGTTTAAGATGCCTCCGACAATCGTGAGTCCCGCCGATTGTGAAGTACGGGCTGTTATACGATTTCTTAGTGCTAAAGGCGTAAAACCGATCGATATTCATCGTGAGATCTGTGAAGTGTACGGACAAAACATTATGAGTGATGGAATGGTAAGGAAATGGGTGAGAGCATTTAAAGATGGCCGCACAAATGTGCATGATGAAGAACGGAGTGGGCGTCCTTCGGTCGTTAATGAAGATTTGGTGCAGAAAGTGGACGAAAAGGTGAGAGAAAACAGACGCTTTACAATTTCATCATTGTGCGACTGCTTTCCTCAATATTCTCGTAGTGTTTTGTATCGCATTGTGACCGAGAACTTGAATTACCGGAAATTGTGTTCACGTTGGGTTCCAAAAATGTTGACGGATTTGCACAAAACCCAACGTTTAGGCAGTGCATTGACTTTCCTTGAGCGGTACCACAATGAAGGTGAAGATTTTTTAGACCAAATTGTTACTGGTGACGAAACTTGGGTGGCCTACGTCACACCAGAATCGAAACAACAATCCATGGAATGGCGACATTCATCATCACCCAAAAAAGTGAAGTTTAAGCAAACAATTTCTGCCCGGAAAATCATGTGCACAGTTTTTTGGTACAGAAAAGGAGTATTGCTAGTGGAGTTTCTGCCTCGTAATGAGACAATCAATGCAGCGTCTTATTGTGAGACATTGAACAATCTGCGTCGTGCAATCCAGAACAAAAGACGTGTCAAGTTGAGTAAGGGTATCGTTTTGCTGCATGACAATGCCCGTCCACATGTGGCTAATCGGACCAAAGATCTCATCAAATCTTTTAAATGGGAAACTCTAGATCATCCTCCATACAGCCCTGATCTGGCGCCCAGCGACTACCATTTGTTCCTGCACTTGAAGAAACACCTGGGTGGTCAGCGTCTTCAAGACGATAACGAAGTCAAAACATTTGTGATACAGTGGTTAACAAGTCAGGCGGCAGAATTTTATGAGGAGGGTATTCAAAAACTGGTGCCACGTTATGACAAGTGCCTCAATATTCACGGAAATTATGTAGAAAAGTAGATTAAGGTACAGGCTTTCATGTAAAAATAAAATTATTGCGATATCTTTGCACGTCTTTTTTTAATTTCAAAACGGTACTTACTTAAAAAACATGCCTCGTATATAGAAAATGTAAAAGACCTCTGTCTTCTTTCCTTTCTCATTATTTCCGATCGAATGCCATATTACATGCCATTTGCTGCCATAGTTCTAAAGACCAAGTAACTGCCACCCCCGCAACTCCGGCCGCACCGGAACAATTTGAACTAAACTTCATAGTAAGTAGTTCTTGCCTAGAGGAGTCTGAATACTTAATTTCACTCCTTTACGTACCTAAACAGCACATACATCTATTGCCTCCTCTGATTCTCACCCCCGTAATTCCAACTCCAGTGCACCAATCAAACCAAACTAAATAGTGAAGCTCGACATGCCCATAGTAAACTACATTCAGAATTTCAACCTCCTACCTCAAAAGAGGTAGAAATTATGAAGGGATGCAGATGGACATTGTAAAACCAATAAGTAGCGCCATTTTTCCGCTACTTATACTCTGTCCAATAAAAGAAAAACTGGACGTGTCCAATTAGATTTCCAATTTCAATTGTTAGCGATTGTTAATTTTACTTAGCAGCAATGTCTAACAATTGAAATCGGAAATTTAACAGATTATAATAACATAGATTATGAGCACGGTCTATCCACCTTTTTACTTTCGATTTCACGGGCGCGGCCATGTTTAAGTTTCGATTGCGTCCGCCATTACAACATGCTCCTGAGCGTAGCCATCCTATATTTTTACACATACCGTGCTACTTTCTGAGCTCTCGGGTCTTCCGATTCTTCTCATCCACTCTTAAATTTTAGCATTCTGCCTATAATGTCGCAACGTTAATTAAAGATACCTAAAATCGGATATTGTGTACAACATTCCTGCTCTAATTTTAATATTTAGTGGAAGCGATCTGTTTTCCTTAGCTTCTCGAAACAATGGAAAATGGCCGAAGCTCGATGACCATGAATATCCATACAGTGATGCCGCTAGGCAAAATCAGCGTGGCGCAGCGCCATGCTGCCCCTTGCCCCGCCACGCTGCCTCTCGACCCCGCAACGCTGCCTCTCGACCCCGCAACGCTGCCTCTCGGCGCTGCACAAACGCAAGAAACTGAAACCAATAAATGCCAACAATGTGCGTCTTAAGTATTCAATGGAGCTTATCATTGTGGCGTGAGTGATTTAAAACCTAAACATTTTAATTAAACTGCTACGTACATTCATTTAAAATATAAACTAACTGCATCAGTTTAGTTGGTAGCCGTGACGAGCTGTTTATCGCGTTACTCCTTGTGCTTTTTTATCCTCCGCGCTGACAAATCGAGCCTTTTGTAATTGTGTGTGGTGGTTTCTTGTGGTCGCTTTACTGTCAAAACAAACAGGTTCCTCCGCGAGAAGTATTCCTCAATAAACTTTCATGTTTAAATTAGCATTAATAAAATGTTGAGGGATAATACAGATCAACTGTATAAGGTATAAAGTTTAAAAATCTTAATGCAATCATTATTCGCAATTTTATCCTGCAAAAATAGTGCATAAATTGTTGAAAATTATACTTTAAAAACTATTGAGGACTGTACCACCAGATGATGTCTTTTCGTGGCATCACAAAGTAAGGAAGAAATTAGCCTAGAAGAATTTAGACAGCCTTAACGTGCCCTAATCGCATACAGATTCCGAAGTTATCATTATGCCTTAAAAATATAAATATAGGTCACTGAACTGCCCATGTACTTTTATTAACTTTAAAGCAAGAATTTAGCTGCATTCAGTGCCCCTTTGAGACATTTAGTGCCCCATTGCCTTCGAGCGCGCCATGCTGCCCTTTGTTTCTGTAGCCATCACTGCTATAGACCGTGATTATGAGCAATTGAGCAATCGCGCGTGCTAACTTCAACAATACTTAAAAGATAAACAGAAAGTAATAGTGTATTCATTCGTGACGAATCGATTGTTATATGACATGCCATTACTGTCCGGGACTCAAGAGAAGACCTCATGAGTTGCACAATTCCACCACTGCACGGCAGAAACGTTGAAACGTTTGGGCGAGTTCATTTCTATAAAAGTTGGATAAGGATATTGCAATTGTTGTTCATATTTTTCTCCGGCAATTGATGTCTAAAGCACGCCCGCATCAAAAAACAATGCAGACATGAAGAGAGACAACATGCGACGCAGGAGAAAAAATATGACGACAACTGCAATATCCTGTCCAACTTTTTTAGAAATAAACTCACCCAAACCTTTCTGCCGTATAGTGGTGGAATTGTGTAACTCAGAGGTCTTCTCTTATTTTAGCACGTGAATTCGACTTGAAGGGGTCCACGGAATCGAACGGTTTTGGGCTGTATGTAAATCAGCCAATGCAAAGCGAAAAGTTAGCTCTAAAAGTATTACTGACTTTCGAAGAATGTGGAACAAAATCAGCATATCTGTAGCAGAGATAGGCCATTATGGACAATGCATGGAAGTTTCACCGAACATTGATCTACAAAGGGATCCGAAAAGCTCTGATGGACATTTATATCTTGTAAACATATGTAATGAAGCTCTAGAATAAAAAATCTAAATTATAACAAGAGGTTTGCGAAAAGGTTAAAATATATTTTGTCTCTTTGCTTTTGAGGCATCCTTTAATTGGTATCCTTATCTATACAAGAAGAGAATATAGAAATAGAAGCACGTTTTCGAACTGTGGGTCTTCTATTGGATATATTTGATAAATGAAGAAAACATTCAAAGAAAACATTCAAAGAAGAAAACATTCAAAGAAGAAAACATTCAATTTGATATATTTGATAAATGAAGAAAACATTCAAAGATTTTTCTTTGTTTAAGAATATCAACCTTCGATGGCTTTATAAACATTTTGTTGCTATGAAATAAGATAAGAGCAAAATATCATTTATATAAAATCAACGACTGTGGACGTTGTCACAACAAAGAAAAAAATCTAACAATGGGTTATTTCCCGATAATACAAACGGGTGGGTTCGCTTCTAGTTCTGTTATAAAATCTTCATACATATACAAAAGAGACAAATAAATTTTAACCTTTTCACTAACCTCTTGGTATAATTTAGATTTTTTACTCTAGATCAGTGCTTTCTAAACTTTTTTTATATGGTGACACTCTAGCTATACTATAGATAGTAAAACCAGCGACCAGACGACACCCATTTTGGAAAACTCTGCTCTAGATACTTCATTACATATGTTTACAAGTTACAAATAGAAACGAAGGCCACAACATAAAGGGTGAGTGAAAAGTCACTGGACATAGCTGCAATTCGGAAATGGTGTTTAAAATGAATGATGTGACCATGTTATCAGGAACTAGGATAGGTGCTCTATCTTTCAGGACAGTTTTGGAGTTTGGCATCATCTTGAAATCTGCCATTTTCTTGAATGGAAGGGGTCATGCGGCGTTTCAAATAATATCAGTTTTTCCGAAGTACAGCTATGTCTAGTGACTTTTGGCTCATATTATATAAGGATTCTTATTGGGTCGAAATTTTAAATTCATAAATATTCAATAAAGTAGAGCTACGCACATTTTCAATCTGATTTGGGGTGCGATTTTGACATCTCTCACGTGCATTAGCTGTATAGACGTTAATTTTTTAGATTTTGAATTTTACTTTCTGATAATGACTATAAACCTGTCTTGATAAAATCAATAATTAAAACTTGTTAGTCTTGAAATCAACATTCTTCTATTTGTCTCTATTAATAAAAAATATTACCCCTACGACAAAAACATTTCGGATTTCATCATCACTCAGTTTATGCGTTTATTTCGTGTACTCTTGATATTAATAATTTAAAAGATATACAGCATTTTTTTCAAAAACTTTGAGACCTGACCGCCACTGATCATATTACCATAATTTTGTATCAAACTTAGTCTATAGCTTAGGGAAAATGAAATTGTACTACGCATACAAGTGAATGTAAATGCACACATTCTCTTCATTTCTAATGTTGATCTGAGCAGTTCAAGCGAAACGAGAATGTGTCTTTTTCATCTAGTATTTTTTTTAATTCTTAGTAGCAGTCAATTTTTTGTGTGCACTTTGCAGTAGATTCTTTGACGATCTATATGTTTCTGACTCATTGTTGGATGAACACTTAAAAAACTGAAATTAAATGAACTCATTTATTCTCTTGTATAGAGAACGAGATAAGGCGATTCGTGAAGAGGCAAACACTGACAGCAGTTCAAATTATCTATCACAATCGTCGATATTGATCGACAATTATTATTACATTTTTCAATTCATTCGGATCTGGAAAATAATTTTTTTATTTGACCAAATTCACCAAAAAATTCATTGTTCACGTTAAGGGTATTGCAAACAGTCTCTTGTTTACCATTGTAGATGGGATGAATTTATATTTGCCCTTTCTTGATTCGCAGTAAAATACGTAGCGTTTAAAAACATTGTTTCAAAATTTACATTAGCTATAATCAATCTTTTGGGTAAAACAAGCTCTAAATTTTGAGTTTGGAGAATATACTTATATACTGCGCCGTAAAAAATAGACCGCATCAAATCGTATTTTGGCAAAATAAAATATACACGAATAAAATAAGAGCTTTACACTTTCAGAATGAGAAATAGGTTATAGATTCTCACACATTTATCTAGGCTAATCTTGGTTTGTATTTCACAGTTCATTTCTTCACTAAAGATTACCCACGAGAAACTCTAGGAGTTTGGGAAGTTCGTTTCTTTAATTGCTGACAAAGAAATTCACTATATGCATAAATTATAAACTATTAGTCTGACATTGAAATGGAATAAAATGTAATTGTCAAACATTTTTCGGAGATAACATACAATTTGTCATTCTCTTTTTCTCATTCTATTATATGAAAAAAAATGAACTATCGATCAGTTTTTCGTTTTGCCTTATTAAAATCTAATACGCATTGGAACATTTTTACATTATTAATTAGAATTTCTTCTTCTTTTGTAAAAATATTTTCATGTTTACATTTTCTAAGCTCTTGTATTGGCTTCTTTATGTTTTTTTATAGTTATCGCTATTTACATACACATACACGCGGGATATATAAATAGAAATTTGGTACTTATCCCTGCAGATCTCGTAAAATATGTAAATAGAAATTTGGTCTACAGAAGGTTGAGTGTAAAGTAAGGTGTTCGTTAATACCCTTCGACCCGTTCCCATCGAAACGCCATTTTTCTCATTTTTTTTATTTTTTTTTATTTTTGTTAAATTTTTAATCCTATCTCTACTGAAAATTTTCGCATTTATAATTTTTAATCAGTTTCGGTATATTAACACGCAATGGTTACTTCAAAAATGTTAATGATTTTTGAACAATAGTTACATAAACAAACAGTTCATCTTTTCTTTTTAATTTTTAACCACTTCAATATAGTTTTTTTAACCACTTTTAGTTTTCGTTAGGAATAGACCGTGAGACACAGAATGGGCAAACCAAATCTGATATAGGACAGTTTGCCATAAATATCATCTAAGAAAAAAAAAAAAGAAAAAAAAATAGTATATTCTGATTTTTCAGCTCATTCTCGGTCAAATCTAAAAAAGTATAAAATCAAAGAAAGCATAATCACGGGGATTTAATGAAAATTTAAATTAATTAATATTTTCAAAGAGGATTCTTTATCTATTGTGCTCAGAACCGATCTATGTCAATAACGGGAATTTTTATTGATATTTTCCAAACATAAATTAAAATTTATAATGCAAAAAATCTTGAATGTGTGCATTACGTTTAAATTTCTTCGATTTGTTCTTCAGAAAAAAATATGCCTTGTCAAACGTGTCCTTGAATAATTCGTATAATGTCATGGCCACCTGGAAAATAAGCTCATGTATATATATCCCACCCTCATCATATTTTTCGATAACTCCGTTGCAATTTAATAAAATACTGGTAGTCTTTGTTCTATTGAAAAACAATCTAAATGGATGAATATGTAAAATCAGCTTGTTTAAATAAAACTCAATGGCAGCCGTATTTTGTACGCTTTTAATTTTACTATTGCCTTATTTCAGTAATTTCTTCTACATTCTGTACTTCTTTCTTTAAGGTCATAACAATGAAGAATATGAAAAAAAACACTGATGTTAGGCTAAGTATAAGTGGATCTTTAAAGTTAGTATAAGTGGTTCTACAATTATTATTATTATACATTATGGTGGTCTTTACTGCCTAAAGAGTTTGAGTTTTTGCAAGGCATAAAATATGTGCCGATATAAAAATGTCATTAAATTATGATGCATCGGAAAAGCATATAGTTCTATGCTACAAGTAAAATTTTGCGTAAACGCACACAACAGGGATTGATTGATTGCTCTGGAAAATTATGGTGTAGAAGAAGAACGAGTGCAGACACACTATCCTTTTCCTGAATAAATGATGAACAACACCTAAAAAGCGATTTGTTTCAATCAATGTATGACAGGTCGAAATTCGTTCCAAGTTGAAAGACGACAGTTTGACCGCCCTTAAAAACGATATATTTGACACCCTCAAACTCCATTAATAATATTTGACTGTTGTTAAAGAAAACAAAAAAGGTTGGGGAAGAAAGTTTATAGAAAATTACGTCTTCCATGCTATATTTAAAAACTTTTAAAAATCCACCCATGCTAGAAAAGTGTCCCAACTACATCTTGTAGTGTACGCATTCTCTTATTTTAATTCGCTGTATTTCAGGGTGACTAGAGATCGGGAAAACCTGGAAAAGAAAGGGAATTTTACGAAATCGTTTCGTAACACGCTGGTATTCTTATCCAATCAACGTACACCTATGTTGTTTATTTTACTTCTACCTTCATTGTACTTATTACTTATTGCCTTTGTCATGCCATTCGTTGTATTTTTATCCAATCAATTACTCCATTGTACCATATTTCTGTATAAAAGGGCGAGAAGCCTCTAGTGTAATGCTGGACCCTGTGATGTTAATGCTGGTGTACCCCAAGGCTCTGTCTTGGGGCCAGCATTATTCAACTTCTTCATCCATGACTTTCCCAAGTGTACAAAGTGTAATCTTTACTTATTTGCTGATGACGGGTCCATCATGACCTGGGCACGAAACCCAGCACATGTCATCACTCGACTACAAAAAGCTTTACATCAGTGCGAGAGCTGGTTCACAAAGTGGCGATTAAAGCTGAACGTCAAAAAGTGCAAGGTCATGTTTATCACTCGCAAATGCAAAAACCCTCCAAAGCCTCTCTTCTTATTTGGCAAGAAACTTGAGTGGGTAAAAAGCTACAAATATCTTGGTGTCATGATCGACTCCAAACTAAATTGGAACGACCAAGTCCAATACGCGCTCAACAAAGCAAAGAAAGCGAGGTTCAGTTTGATTGCACTTCTGGGGCGAAACAGCGCTCTTGGTGTGGATAACAAACTCTTGATATACAAGGTTGTGATTCGTACTATCTTACTTCATGGAATGCCTGCTTGGGCTTCTATTTGCAAGTCTAGGTGGAAGGATCTCCAGACCTTCCAAAATGTTGCTCTCCGGTCCATTGCCCAACTTGACAGAAGAGTTGCCAACAACCACTCTATCTATGAGGATCTGGGGATGACCCACATAGGCACCTTTGTCCAGACTCTTATGAAGAACATGCTACCCAAGATGGAGAATCATGAAAACACTCTGGTTTCTGCTATCCTGGACCACCCACTCGCTGTTAAGGGTCCCCTCAGGTTTCGAAGGCCCCGCCATGTCCTGGATGTCTGCTTTGATGACGTTAACAAGGCCGTCTTCCCCAAATATTGGATCTTCTAGATCCTGCTGATTTTTGGGGACTCTATTCGTCAATCCACAATCTGACTCGTCCCTTCTCGGGACTCATTCTCTGGAGGACTAAAGAGGTTCATCAGGCTTCTCTCCCAGTTCAGTGTACTTCCTCTGGTTTACTTTTTGGGCGAGCGTGCAAAGTGAGCTTGGCTCCTAGACCACTCGCGTCTTTCTTTTTCACTACACTGTTCGATTGTCGATTGTCTAGTGTAATCTTGCTATATGGCATGCCCGTCTAGGCTACAATTTGCAAGACAAGATGGAAAATACTCCAAATTTTCCAGAACATTACCCTAAGGACTATTGCACAATTAGATAGGAGAATTGCTCGCAATTACTCCATCCATAATGATTTTAATATGACCCATGTTGGGAAATATGTTCAAGAGCTCATGAAAACTGTGCTGCCTATAATGGTAAGTCATGATAATGATCTAGTCTCTGGCATTCTAAAACATTCTCTACATAGAAAAAGGCATCGTAATCCAAGACATATCCTTGATGTCAATTTTGATGACATTGACAATGTCATCTTCCCAGATTACTGGGTTTCATAAGTTTCTTTTCGTTTTTTTGTGTCTTACTATGTGATATACTCCTAGTTCAGACAATCGTCAATCAAATTTCCCTCCACCAAAAGGAGGCAATTTTCTTTTTTCATATTTTGAATGACCTTTGTGGATACATCAGGCTTCTTTTCTAGTTCAGTGTATTTCCTTTGGAATATGATTATGACGGGTGAGATTATGGAAGCTATGCTTCAAGTTCCACACGAATACCGATACACTACACTGTTCGATTGTCGATTGTCTAGTGTGATCTATTTTTCTATGCTGATGATACTGCCATTATTTCATGGGCACACAAGCCGGATCACGTTATCACTCGTCTGCAGTACACCTTGAAGATGTTAAAAGACTGGTTTAACTGCTGGAAGCTGAACCTTAACGTCGGAAAGTGCAAGGCTATGTACTTCAACAGAAATTTCAAGCGTCCCCCAGATTCTCTTGTTCTATTCAACAAGAAACTGGACTGGGTAGACAACTATAAATATCTTGGCGTTATCATCGACTCAAGACTGTCGTGGAATCGTCACGTGACCTATGCTCTGAACATAGCGAAGAGGGCTAAGTACAGTCTCATAGATCTCCTGGGTCGCAACAGCACCCTCAGCATCGACAACAAGTTATTTCTGTGCAAGTCGATTATTCGGATCAGACTCCCGTATGGCATGTCAGCGTAAAAGCAGATGGAGCGAGCTACAGTCGTTCCAGAATGTTACCCTGAGGACCATTGCCCAGCTTGGCAGAAGGACTGTGAAAAACCAATCCATCCATTCAGATTTAAACATGGCCCATATCGGAAAGTTTATACAGGACATCCTTTTGATTATGATGCAGAAGATGAAGATTCACGACAATGACCTACTGAATAGAATACTGAAGAACTCAATGGATATGAAGTGGCATATGAAGTATCGAAAACCGAGGCACATCCTTGACGTCAACTTTGAAGTCACCAGCAACGTTTCTTTCCTGGCCTACTGGAAGATGTGATAATCTTCTTTCTCGTTGCATTTTTTATTCCGTTTGTATTTTCTTTCTGACAATCGTCAATCTTACTTTCTTCCTTGTATAATATGGAAGACCGCTTGGGTTGTCAGGCTTCTTGACTACCTCAGCGTATTTCATTTGGAATTTATTCTGGTTCGATGAGCTTTATGAAAGCTCTTCTTTCGTCTCATCTGAACAAATGCACACTTCACTGTTCGATTGTCGATTGTCTAATGTAGTTTATATACTTGATAAAGCCAGGAATAAATGGCGAAACTAGTTGGAAACTCTCTTCTCCCTTTATTGTATTGTAAAGTATCTACCAATTTCATTGACAGAAACAATACTAAGAACTCTCAATTTATTGATCTTGAATGAATGCCTAATCTGAAATATTATAAGGATGAAAAATTTGATTGTCTGAATAGCGTTTTTTTTCGAAACGCCTTAATATGTATAAGAGATGGAATCGACAGGTCAATGAGAAATCGAAACACAAAAGAAGGGATTGAACAAAGCAAAATCAAGTCTAACGAAATAAAACATTACTATAGTGCCCGGCACGAAAGAAAAAGGAAACTGTCGCATGTGTAAATGAATAAAACTCGTTCAACCAATCAGAAACGGACAGGAATCAAGGCATTACTTACTAGTGATGCCAGGAATAAGTAATACCTCGTTTCCAGTCTGTTTCTGATTGGTTGAACGAGTTTTATTCATTTACACATGCGCCAGTTTCCTTTTTCTTTCGTGCCAGGCACCATAGGCATCATGTATCGAAATTTATGATTTATCTAACTAAATATCGACAACAGAGGATGTTTACAAATGATTGTTGCGATATTTTGAATGTCTTGCAGCTGTTCTATTAGTATTGTGGTAATGAACTTTCGTTATGTAAGAGACGCATATCTTTAAGTTTGTTTAATTGCCCATAATCTCAAAATTTATGGTCCGATTTTCTTTGCGGAAGAAATTGTGACAGCGTACACCTGTCTGGACATTCTTGAAAACTGGCTGATGCCAAGCTGGAAGGCAACGGATAGTAAGAACTTCATCTTTCAGCAGGATGGTGCTCCGCCAAGTCTGCAACTTCTTGAACATCATCCTGCCAAACTCAGTACGATTTTGTCAAACAGGTGCATTTATTTCTGAACATCCTACATGATATAAGTTAGGAGACTGTGCCAGGGGCGTAGCTACGGGCGGCCAAGATGTGTAAAGTACACGGGCGCAACGAAACTAGGGGCGCTAAAAAGCTAAATTGAAGGGGCGCTAAAAAGCTGATTGAAGGGGCGCTAAAAAGCTACAAATGAAAAATGAACATGGGCGCTAAAAAGCTAGCTACGCCACTGGGCTGTGCTGATATCTACACTCAGGCTTGGGGGAGAGGAGAACTGTTTAACCGTGGCGTAGAGGCACCTATGACGCGAGACGTGGTAAGGTGGAAGCAGCTCCGCAGAGAAGGGCTTTTCCAAACAACGCGTATCAGTGAACAATGTGCGAATATCAAATTCTTTCAGCGTTTGGCGAAATCGCTGACA
The DNA here is from genome assembly GCA_023313115.1 of Rhysida immarginata. Classification (NCBI taxonomy): domain Eukaryota; kingdom Metazoa; phylum Arthropoda; class Chilopoda; order Scolopendromorpha; family Scolopendridae; genus Rhysida; species Rhysida immarginata. The sequence continues at coordinate 33,803 of JAHWFO010005870.1, read as the reverse complement.
AAAACATTGCGCATGTTGCAGCAGGTGTACGGTGAGAGTGCAATGTGTCGTGCGAAAATATTTTCTTGGCATTCCTGATGGTGCAGGCTGCACTAGCCAAAATGGGAACATCAACACTTCCACACTCTCCCTACTCACTAAGGCTGCGTACGAGTGTTAACTCGAGCCGAATATGGGTTCAGATGAATTCATTTGAAAACCACAAATTCTGCTTCAAATGAAACTAATATAATTTTGAATGGATTCGGAAAAAGTCCTAAAACACTTGAATTGAAATCAAATCTATTCGATTGATTCAATTCAAGGAGGCTGATCACTCCTGTAAGCTCGAATTGGTTTTATCCGAACGATACCATTCGAAATCTTCGAGTACATCCGAAAATAAGCTTATAACTGCGGACTACAAATAATAGCTCATTTCGGTGTTTATTGCGGATTAATGCATTAGAAATCTTCGGGGACATTGCAAACGCTGTTTCAATTAGTTAAAATGCCTAATTGAAATGCAAAGACTTCAGAACTACTCGTACGCGTACGACTGCAGTGTTAACTTTAACGTTAGAATAATAGTGCTAGAAATGGAACCAAATACATCATCTAGGTCTTTCATATGGAAACATTACAACAAATATGTCGAGAAAAGTAAAGAAAACCAAGATATTTTCAAGGGAAATATGTTCAAATAGTTTCGAAAGGAATATTCAAAGGCAATTCGAATAGGTTTCGAATAAGGCATTCAAAAGCTGGTATACAAATTAATTGAATGAATCACACAATTCGTTACAGCATCCAAACTTCAAATGCTAGTTCAAATGAATGACTCGAGAAACAGATCAATTATTTATTTCGAATTGTTTTAATGTAGATTTGATAGGATTTTCGACTCGCACGCAGCCTTACTACTCACCCGATCTCGCCCTATGGGACTTTTACCTGCTCTTCTGTCTGAAAAACGAACTTAAAGGCAATACGAACTCAAAGATGTCTTGTTGGCAATATGAGAGCGCGCATTGTCCTTTGGGGAGGAGCCTTCGTCGCTTCTGTTGAATGGCATTATGCAGTTTCATGAGGATCTTATTACATTCGGCATTCACAGTTTGCCCTCGCTGCTAAAATGCGGTAAGCAGTATGCCCTCGTGATTCCAAAAGACTGTGAGCATCACTTTCCCGGTGATGAAGATGTACAAAGGGAAGTCACAATCTGGTTCAGGACGTAGCCTAAAAAATTTTATGCTGCTGGTTTTTAGGGACTTGTGAAACAACGGAACGAGTGCCTCAATGTAAAGGGAGATTGTGTGGCCAAATAAAAGTAGTTTTCAAATCAGTACAGGACTCTTATTTATAATTTACTTATTGACTTATCCTCGTAATTAATTTTCTGTCATGATGAAGTTTATCAGCTAGAATTTTAGTTATATGTTATTTTAATCTAATATTTCATTATCAAACGTTATGTTATACGTATTTTCCATTCGTTTATTTTGAAAATTTATAAAATAAATGTTTATCAAAATTACATTAAGTTCTTATTTATATAATTTATACAGTTAATAAAGTTTCCAATGTATAGTGCATTTTTAATTACTTAATGTTTTTTGTATAATAACATCGAACAACACTATATTCGAATTTCCTTGGGAGAAATCTTTTTATTTACGTATGTTAACAACGGATTACAAAATATTTTGTAAACAAATACTAAACCTTTCATAATCGATTTGCCAAAAATATTGACTTTACCATTAACAGCCAAAAGGTTCATTGCCCTTTCTTCTAATTCCATTTTCATTGAATTCCAATCTATTGAACGTTATGGTTAGAATTATGATGTTTACTTTGAATTTCTTATTCTTTCCAATGCATTTACGGTAAAATTATTTTTCCACATAATAATAGGCAATACAGTAATTTGAAATCAGACAAAATGGAAAAGAGTGCATCACCGATGCAGTTCGGTCACGTTATCCCAGAATAAGAGAAACTTGGGTTATTTGTGAAAGAAAATTAATCGAAGTACATCGTTTTGATAGTTAGTTATTTAATTTAGAAAGAAATTCATAGAATTGCACTTTATTATTTAGTCTCTCTGACTTTTTCGTTAATTGTTCAATAGTTAGGTTGATGCTTATGAGTTCTTCTATTTTGGTTATGCACTTTGCAGCTTCATATTCCTTTGTTCACTTGATCGTCTGTCTTGTATTAAAAGGCAGCTAATTCCACAAATCCTCGTTGCCTTATTCCATCAACTCATTTTAATAAGGAAATACGTATAAGATTATCGATTAAAGGATTGCAGTAGACTTAGGAGTAGGTACCACTAGATGCTATTCTGCAGATTCGAGAGTTCTAAGAAATATTTATGAATTCCTTGGGTTTTCATGCAAGGCAGCTGCTCATGTACTACTTCATTTCTGGGATTGCTAAACGCTGTCAGGGATAAATATCCTGTCCGTATTCTGACTGCAGAGTTCTGGAAGTTAGCTCTTTTGAATGATGTGCATACTACATGAACACTACTCTACAATAATGGACCGGGCAGCAGACTGTTTCAAAGAAAGAGACCCGCACTTTGTCTAATACCTCGACGGCCACCCTCGAACAGGAATTATCTCAGCCACTATCAGGGCAATTCTTTCGACAAGGTTAAAATTAAAGCCACGGGTATTTGTTTTCATTGCTCCTTCAAACGGACGGACAACTTCAGTATTTGATATAAACTTAGGACCCGATTGCCTAATTCTCACACCTCAATTCGTAAATGCTCGATAGAGTTCAGAACAGGCTTTGTGTGGGCCGGTAGAGACATTGTTGGGCCAGTTCTTGGCAGATTCAAAAACATGTCCTGGGCATCATCGTCTTGGAGAAAGTAGTGCTCGTTTCCAAGAAAAGAAGGCTGCAGAGACGGAAGTACCTGATTGCCTAAATTGTTTATGTAGGTATCAAAGTTGAACGTGCTACTAATGAAAGGTTCGGATCCAAAGTACAAAAGACGCCATTTTGACCTGGACTTTACGAGGTGCGTTCAAATTTGGCCTGGACTTTTTTTACAGTGACATTTTGAGGACGTCCTTGAAGCCGGCACAAAGGAAAAAGCGACCAGGACTCCTTACCAGTGGTGTTTGTTTTCTGCAAGACTAATGCCAGATCACACATAGCCAAACTGACTGTGGACACACTGACGGAACTCAAATGGGACATTTATTACATCCTCCACACATTCTGGATCTCTCCCCTTGCGACTATCACCTTTTTGGACCATTGAAAGAGTTCTTGGGAGAGCAGAGGTTTAGCACCATTGAGAAGTGAAAAAGGCTGTCCTGACGTGATTTCGACATTAGCCTGAAGATTTGTACAGAACCGGTATCCAGATGCTCCCAGAAAGGAGAGTTCTTTAAGAAAAACTGGGGTATGTGTTTTTTTTGTAGTTTCCTGATTTTATAAAAAATAAAGTCCAGGTCAAATTTGAATACCCCTCGTATTATGACCTTGGCGAACGCACTCGAACTTATACGAAGAATAGGACTAGTCATTCTATAGGATCCTTCGTTATTATTGTACAGTCCAACTCAGGCGACGTTTGTAGGAGGTCGGATGTGCGGGGTTAGTGTTCCCAATGCCGGTCTCTTTCTATTTCTTCAGGACATCACTAACAGTTGACCGTAGATTTGAAAGTTTTCCGTAAGGCACACCAGTTGTGTGATAATTTAACGTAACACATCTTTCATACTCGTGAATACACTTTTGTTATTGTGTCATTTTATGTTATCATTATGAAATGAACTCGTGATTGTGTACAAACCTACTCAAAATGATGTCGCCTGATTTTGCGCACTACCATTGTCTTCGCAAACGGCCTTGTTTGAAAGGGATGTTCTGTTCATTATTTTATAGTAGTATAGTTCTGTCCCGAAGGTCGTGTTGCGTCGGCGCTATCTACGACATTTCAGTAATAATAATAGTATATGCGATATTATTATAAACATTAAGCTCTGCTAATATTCAGTTATTCTGAACAACGCTGCACTCCGTGCTCTGCTATATCACTCTAGCGTAGACTCTTGTCTCTTCCAGTACGAGAACATCTCTTTTTTATTATGCAATATTCTTGATTTCTGGTGAAAGAAGTTGAAATGTCTGATTACAAGTATTGTTAGTTGAACTGCTTCTCGGCCAAGCCGTCCAAAACATCTCTGCAACAATTGTTGGACAAAAATAGCGGGAGGTTTATTTTGTAAAAATTATGCCCGAATGATGTTTACAAACGGATCAGAGAGGTCTTACAGTTTCGAAATCATTGCTTAGTCTTATAAAAATGTTTAATTATAAAACTGCATCCGTTTGTATGATAGAACAATTCCATTAAAATTAAAATAAATGTAGCTCTACCACAGACAATAACCAAATTTAAACAAACAGTCTAAGATAATATCCTGTAGTATCTATTTTTGTTTTCAATGTTTGCGAATCATCGCCAAATTAAAGCCATTCTAGAGGCAGCAACTAGCAAACAACATAATCGACTGGGATATCGTAAAATAAATACGAGATAAAAAAGAAAAAGAAATAAAAGTATTGCATTTTATGTACTGCCTGTTGTTCTGTTAGTGTGTTTTATGATCGATATTCCTTGTGCAAACTATTTCTCTTCTTGTCGTTCGCTCTTTTTTATCTTTTCATTTGCTCATTACTATTAATTTGTTTGCAGAATCACAGATGTTATTCCGTTGCCATAACGAAACCGTTTCGAATTTATAAGCAGAAAAGGCGGAGATGGAGCGTGGGGGGGGGGGGTCCTTTAATTTCTGTATATATTTTTTAAACTTTCAATTGAAAACTCTGCCTTCCTTTTAAAAATTCATAAAAAATAAAAAATAGAAAAGCTGAAGAGTCGTGCTTCTGGTTAATCTTTGCTAAGTGCAGGATGACCTCATTGATCTATCCCATCCGTTGTACACAGACTCACAGTAGTCTATGAAAAGCTCAAGAGCCAAGAAACAACTTACGAGATGAAAACCATTGATTTTTGTTGACTGTCTCTATCGATGATAAGAAAATATCTTACGAATTCATCTAGCAAACTCTCTCCCAATTTGTGACTCGTTGCTGTGGGGAGAGGGACTACTTTAAATATGGGATGTGGAAAACAATAGCCCATATGAAATTTAGAAACATTTTAAAAAAACTATTAAATTTAGCTTCAATTGGGATACATAAACACATATACAAATGAATGTTTTATAGTAGAATCAGCATTTTATTCCCATTATATCATATGCTCATTTCATATAAAAAAGCTAAAAAATTGTCTTTTACCTGAAATATCTTTAAATTCATTTTCGGAACTTTCTATAATATATTATGCATATATGCTATAGAACAATATCGGCAATAACAGAAAATCAAAAATTCTACCTTTTCGTAGTTTTATCAGAATAAAAAATATTTTAAGTTGCAGAGTGATTGTAATTTATTTTTTAAATTCTTAATATAGGCTTATTTCATGCTCTTGGTAATCAGTCCATTATTTAGATATATTAATACAGGCAAGTAACTGTAATCATGAAAACGAAACGGTGGGATATATTAATAAATAAAAAGACCGATCAAGTATTTACTGGCACAGAGGGGAGGGAAGTTTGAAATTTCATTTTTTGAGAAGTGCAATGAGGCGGCAAATTATTTCGTCAGACTTCGATCACGGCCACTTTTCTTGACATTCAAGTCGTCACAGTCATTTCATGCCACAGTCACATTCTACAATTCATCGATTTAATAAAATTCACATTCGTTTCGCCACTTAGTAAAATCAACATTTTCAATACCAAGTAAGATCGTTTATTTTTTATTATTTCATTACGCTTTACAGAAACTGCTTAATTTACGAGTGTTTCTCGACTAACGACCAAGTAATATCACACGACAGCGGTAATTTTAGAATTACCTTTTTTAAACGGAAAGAAAAAATTTTTTTCGTTTAATAATTACTTACATAAATGCGACTTAATTAAAATAATGACTTCCTGTAGCGTAATAATGCATTTTCGACTGGCGACTAAATGGTCTTAGCCGATTGGTTTTGAAATGTTTCGTGAATTAAGTCTACTTAAAAATAAAAGCTACCATTTTGAATAAACATGTTTTTAAGTGAAAAAAAAATTAAAATTTGTAATTATAAATAGGTAAATTATTTTAAAATGTGAAGGGAAATGGTTTATTGTAATTTATTTAGGAAATTCTTGCTATTCCTATTACAAGATAATAATGAAACAATAGCATACACAGTTTTCGTCACACAATTTACTTGATCAGGATCTGGATACAAGAGTTCGTTAAACTGGCAATTTTTTCTTAACAAATTACGATTCATTTTTTTTTTCATTCCTTTTTTTCAATACATTATATACAACGGGAGAATTCATTTTTATTAATGTTTTTTCATTAACCTGCTTTGTGTTATAATTCTTCATTTGCTTCATTAGGACAGTGCTTTCCAAACTACGCTTCATGAAAAATTATGAAAATTACTATAAGCTTCGTATGTTTAAATTAAACAAGAAATGATCCATAAGAATTAAAAAGAAAACAAAATAAAAAACATGCTTTTACGTGTATTATCATGGAACATACGTCATCGTGCAAAATTTCAGATCTCTAGAAGCCAAAAAATGAGTTAAATATTGATTAAAAAATTTATGGATAAACACACAGACAATCGAGCGAAGTTAAGAAAAAGAATGGAAAAAGAAAAAATCAAAACAGATTCGGTCTACAAGGCAAAAAAAAAAAAAAAAAAAAAAAAAAATCCTGAAGAAGCGGCCCTATCCCCCGGGGGACTTACAGTAGATAGGAGTCAATTCAAGAGACGTTCGTTACGTTTGCCACCATTATCTGCCACCATTTAAAATCTTAAGAATGTTTGCCACCATTATCTGCGTTTGCAATGTCTTGAAATAGCGATAAGAACTAACTTGCGTATATTTTTGAGTATTTTGATTGAAACAGCGCCACCTACCGACGAAATAGTGAACTGTTTTTTATTGCCCATTTCACTCTCCCATACCCTCATTAAGATATCCTGAAAATCTGACCAAATTCGGATAGACCGTTTTTGAGAAAAACTGCTCAGATTACGGAGACTTTAATTATATATATTAGTTCATTACTGACCAGAAGATCCCCACTAAGTCCGACCCCAGTGGGCCAATCAAAACCAAACTAAATAGTGAAGTAGTGCATGCTTATGGTAAGCTGCATTCCCAATTTAAACCTACTACGTCAAAAATGTAGAAAATACAGACAGACGAACATTTTAACACCAATAAGCTTCATTCTTCCGCTATTTATTAATTAAAAAACAACAACGTCTGATATTATAACTTGGCAAATATAAACCACAGATATAACAGGCCACATAGATTAACAGAGTACTTATAATATAAATAATATATAAATAAGAACAGAGACTGATCTTGCTGATTTGTGGATGTTCTGGTGAGAAGGAGGAGGCGATGGATTCCACTATTTCCACAAAGAATCTTTTAATAGCAATTTTCATGGCGGGTCTCTTAAATTTTAAGTTCATTAAGTAGCGGAAGAATGGAGCTACTTATTGATTTTACAATGTCCGATAATAATTTATCCCTTCACAGTCTTAATAATTTATCCCTTACAATGTCCCTTCACAGTATTAATAATTTATATATTTTTGATGTAGAAGGTTTTAATTCAGAATGATATATCTGAATTAAAACCTTCAAATCTGAATATATCCTTACCAAGGATATATCTTACTTCACTATTTAATTTGGTTTTGATTGGCCTACGGAGGTAAGAGTTGGAGGGAATCATGTGATCTAAGGTAAATGAGTGAAATTCGTTATGCAGATTGTTCTAGACAAGATCTATATTAATAATAAGTTTGGGCCATATATCCCGTTGGGGTAACAATTGTGGAGGTATCAGTCACGTGGTCTTTAGAACTATTAATGTTTTCAAATGGCACATATGTTATTCGATCGGAAATTATGAGAAACGAAAGAAGGTACAGCTCGTTTAATTTTCTAAATACTAGTTCGAGAAAATAATTATTGATAAAAAAAAAAAATGGGGGTTAAAAAGCACGGAATGAAGGGGTAAAAAATAGACGAGCTCAGGGCTTCCGCTATTTTCCTATACCTTCTTCGGCCACGGGGAGATTAATTACTTGTTGTTTTAAACAAAGCTTATAGTACACAAAAAAACTATGACACTCATGATCAATAGGCCGTCAGCATCGGTCGACTTTTTATAAACAGCCTTTGACCTCAGTTCTTACTTAATGATTATTTAATAAATATTAAACACTAAAAAGAGGAAATGGACACTTTTTTTTGGTTTCATGTGTATTTCTAACTTAAATGAGGAAATGGCGTCAACAGAGGAACTAAAACTAATGACCAAGGATACTAAATTTCCCATTCGAGTTTGGAAGTTCACTATTCCTACTATAAACGTAATTAGTTCACTGTAATAACATGGAATACTATCTGGAGAGGACTCGAGTCACCAGCAAAAATCCAACAAAAGCTCGAATAAATTTTGTTTTTATTGTTTTATAAATTAAAAAAATATTGTTGTATATTGTTTTTCAAGTCTTTTATTTATAAATATCAAATCTAAGGCTACCATTTGGGAGTGCCAAAATGGTATCATTGGGCAAGTAATTTGTTTAGTACAGAATTTCATTTAAGATTCAGTAAGAATGAAAGATCATCGATTACTAATTTTGAATGAATTTACATCATTCTTAATTCATTTATCATTACAGGATTAAAGAAAGATACAAATATGTGAATTAAAACACATGAAAAGAATAAAAACAAAAAAAGATATAAATGGGCAAATTTTTACTTTTGTCTATTTTTATTTCTCTTTTTAAGGAAAATAAATGAGATAAATATGTTTATAGTGCAATAACAATGCAATGGAGTTCTATATGGGCAATTCTGACAGAGAAGAAGTTTTAAAATAGAAGAAATGAATATGCGTGAAAAATGGTGTTTGAACTGCGAAGTGAAGTACTCGTAATACAGGTGAGTAATTTCCTCTCTCCGCATTCGAGTTGGCTATTGGATCATTTAAGTTTATTTTTAATCATTTAAACTCCTTCGATCAATAACATTTAAGTTTATAGTGAAAATTTCTGTTTACCTATAAAGTAATAAGCTTCTATCAAGCTTCACAATGATGCACCCGCAGTTAGCACAACAAATAAGCTAACTTAATAAAAAAAAGAGGAGAATTTATAGCACTGCGTTAAGAATTCACAGCTCTCGATCAAACACAGCTGCTCCAATGGCGCTCTTTCCTTTTAATGACAAGAAAAAAACAATTATCCCGCAATTTTTTTGTATAACTATTTTTTCATAAGAAGATATTAATAATAATATTTAACCCCTATTAAGGTATAATAAAAATATGAAAAATTAGGATTTTTTTATATTATCATAATCTGAATAAAATGATTATGACATGAACGCTTTTTGATTAGTCGGTAGAACTTTCAGAACACGTTTAAATTTTCATTTTATATTAACGGTAAATTAAAACGAGCATTTTCATAATTAATACAAAAACGCTGCCAAAAAATCAAGAGGACTTATTTATCCATCTCTGCTAGTAAGATATAACTCTAATCTTAGGAAGCCGTATCAAATTGGTTCAATTTCTAGCGTTATCTACTTTTTCAAAGTCGCAAATGAATTTCAATGCAATGACTCCATGGCTATACTTTACAGAAAATGATGTTTAATATTGGATTGAATTTTAAAAATATCAGGCTTTTAAAAACTTTTAAAATTCATAATTTATCTCAAAATTTAATGGCTGCGGTTATAAAAATGTCGATATTTTGATTATTAGAAAACCGAGTACTCATAGCCAGAACTTATCTGCGAGTTGAAAATCTTATTCACAAACTGAAATCACGGGGAATTCTCTGTAATAACATGTGATACACGAATTCAGCCCCCTTTTACGACCCCAAGAAATAATTAAAAAAAACAAAAAACCAAAAAAAAAATCTGACTGGCTTTTCGATGAATCCCTTCTCCTCTAATAACCTAGAAATCTCCAATTGTAATGATGCCCTCCGAAAGGATTCGCTGGAACAACTAATTTTTTTTCGGTTTGATTGATACTTTATCAATAGCCTAAGGACATTAAAGATAACTTTAAAATAGGTCTTGAGAAAAACAAAAGTTCAAATTTATTTCAATTAAAACTGAAGAAAGTTGAAAGAATTTTTTTAATCTTTTCATTTTCATTAATATGGTTGCGTACTTTGGTATTTATATAGCATGGATGTTTGTCACAGGAAAGGTAAAGATAATAATCATGTAGAATTGTTTCAGGATTGTGTTAACATATGAACCCCGTGAAAGGGTGCTAAATGATGTAAATGTTGACACACCCAAAAACGTAAGAATCAACAAAGTTCTGACAAATACTCTTGAAAGATTCCCATGCAGCTTTTTCAAGCATGCAATAAACGCAAATGGCTATCAAAATTCCCATTTTTATCACTGATCCTTTGAAAAGTTATGGAATATAAATTCATTAAGAGGCCATAACTTTGAAACTATGGATGGTAGACATATTGTGAGACCCTATTTGAAAAATTTTCCATAGTTATTTAAATTCTGTTGGTTGCTTTGTGATAAAAACCTTTGCTTACGACTATTATTAAGATCGCTTAAATTATATAATTCTAATAATTCTATGGAACATTTGTGAAGTGTTGGTAATTTAAAAATAGTTACAAATATTATATAACAATGCATTAGCCATTTGGATAGCTTCGATAAAATTCTTTTTAAAAAATGAATGAGCAAAAGAATACTAGGAAAACAACTAAATTTATAAGCTAATTTTTTGTTAAATCCTCTGGCTCATTAATGAATTAGAAAGAAAAGGATAACACAACAACATTATTAAAGAGCTGGAACAATTGATCTACTTTTACCTTCCAGTTGAACAAGTAAACTGAATTTGGCTTGCACTTCACTTCTAATGCCGGAAGACGTGCGTACGTTTGGCGGTTAACGAAATGTTGTGTTCATTCATTACAGTGAAACGATTAAATGATTATATTTTTTGTTTCTTTTTTTATTCTAAACAGCTTCCCTTTTATTAAATATACCCCCTTCCTGCAACAAGGTTTGGCAAAGGAAACCGGTTTAGTCATAGATGATGTAGTGAGACCCAAGGATTTCCTAGGAAAATGTTTTCCCTACATACACTTTGGGCCTTCCCCCTCCCCTTTTCCCCTCCATATTAGTCATGCGACGGATTTTGATTTTCACTCGCATAGGAACAAGTTCTATAAATATTTCGTAATAATGTCTCCGGATATCTTTTATTAACTACAGAAGTCTACGCTTACACTACTAGACTATTTTTTATTGCAATTTGACACATTTTCTTTGAAAAAGTTATTTATTCTCGTTAAGGATACGAATTCTGTTCATAAAAAAAAACTTTAATCGCAGTCAATTTATTCGAATTAATCATAGCTAATTCATCCTTTGCTTAGCAATACTATACTTGCTTTGTTATATTGAGTTTTGTGAATAGTTTTGTGAGCCGCGGCTTTGGTACACCCATTGTTAAGATTATTTAATGAGGCTGTCGTAAGTGGTTTTATATTCAAATAAAGAATAGAAAAGAAATCTAAAAATCAGGAAATGATAAATAAAACATAAATAAAATAAACTCGCGTTAAATAAATCATCAAAATATTATAAATGCAGATTAAAGGATGTTGGTAAATAATCTCTATTGTATACATCTAGAAAGGCAGATTGTTTTAAAGGCAGATTGCATGAATTTTAAATTTGCTAAAATTTCATAAAGAATAAAAGAAACATTTTCAATAATCACGTAGTGGAATGTAAAAATTTTGTGAAATTGTTTTTTGATACATAAAAAAACATATTTTAATAGCTCAATTTTATCATTGCTCGTGACGTCATAACTTGGTAAACCAAGGCCCGAGAAAGGCTAGGCATTGTTTCCAACAAACGAAACTTCAAACAAAAGGCCACTTCCCGTGATACTGGACTGATGGATATCATGAAAAACCACTGATTATTAAAATCCAAAATGTAGACATTGAAAATTGGATTGTTGCTCGACCCCGAGGATGTGATTTTTCAATGCTACCAGGCCTGTCTTTTTCGTTAGTCTCGTCAGTAAACATTTAACGAGCTTGCAGGTGGAGATTTGCACTTATTCGTGTTACTAGCAGTGGAGTGCTAAATCTATTGATATAACGTCTCATAAGATTTCATTCCGCTATTCTAAAGGAACTTCTTTAGAGGACCGAAGAGATGAAAATCGCAAACTACCAGATTCGGGCTATATGGTATATGTGGCAGGATATTCCATTCCTCCACATGACCGGTTTCTGAACAGTTGAATGAGCAGTATGCGGCCTCGCGTTGTCATGCAGAAGAATGACATTCTGGAGTGGTAAATTGGGTCTTTTGTGTCGGATTGTTGTCCGAAGTTTTGACTCCTTATATGTGTCTCCTTATATGCCTTCGCCTAATGTCTCACACCACAACGTTGAAAATCACAAAGGATAACACCGTGCCTATCTCAGAATACTGTTGTCATGAATTTTCTAGGACGTCTCGCATTCTTTAAAGTTTTCACTATAGCAGGTGAAATGCGCTTTCACAGCATGCTTTCTTATTTCCATTCGGTTCGTGATGAAATAGCCAAGATTCACCTCCTGTGATAATCCGATCTAAGAGACTATCTCCGTACTCCTTTAATTCAATATTCTAATGGAGTCAAGAAACTGTGGAAATCTTGTTATGGTGAGAACTATTTAATACAAAATTTCGATGTTCGTGCCGTCCTAAACCAACACCTTCCAGAGATTTTGTGTCAACTGTGCTTCTTCCTGCTTTAAACAATTGAGATTTTGAGAGAGCAAATGTCGCTTCATAAGATTAAGCAGAAACCAATCCAAGACGAATTTCTATCGGTGTCCTACACTTATCCTAAAATTCAAAGAACTCTTTTTTGTGCTCTTCTGTGGACTTTTCCAGTACGTCACTGTACCATGAAAAGTAAACGAAAACTAATTTCCTTATAGCAGTGTTTTGATATCAGTGTTTGAAAAAGTGAAAAATATATTTCCTGAGCTTGATATCAAATAATGTACAGTAGCAACGAGATCGAAATTTATAAATACTTTACTAAGACGAACTAGACAACCGATTCTCTATCCGCGTGTTTCGAGAATGAACTATTAGCTTCATAAGTTATTCCCAGATCCTTAACATTAGTAGCACATTAGTAGATCTCAACCATTAAAAAATGCTATAATTTTACTTACCTTGCGAGAAAAAGTAACAATATTGACTCGTTTACACTTAGCTTTAAGCCTTTTTATGTAACCACTGCTCAATTAATGTTATATGTCTCGGAAACACTCTAGCATCATCGAACCATTTAATTTCAGACAAAAGCTCTGAAGATCCACTTAATAATAGTGGTCACGTGTTCTTTAGAATTATCAACGTTTTCAAAAGGCAACATATGGCATGTTATATGTCATTCGATAAGAAATGATGAGAAACGAAAGAAAAAATATTTTTTTTCCTATTTTCTAAATATTATGCTTTATTTTTTGATTTAAAAAATGGGGTTTTAAAAGTTCGGATAAAAGGGTAAAAAACAGATAAACTCAGGGCTTCAGCTACTTTCCTATGCCGTCCTTAGAGGGATTAATTTATTGTTGATAGCTATGGTTGACGGTAACAGTAAAAACTATATGTAGTTCATATTCGGTCAAAGATCCCCTCTCGATTCTTTAGTGACGGTATTTAATTTGGTGAAGCTTAAATTTAATAATTTATATGCTTGCCAGACGGATTGCAAAAATATTATTTTTTTTCATGTTGATTTCTTAGTTACTTCAATAAAAAGTCTCTGAAAGTAATTTGAAATCAAATTTCCTTATGAAATTGCTGAAATCATGTCTTGCTACATATGCGGCATATTGAATAGAAGAGTTATGAAAGCATTTCTTTGCTTAATTTCCCTCAATGTATGTGATATTTTTAATCCTTCCATCCCCTCCTAACTCCCTGGAACTAACTCTGCTAGATTTCTATAATATATTTCCTCAAATCAGCTCTTGTTTAGAAATTGACTCTTTTTAGATTTGCAAAAAACTGTCTCTGTTAACAACATTTCGTTCCTACTAAGGCACAGTAATTTCGTGACGTAACGAAATTTCTAGATATTTCATGAGCGATCGTTTGGACACACCTACCATCAGTAAGTTCGATTCGTCACGTGCACTTCGGTCGATATTTCGTCATGGCTGTACGTCACTTATTCATTTCGCATTTAATATTGTGCGATAGCATTCCACAAGATATTAAATAACCAGGCAAATAAACATCTAAATATTACAGTAAATAATATTAATAAAAATAGGTTATTAATAATATGAGGAAATTTAGCTCCAAACATGTAAACTCTGACGAATTTGTCAATTAGTTTGAGTGCTAACGAATGTCTGACGAAATGAATACGGAAACTGTATGATGTATGTTGAAATTGATAAACTATACGAAGTAGAAAGTAGTTTTGACCTTAATTATTTATTTACGTCGATGTCATAACTGAATGGTTAAAGGGCAATTGCAAGATTAGACAGAAGAACATTCAATCCATATGCGTTAAATTAATCATTGATATATTAATTATTAATAAATGTGGGGAAGTGTTATCGCACAGTTTTGAAATCTTATCCTTATTCTCATTCACCTGTTCAATGGTAAAATAAACTAAAAACTAATTCCAGTAAGGGGGTGCAGGAGCACAGGGAATTTGACACCTGAAGGGGTGACACCAAAATGATTGTCCATAAAATTTTTGTTTAGTGTTTTTAGCTGCCCGCGCTGTTGTTTTCGTTGCTACTGGTTTTTAGTCCCTGATTTTTTGTCTAGAGATATACTTGGGGACAACCTTGCTGTATTGTGTCCGCGGTGTACCAGTTGATAGAAGCCCATGCCCATGATGATTTCTGTATATCAATGATGAAGGACTCAATAACAATAATACTGACATAAAAAAACTAACAACATAAAAAATTACGCCTTTAAATTACAATATCGCTGCACAGAAAGTATTAAATAAGAACTGGAACTAATGTTCCAACATAACATAACAGAAGGCGTTATCCCACGGGTGACACTAATTTTAGTGATGGCGCTATACAGTATAATTAAGTGAATTTAATTAAACCTTAAAAGAAGAAAGACTTAAAAAGTTTAACTGAAACATTGCACTAACTTTAATTAATTCAAACATCCTTAGAAGACGTGATAGGTGATAGTTTTCTATCTTAAAAGTATTAATGAAAAGTGAATTTTAAAAATATAAACGTACTCGGTTTGAATAATGAAATATTTAAGTGGACAGTTTATTTACAAAAAAAATCATATTTAAATACTTATTGAATAAGCTTATTACTTTCTTTATAATTGCAATTCCATCGTTTGACTGCTATGAATCATCAAATGCTTGACATTGAAAATGGAAGGTGTCTTTTCTGGTGGCCTTGTACTTGAAAAAGTGATTCATAAACCACTGACAACAGACAGGTAAAGTAATGATGTTCAATGTGCCTTTTTAAAATATTGGCTATACACAAAATCATGATAAAATATCATATTCATGTATTATTTATGCTTTCTAAAAGAATCCTATATGTGTGACGTGAAAGCTAATTTCATAAAAAAAGAAAATAAAGAAATAATTACTCTGTAAACGCTGTTTCATGGTTTTATTTGGCTTGAGTTAATTAACAAACGATTTTAAAGAAATCATAATATATTGGAAATAAATTCATTGTGCTTCTACTGTGATCCATCTTCTACATAATTCAGTCGAAGGGTAGAAGGGTTAATTTATTGTCCATTTACTGTTGATTAGCCATTGTATTTCATCCTTTTAATCCTCTACTGTTAAAAAACGTCGCGCGGTTTTTGTCGCCAGTGTCCTTTGTAGATTTGCAAAATCTGAAGATTCTGCTTATAAATAGAATTCGAATTTTGCATATAATGCACATAACTCTTTCAAATGATCTTTTATGTATTTTTAGTCCCTCTGGACCTCGTAGTCTTACATAATAAGTTTTATTATGTATATAAATGCATATTTCTTGCTTTAGCGAATATTTTTGCATATTTTAAGTGTTGGTGCGTAATTTTGCATATTTTGAGTTTTTTTTGGTCATGAAAGCATATTTAAAGTTTTAATCAAGTGCGTTCAGATCTGTTTAATCGAAGGAATTAATCGACGAAATTACATAAAAATTGTGCGCTTGAATATTCCAATAGAATATTATGATTTTAAAATTAAATTAAATCCAATTTAAATGCACTAAGTAGAATAGCTGACGATTAAATAAGTAGTTTTTTTCCTTTTTAAAACTTAACAAAAACTGAATAAACCTGGGCCAAAATCCCGTAGACGCTGAAATTCCCAACCAAAAAGGAAATGGAAAAGTGAGAAAATTGTAATCAAAAATATGAACACCCGCAGAAATTTCGAGCACTGCTGAGCGACACCCTTGTACTTTTCTTAACCCTCCTCTCTGTTTTTTTTTTTTTTTTTTTTTTTTTTTTGTTGTTAAAACAAATGGTGTGAATTTTGTTGTTAGTGTGCACCGGGCTTTACTCTAACTAT
Source organism: Rhysida immarginata (assembly GCA_023313115.1). Classification (NCBI taxonomy): domain Eukaryota; kingdom Metazoa; phylum Arthropoda; class Chilopoda; order Scolopendromorpha; family Scolopendridae; genus Rhysida; species Rhysida immarginata. The sequence continues at coordinate 17,048 of JAHWFO010005870.1, read as the reverse complement.
TTTTATATGATTATACTCTTACGAATTATACATACATAAATTAATATTCCTTGTTTTAAAAATTCACTGATACAGTGAAATATTATAAAGTGTAGAGTAGTAAAGTTTGAAACTATCCTTCATACGCCACTGCTTGAGTGTTCCGTTTTAATTGCTCTGTTGTAGTTGAACTATCGCCAGAGCCCAACAAATTATTCGCTTGACTGCTAAAAAATCACATCTCACATCGATCAGGATGATCTACACAACTTGGGCTTTACGATATTTTCATAAATGCTTTGCCTTGGGGTATCCTAAGAGAAAAATTATCTAATTGGCAATGAAGAAATTATTGTTATGCAAGTCTAATTAGCCAGAAAGAAGATGAACTGAGAAGAAAAAGATTAAGATATACTTAAGTAAGAGATATGCGTAAACGTCGGTATCAAAATTGACAGCGGTTATCGTATTGTTAGCGCATTTGTATTTGCAGCATTTTTAATAGGAATCTGTAAAAATTATGGATATGTATTATTCTTTAGCGGTTTCATTTTTGAGCTTAGCACAGTCAAGTTGCATAATAAATCAAACGGGGAATGGAAACTGCATTATCCACAGACTTCGTGTCTAGTAAATCTCTTGAATACTTAATTATTAAATTCTGTTCCTGGAAATCAAAGAGAAAATAGAAAAACCGAAAGCAAAACAAATGTTGAATTCGAGAAAGGAAAATGTTGAAAACTCAATAGCAAATATACCGTAATAAAATTATCATATATGATCTTTCACGGGTATTATATTTAAAAGTGGTTATTCCTTTTGAGAAGATGCATCCCTTTTATACTGATGACATTTAAGAAACTTGATTTGATCCTCTGGTCTCCCCTCACCCGGTTTAAAGGTCACTAGCTCCGAAAAAAACATGTTTCGCCTACTTCCTCCTCCGAATTCGGGCATGAAATATTCTTGGCCCAATAAATCTCTTATTCAGTGTCAAACTTGAAACCTTGATTCATGGTCGCATATTAGAAGATAAATCGATAAGTTGTATATTTAAACTTAAAATTTCTTTCTTACATTATCAAATACACGAGTTTTTAGAAAACACCAATTTTTTTTTAAAGATTTTACAATCGCGAAGTAAAGGAAATCAAAAAGCCATCCAGGAAACGAAATACGTGATGTAAAAAAGCCATTGAAAGGAACCCTCGCATCCTACGTGGAAATGTATACTTCCCCAGTCTGGATTTAATGAAAAAAAAGTGTTTACTGGAAGGAAGGAAACCGTTCATGAAAGAAATTTAAATTTAAATTAAACTTTTTATGAATCACACAAAGGAAAGAGAAATGACAACAAAAACAACGAGAAAGAATGATTTTGGAAGTTAACTTGTTAAATATTTATATTTTCTAACATTTGATAATGCTTTCCTTTATGCCATCTTCCAAATTGCATGTATATCCTTTGCCATTGTGTTAAATTAATTTAACATAATAGTTTATCTGGCCGTGTGGCATCCAGCCATCCGCCGTTTGCACGATAACTTGAAAACATTAACTTTTTCAAATTCTGTTTTCGAAAATATGACCATCAAGGTCTTAGCTCGGCTGTATCAACTTTTCGAGTTTTTTCGTGGATTCCTTCAAGTCGATTGTGTATGCTCTAACAGTAATCATTAAGAATACCAAGACAATTGTAGGTCAGATAACAATCGATTCGTAGCGACGAGTCAAGAATGATTACACTGTTACTTTGTTTATTAGAACTTTTAGCAGAATGCTACTTATAAGAATGCACGTTTGGTCTGTACGTTTATCCGTCCGTCCGCCGTTTGCACGACAACTTGAAAACGGATTAACTTTTTCAAATTCTGTTTTCAGAAATATGACCATCAAAGTCTTTGCTCGGCTGTATTAACTTTTCAGGATTTTTCGTGGACCCCTTCAAGTCGAATTCAGTGCTAAAACAGTGACTGTAAAGAATACCAAGATAATGACATGTCATATAACAATCGATTCGTCAAGAATGAATACACTGTTACTTTCTCTTCATCTTTTAAACAATGTTGACATGGACACGCCACGTGATAATCGCTTTGTCGAGGCTGAATAACTCTATCACTCAATTATTGTATCGCGTTGAGCAATAAAACAGACGTAAATTTGGAAAGAATTAAATGAATTTTCGTTGTTTATTAATAATTTTAGCTAGACTTTAAATTCTCGAATTTAATATTGCTTCTAAGTCATAGCTAAAGCTGCTTCTTGAATGTTGCACGATTTTATTCTTGATCCTGGTAGAGAAACATGAGATTCTGGAAATTATTGAAGGCATTTCAAATAATAGAAAGCATGACAAATACACTAACAAACCAATCATTGCTTATTAGGAGCTTTAGCAAAAAGCTACTTATAAGAATGAACGCTTGTTCTGACGTTTATACGGCCATCCGTCCGTCCGCCGTTTGCACGATAACTTGAAAACGGGTTAACTTTTCAAATTCTGCTTTCAGAAATATGAACTATCAAGGACTTAGCTTGGCTGTATCAACTTTTTAGGATTTTTCGTGGACCCCTTCAAGTCGAATTCACATGCTAAAACAGTGACCATAAAGAATACCAAGATAATAGCATGTCATATAACAATCGATTCGTCAAGAAGGAATACACTGTTACTTTCTATTTATCTTTTAAGCAGTGTTGTGTGAGCACGCGCACGCGACGATCCACGGCTTTCTATAAAAAGGCCTTTTATAGAAACTATCAGGTCTGAATATGACGTCAATAATATATTGTTTAAGCATTAAGACTGTGATGTTGAACTTACTTCTGCAATAGCACCACCCAAAGCCAGCTAGATAAACATGTGCTGACCAATACTGCCTAGAGAGAAAGCCTGCGCACAAAAAATAACATACATTGCGACATCACCTACGGTAGGGCAATTTTCGAGCTTATTATTGATAGAAATACGATTAATAATACCCTATCGTAGGTGATATATGACGTTTCCGTGCGCATGCTTTCTCTCTAGGTGGTACTGCTCTGACGCGGAAATATCACCTGACCATCTTAGTCCGAGTAACAATGTAACCTACCATGTTTCCATCTTGGATTTTAACAATTAGTATTTTTTCGTTTGTTGAAAACAATGAAGGTCACATTGTTGTTTGGATTCAGATGGTCATGTCACTTTTTCTCTTCAGGCCTGAACATGACATCAATAATATATTGTTGAATCACTAAGATTGTGACGTTGAACTTTTTTCTGTAATAGCACCACCGAGGCCAATGAGAGATAGGCCAGGCAACACCTCCTAGAAAGAAAGCCATACAACTGAAAACGTCATACATTGTTACATCATCATCTTTCGACCATTGTTAACCGTATTTCTACCAATGATAAGCCTTGAATTTGGTCGGTTTATTTAGCAACAATGTCTAAATAATTGAAATTGGGAATTTAATTAGACACGCCCAGTTTTTCTTTCGTTGAACAGCGTATAGGAGGTGTTGAGCCAGGGCACTCAAAAGTCACCTGATCATCGGGCAACAATGTAAATTTCATTGCCTCCATCTTGGATTTAATAATGGACATTTTTTCGTTTGTTGAAA